>CAMZMU010000088.1:19534581-19831644 GCA_947311845.1 Poa pratensis
GTTTCAGGTCGAGGCATCAGGAATTACGTCGGCAGCAGCCGAGGTAGCCTGGGAGGTGCTGGCAACGTCGGCAGTAACCTCGGCACCAGCTTGTGGAGAAGCCTCGGTTTCTGCTTCGCGGGTGTCACCATCGTCACCTTGCTCGGCTTCGACGTCGGATTCTGTTTCGTATTCATCTCTTCTGGCTCGTCATCTTCGGCGTCGAGTAGGTGTCTCCCTCGCTCAAGTTCTTGGTGTTGGCATATCCAGCGAAGAAGGCAGCCATCTTTTCGCGCCGCTGGATGAGAATTGGGTCCGTGGACCAGGGCGAGTTTCGGCGAAGAGTGTCCATCTTTTCGAGGTCGAGCTTCTCGCACCAAGTCATGATGAATTTGAGAGCGGCATCAGCTCCAGCGCGAGCCGAGGATGAGCGCCACTCTCGAAGTCTTTGTTCGGCTTCACGAAGCTTGGCGGCGAGCTCAGGCGTAGTATTGGGAGCATCGGCAAGAGGCCACAAGGCTCGGAAAGCAGACACACCTGCATCGAGGAGTTCGGACCCAATGGTTTTCAAGGGATGGATCCGAGCTTTGATGGCCACGATGTGGTCCTCAATGGTCCAGGCGGGGTTCGTCTCGCTACGCCTCTTCCTGTGCTGATCAGTGATATTGCGAGCCGAAACTTGGGTGTAGGTGAAGTGCTCTGCAGAAGGATAGCCTGTTAATAATGAAAGAAACAGTTCGGCAAAGAGCCAGTACTGTTGAGGACAAAGCAAGGATAAGGGGGGCAAGAAGCTTACCGTCCATTTCTTTGTTGATGCGTTCCAGCGTCGGGAGGAGCTGGTTAACCGAAGCTTGAAGGGCTTCATAAGCCTCGGTGGCCGAGGTGGCGCGGGCCTCGGCTAACTGGAGCGCATTCTCATGTTCCTTGGCGGCATCCTCCCGAAGTTTCTTCTCTGTTTCAACAACACTGGCCTTTTCCGCCTGCAGCTGCTCTTTTTCCGACGTCCGCAGCTCAGTGATGCGCTTCAGTTCCTTTACCAGACGAGCTACTTCGGCTTTCTCTTGTTGGAGCTTTTCGTCCAAAGAGTTCTTTTCTGCAAGGACGGCCTTGTGCTCGTCGTGGAGTTTCTTGTGGTCAAACAAGAGGGTGTGAAAGATGTCCGTGCGGACGTTCATAGTATTCTGCAAGGAAGAAAAACATAGCTCGGTTAGAAAGGCTATACCTCGACAAGAGTCTCGGGGACTCGGAGTCAAATCATTGGGAAAATGTTGCCGGGGTATGCCTCGACAGGAGTCTCGGGGACTCGTACCCGAGGTGCATGATAAAGTAAGGTAAAATGGTTTGAGATTCAAGCCAAACAATTTTAACTCCGGCGGAGCGTCAATAGTTTACCTCGAATCTCGGGGACTGGGAATGGTGGATATTAGATGAGATACTGCATGAAAGTAAAGAGAATAGGACTTACGTCGATGTTTTGAGCAGCACGCAGGGCAGCGACTTGTAGGTCGTGAACGCTTCGGCCGCAGGCGCTGTTTCCCGCAGGGTGCTCACCTACCGGAGCAGCTAGGGAGGCCGAGGAGACCTCGTCTGCAGAATTCCAGTCTGCGTTGTAGTGTTCCAAGGAGCCGAGGCTCTGGTCACTGTCAGTGCGCAGAGGAGGATATCCCCACGGTCCGCCCTGCTCGATGCCCCTAACCGAGGCCTCCAAGGCTTGAGCAGCCTCGGAGCTTGAAGCAGGCCGGTTATCCAGTATAAGAGATGTCCTCCGAGCATATTCGTCGGCCGGAGGCAGTCTCATCAACGGGTGCGGCAAGGAGGAATTCGGCGTGTCACCGGGGAGGAGACCTCGGTGCATCCTTGAAGGAGAAGAGATAGTCAGGGTGCCAGACCCAGATGTTGGTTTGGGGGTGACCTTAGACTTCACCGTCTCTTTCTCTTTCTCCTTGCCTTTCTCCAACGGCAAGGTAGTCTGGCGAACTGGTTTTTGGGGCTGTTGCTTGGGCTGTTGCTTGGGCTGTTGCTTCTGCTGTTGCTGCTGTTGGTTGCGGGCAGTCTGGCTGCGGGGGGAGAGTCGAGGCTCCGGCAAGGCGGTAGCCGGAGTTCTGGCGCGATTGGTCCCCGCATCCGTTTGAGGACGCGGAGAAGTCTGACCTCGGGTGGGGGCAGATTTCTCCAAGGCCGGGCCAGACCTCGGTGGAGGAGATACGGGGCGAGAGTTCGTCGGGGTGGTCGTGGCTTCAGAGGCACCAACGGGTGCAGTCATGGAGGATACCTCCTGATCCACTTCTATGGGTCACTGCAACGAAGGAAGATGGTCAAGTGTTAGTACCGAGGTGAAATTTAAGCAACAAACTTGTTGGCTATAGAAGCAAAGCATTACCCATCCGAAGTAGGAAACTTCTTGCCCCCTCGGGCATGAGGAGGATTTCCGGACTTCTTCAGCCGACGTCTCTTGACCGGAGCCGCAGTGGGTCCGGAGGCTCCAGTGGCGGATGGTTCGGCGGCCGAAGTTGCGGCACCAGCGCGTTTCCGGCTGGTTGCTGGAGTAAAGTTCGGAAGGTGAGGAAGGCAGGAGATAGGTACCGCGTTTATTGGTTCCATGACGAGAAATCCCTCCTCGTCATCCGAAATCTCTTGAACTGAAGCTTGTGCTTGAGGCTTACCCGCGGTGGTGACGCGGGCCGAGGCAATGGGCATGTAATCCTCGTTGTCAGGGTCCTCGTTGGATGGTGGGTCCTCGACAGGAAGATCCTTGCCGAAGTGGTCCGCAGGATGGACTCCATCCTCGGCGGTCTGGCGGGAGAACAGCTATATGGCAGACATATGAAAAGGAGTTAGGAAGAAAATGGTCAAGATGAACGTCGGTAGCAAGACCTCGGTGGTAAAGGAGTACCGAAGAAAACGTCGGAACAGCGTACCTGTTTTGGTGGCTTGGTCCTGTAGTGGGGTTCCCTTCCCCATGTCCAAGCGTCAGAGATCTTGGACTTGGTGATAGCTCGGACTCGCCGAGCTACAGCGGCGTTGTCCAGTGCAACGTGCGTATGGCGGGTTGGATCATAAAGACCGCTCATGTGGCAGATCTTGTGAGTCCTCGCCTGGAGAGGGGAGACCCTGCGCTTCACGAATGTGCAGGCCAGATCGTCAGCCGTCAGGACTTTCCCGTCGTTCGCAGGGTCCTCCGGGTCCTGCCATTTCGCAACATACCCATGGATGGACTTGATTTCGCTGGTGAGAGGGGAGTGTAGTCCCAGTTGAGCGGTTCTGTAGGAGGGCTGAGGTTAAACGCCGGCAGATTGAGGAAGTCCTCTTCGCCGGAGTTCTTCACGTAAAACCACGTCCGGAGCCACTTGCGAACGGTGTCCGGAGTAGCGATACGTGGGAAGATGGAGTTTCGGCGAGGAGCTACGATGGCTGCTCCGCAGGCGGTTAGTAGCTTGGGCAGATCCTTGTTTTTCGGATCCGGGATCACTTGCCGCTTAAGTTGGAAGTAGCGAGAAAAGAGGTCTACCGTGGCTTTGAGGCCGAGGTATCCCTCAGAGAAGGAAACGATGCAGGAGAGAGTGGTGATGGCGTTGGCGGGGAGGTGATGAACCTGGAGTCGAACTTGTCGAGGAAGCTCCGGAAGAAATCACTAACGGGCAGTCCGAAGCCGCGCTGGAAGTGCGCGACGAAGACCACCCGTTCCCCTTCCTTGACTTGAGGCTCGAGTTCGCCCTCTGGCAGGCGACACTCTACCCCGGCGGGAATCCGCCGAGTCGCCCTGAGCCACTGGATTTCGTCCGGAGTTACATCCGAACCTTCCCAGCCGGCTCGTTCTCCGACCTCCAGTTCGAGGTCTGGAACCTCGGTTTGTTCCGAAGTCTCAGGAGGAGACATCTCGGCAGAATCAATCTGCAGAAGAGCACAGAAGTTTAGCAAAGAAAAAGTGAATCTGGAATCTAAGGCTATATCTGGCTAACTCAGGAGGAGTTGGACGGCTATCTAATATACATAGAGGCATATCTATGCTAGGCGAGCATCTATCCGAGGTATGAAACTCGCTACTACCCAAAAAAGTATGCAAGTAAGATCTACCGGAGGAGGTAAATAGAGTTTTATTCAAGAACATATGAAGAACCACAGCGCAAAGAGGAAGAAACCTAGGGCAATGCCTAGGGTATCAGAAAGGGAGTACATACCGTGAAAACGAGGTGCTGAAGGGCGGCGCCGGTGACGCGGTCGCAGCGGCGACGAAGGAGCCTCGTCGGCGGCGGCGGGAACGTGTTTCTTCTCAACCGGAAGCGGCGGCACTGGTGGCGATGGAGGCGAGAGGCGAGTGAAGGAGGAAGAAGATGGCGAAGTTACCCGTGGGGCCCTACTTATAGCCGCGCGCGGTAACTGCCCGCATTAACTGCGCCACTACCGCGCGGTTATCGGGAGGCGCGGGATCGTGTGCGAGTGGGCGCACGGTTACGCGGTCTGCGGCCCGCACGATCGGCCACATCGTGGGCCGCAGAGTGGCAACCGCCCACCCCGGATTTCCTGCGCTGGTCAGCACAAGAATCGAGGGGTCGTGGGCGGTCAAGTACTTGAGTGCGCAGGTGCGCTGTTCGGTGGGTCCGGCTGACGAGGGCGGCGTGTGGTCAGAATCTGCTTGGCAGAGGTCCGGATTCCGAAGCCCGGGCAGAGATTCTTCGCCACGTACCTCGGAAAATCTTGAGGCAAGTTGGTGCTGAGTCAGATAGCTCGGAGAGTTCAGTTCGCATATCTACCTCGGATTGGATGGTGGTGTATGGGAGGTACCTCGGCATGACTATGTTGGAGGTCGGTTTAGGAGGTGGTGTAATGCTTGTTTTGAACCTGCTACGGCCCTCCTTCCGAGGTCGTAGGACCGCACCAGCTTCGGGGACTAATGTCGGGGGAGTATCCCCGGGTAGGGTCAAGGCTTGGCATAAGGTGGTGTTCGAAGTTGTGCCGAGGTACGGAAAGGGCCGACCTGTTTGGGCCTGGGAAGGTCCGAGCTTCATCTTGACCTGGAGAATACAGGCCGACCTATTTTGGCCCAGAGGGGTCCGAGGTATACTGTTGGCCAGGGCCGAGGTTCACTGTCCGAGCTATGTTCTGCCGACCTAACTACCTCAGTGCGGTGGTTTGTGTTGTGGGTGCAGGAGAAGCTGTGGGAAGGAAGTAAGATCCGAGCTAGTAAAAGATATTAAGCGCAAGACCCGAGGTACGGAGCCCGTCACATCCGTGCGAGCTAACCGAGGTGGTGGGCTGTAGGTCGGGCGGAGTCAATGCTCCTGTCACTTCCAGCCGGGTACTAGAGCGCCTGACACGGGAGCGTCTGTCAAGGAGCATGGCAGAGGCGTGCTCCGGGTTCGGCGGGCCTGCACGTCTCCGACCGCTGACCACGCGAGGTCTGGGTAAAGGCTACGAGGTAGCTCTGCCAGGCCACGTCCTGTCTCGGTCAGAGGGGACATGCTAGCTCTGCCGTTAGGCTAC
Organism: Poa pratensis; assembly: GCA_947311845.1. NCBI lineage: Eukaryota > Viridiplantae > Streptophyta > Magnoliopsida > Poales > Poaceae > Poa > Poa pratensis. Next base: position 19,540,042 of record CAMZMU010000088.1, read on the forward strand.
AGGAGATGGGCAAGCCACGTCTTGTCCCCGACCGAGGTACGGTGGTACGGTGGTGACCGTTGCAGAGGCATGGCAACAGTGTTCTGCGAGGGGCACAATGGTAACCCGGCTGGCCTATATAGTGGGCTTCACCCCCTCCTGCTAGAGGAGACGATCCAGGATCGAAGATCAAAGAAAAGAGAGAGAGGAAGCTCGGAACACCTCGGAGAGACCTCGGTTCAGGCTCGGAGTGCCTTTTCCTCTCTTTGTAGCATCATCTTCCACCTCGTTCTCACCATTGTAATCATACAGCTCGAGGAGCAGCTTGTACTTGTCACTGAGCTATACACTGACTAGGATAGTGCTGCAGTAGGGGTGTTACCTCCGCAAGAGGGCCCCGAAGCAGGGTACATCGTGGTGTGTTTGTGTTCTTGCTTTCTTGGTTCTTTGTTCGTGTTCTTGCGTGTTCTTGCGTGTGCACTTCTTGAGTGCATAAACCCTCCCCGGATTCCCCCAACGACCATTCGGCCCCATCTTAGCCATACCTATGGCATCTGCCGTGATCCCACCACGACAACCAAGAGCTATCCAAGGATGGTGAAGACCATAAGCTTGGGGATGTGAAGACAACCCCGCTGGACCTACACACTCTCGGTTTGCACACGTCCAACTTCTGTTTTTCGATCGAAACACTTTATCGCATAAACTTGGAGCGTCGTTTTTGTTTTTGTTTGAGTCTTGAGAGACCACCACACTATCAATTATATATGAGAGAGCTACTGGAAATATGGGTTGAAATATGTTGGATGCTTTTATAAGATTGGGAAAAGGGATGTTTGACTTGATTTTTAATGATACATATAGTTGCATGATTCATGAGCTTGTTTATGAGTAATAGTTTGCAAATTCTTTTTGTAGAGCTATCACTTATTCATGTTTTGGTGCTGATTGTTATTTTACTTGGTTTAACATGGATTAGTTAGTTCTATGGACACTCATGCATGCATCTAGATGGTCAACTTTCTCCCTTTTGCTAGCCCAAAAACTCCAACAAGCAAAAACTTGTTTCCAACACCTTCAACCAAAGTTATTCCAGTGAGTCCACCATATCTACCTATTGGCTTTATGCTATTCCGAGTATGTTTAACATGTTGTTTGTGTTATCTTACCTCTGAATGAAAATGTTTATGTTATTGATTGCAATGGAAAAAATTGGTTATATAGCTCTCACGAACTTGATGCACAATGTTCTTTTATTTGCATAATAAAACTTGACCCATTGTGATTAAGATTATGATGTTTGTGGCTTGATGAATGTTTTGGGTTGGAAGTTAGCCCATATGTGCTGTCACATGGCAAGCTTTCAACACGCTCTTCATCTCATTTAGTTGATATCATGTGCTTTTGTCTATGGATGCTTATCATGTTGAAATAAATGTGGAAATAAGTGAGTTTAAATGAGTTTGTGTAAATGGTTAGAGAGACGCCTGGGCCGCTAATCTAAGCCATGCATCATTCATGGTGGAAATTTACTTACATACTATGGTGAACCTTCTGTGATACACCTTGCAATAAAAAACTATTCCAAATGGTAAATAAAAAGGGTGTTGAGATTGTTCATTTTGTTTGTTTGTCTTGTCATTTTGATATGGGCTTGTTCCATATCTTGGGACAAGAGGTACCCCAGTTGACGCTCTTGATGATACTATTATGCTTACAATGATATTTAATTGAACTTGCTTTGTTTCCCAAGTTGAGTAACACATGGTGTAAGTACTTGTATTCAAGGGGCATGAGACATTCAACCCATTCTTTATCAAGCACACTACTCATATTTGCTTTCACTTTAACCTTAATCATTCAAGATGCTATGATAGGGGCAATGAGAGCTTGACACCAATGAATACCTTATTGCAATCATTAACTTAAGTAGAAGAGTTTGGAAGTTGGATGAAACTTATGCATGCTTTACCTCTACTCACATATACATCTTTCCAAAGTGTACACCTATCATATTCAGATTTTCATCTACACTCTATGACCATTGTAGGATGTTCTACTTATCATTATGCATACATGTGTTCCATATTACTTGCTACTATGTTACACTTTGTGAACTATCAATGAACATCCTTGTCTTGAATACTTGATATCACTTCATAAACTATTTGCATATTGCTACTCCTTTGAAGAATGAATCATTTGACTATATGTAGCAATAGTAATCATCTTTGATATCCATTGTTAAGTATTAAATTGCAAAGTCCATGTTAGTTTTATCATCTTCATACTCGAGGACGAGCATGGATTAAGCTTGGGGATGTTGATGCATGTAAAATGCATACATGAACTTTGCACTTTAATTGCTTATATTCCAATCATATTTGCATCATATAAGGGTTATATCAATGTTTTATAATGATTTTGGGAATATTCATTTATTTCCTATTTATGGAATTAACCCTGCACAGGCAGAAAACCCCGTTTTCTTATTTTAATGTTTCAGGGACCCAAACGTCAACGAAATCACCTGGAAATTTACGGGCGTCAATATTTGGAAGGAAGAAGACCTGTGGGCGAAGGAAGCGAACAAACGGAGGCCCGAGGCCAAACGGGGTGGCCCACGCGGCCAGGTACTGTGGCCGCGTGGGACCCACCCGTTTGGCCCGTGGCTCCGTTGCCGTCGATCTTCGCTCCACCGACATCGTCTTGACCTAAAAACGCCTATAAAAAAGGTCCCCCGACGTTCTCTGGAAGGAGCGCCGCACAAACACAGAAACACCGAAACGGAGATCAGGAGCTGCAGATTGGAGGGGGAAAACTCCGGCGGGGCGCTGCCGGCGTGGTCTCCATCTTCTCCATCGACTTCTCCACCGTCTCCATGATGAAGAGGGAGTAGTCCACCTCTGGACTATGGGTTTGTGGAAGTAACTTATGTATCTCTCCTCTCTTGAGCTTCACTAATTAGCACCGTATGAGCTGCTGAACATGATTACGGTCACCGTTGTAATACCTTTGTGGTGGATCTTTATGAGTTAATATATGTTTGAGATTGCAATGTTTGTTTCAGTTATGAGTATAGATGCATATTATGTACCCCGTTCTTGTCTACTTGTTTTGATCAAGCATGTTTATGAGAGCTGTGTGGGGGAACGTGTGCATTAGTTGGAGTAACGGGGGGTGGCTAGTGCAGTGAACGTGAGAGAAAGTTCTGCGATCCACTTTGGTATCTTTACCTTACTTTGTTACCTCACTAGGGATAAACTAAAATACCATGCTACCGGGATGTGGGCGTGACCATTGCCACTACTCCATGACTAGATCTAGCATGTTCTTATTTTCACTTCATGTCATGATACTTAATGCTATACTCTGAGTTATCTTAATTACTGAGGTGTTATGATTTAGTTCGCATCTTGGTGGAGTATAAGAGAGGTTAATAACCAAAAGATCTCTATGTTAGGACGTGATGCCCATATATCTAAGTAACTTGTTATCAAACCCTGTGTTGCAATCTCATATGTTAACTGTGTGTGTTCCATTGTCTACCACTTTATAAAGAGAGAGTGCATTTGTGAAACCATGAACCCCAGTCCATTTTTAATCATAAGAAACACCTTTTCCAACACCATATACCACTTTTCTATTTTCAGCCATCATTAAATCCGAAAATACAAAAATACTTTTCATCTTGCATACATCATTCAAAAACCCAAAAATATCATTTATCATTGCATCCACCATCATTGCATATTTATTTCTTGTTTGCATTGCATAACTATCCTGATATCATTCTTACACCTTGTGCTTGACAACCACAGGTGAGGTTGAGGACCAAAACATCTAACCTTGTTTTGTAGGTAACCAAAAGAAGGATAAGAAGATAAATCTACCACTTCAGATTCCCCGAGAGTTCGATATTAAACCCTCGAGTCACCCCTCGTGGGAAAACTGTCTTCCACTTACTATACACTCTGCACTTGGAGTCTCAACCTAATCCCGTTTATTTTTGCAGGTATCAAAGCCTTGCTCTTCGGGCCATCAATGCGCCACAGAAATGTTGATTCTGTGGCACACGTGGGCCCATGCGCCACATAATTTTTTGAAAACAGATCCCACACCCCCCCCCCCCCCCCCCCGCGCGTGGATCGCCTTTTCATTTTGCAAACAAGAAAAGAAAAATGATAAAAAATTCAACAAATAAAATCCTTTGAGATATAGTTAGGTTTTAGTGTCTAGTTGGAAAGAATTTTGAAATATGAATTTTGACCTTTTTTTGGCAAAAAACAGAAAACAAAAGTCTGACGCCATAACTTTTGCATACGATGTCGAAAAAAGCTTTAATATATCAAAAATTTCAGAAGAGAAAGATCTGTTTGCGGCTTCCGACCGCTCAGAATTGCCAAAAGAGTCCGGAAGGTTGAGTTTTTGCCACTTTTGTAAAAAAAGTTCGGAATTTCAAAAAGATTTTTTTTCTACAAATTCAAAAAATAAAAAAGCACCCCCTTCCCCGCTGGCACCCCCCCTTCTTCCTCTCTTTCCCCTTCTCTCCTCCACTTCTCCCTCCCCCTTCTCCTCTCCTCCACTTCTCCTCTCCCCTTCTCCTCCACTTCTCCTCTCCCCTCTCCTCTCCCTTCTCCTCCACTTCTCCTCTCCCCTCTCCCTCCACTTCTACTCTCCCTTCTCCTCCCCTCCTCCTTCTCCTCTCCCTCCTCCACTTCTTCCTCCTCCTCCTCCTCCACCTCCACCCCACCTCCTCCGCGACCTCCTCCACCACCCCGGCGACCTCCTCCTCCTCCGGCGACATCTCCGGCGACCTCCTCCACCACCCCGCGACCCCTCCTCCTCCTCCTCCAGCGACCTCCACCTCCGGCGACCTCCTCCGGCGACATCCTTCTCCTCCTCCACCATCTCCGGCGACCCCCATCCTCCACCCACCCACCTCCGGCGACCCCCTCCTCCACCCACGACAACACGGACTCCGAGAGCTCCGACGAAATTCCGGCGAAATTTCCGGCGGCTAGATCTAGATCTGGCCGCCTTTTTTTTTTTGAAATTCAAAAAACAATTCTGTGGCGCATGTGGTTGCGCCACTAAAACAGTTTCTATGGCGCATGGAGCTGGTGCGCCACAAAATGTTGGGATTCCTGTGGCGGGTGCGCCACAGAATTCACATTTTTGTGGCGACAATTCTGTGGCGCACCCACCATGCGCCACAGAATGGCAAAGTGGTGCGCCACAGAAGGCCTATTCCCTGGTAGTGACTGTGTTGTCCTGAACAGTCACGCGAGGACAGTGTTATTGTCGAGCCTCCTAGTTGCATGGCCGAGAATGAAATTGATGTTCGCGAAAAACCCATCTGAAACCTTTTTGATAATCTATGTGCCACGCCAACTATAATGAGAATTCTGAAGATAGTAATCATGGGACAGGCATACGCATAGAGAATCCAGAGGGATGCACACGAAGAAATTTACCTTGGTTTGGGCTGTCTCAGTCGAGAGGTAACACCCCACATCCTACTAGATTTGGTTATCTCGCTCGTCTGAGGTACAAGTATGATAGAAATAGAGTGAGAGTTCTCCTCTAGTGGCGCCTGGGCAGCGCCTTATATATGGTGACAGGATCGGATTACAATGATGATGGGTGTGGGATTACAATTAACAGCTTGTTCGTAATGATGTTTAATTGGTGTGTCGAACTTACGTCGAGTGGTAACTCCCATCTTGATTATGATTATAACATCAACATTGATGGGACGTCGGGTGAGGCTTCAAGAATCGCATGTCTGAAATGTTGACGGCCCTTTCCTTGTCTTGGGCCTACCCCGAAGTGATTTCGCCGTCAACCGTGCTTCACACTGATAGGATACTAAAATAGTGTTTGTTATCATTAACTCTTTTTTTTCAGGAACGCACGAGAATGCACGCCTTTTTCTATTATCATTATTGTGTTACCGCATAATATTCTTGCTTAGGCGATACTACATGATATCACTTATGATACCGTAGCTATGATAAACTTTATGTCGGTAGCACTATGAGAGCTATTTTGTGTTAGCATAACTATGTGTTTGTTTCAAAAAAAAAACTATGTGATGCATGCGGAATGTTTATACCGGTATACTATCTAGTTCCCTATGTTGTGTGAATATGCATTAACGCGATTTTGGTAGAGGGAATACCAACTTTAGCCCCCCCCCCCCCCCCCCCCCCCCCCCCCCCCCCCCCCCCCCCCCCACAATCGATTTAGAATTGGGATCCTATCTTCAATCATACATATAGATCTATTGCCCTGAAGAGAAGACGTAAAATATACGGGGACAAGACAGTGCTGGTCACACTGTTGCTATATACTACCTTGTAGGAGCCTAGAGAAGTATTAGACACACTCTTCGTGGCGTATGGTTGCACCCATACACAACTTGCAGGGAGAAGATTCTGTTAGTTTCTCCACACGAAAAAAATAGATTCTGTTAGTTTCTGAGACTAGCACAGGGAGAAGATTCTAGAAAGAAAAAGAATAGTGAGTACCCTTTCTGAGTTTGATTTTGTTAACCACCGACCATAGTCCCTCGGTTGCATGGTGAATGTACATGAGCCTCATCTTTACAGAAGCTTGAAAGAGACATTCCAAGCTCCAGTAAGGCACAGGTAAAAATTGAAGTGATTCGAGTCTTTGAGGAATGTGCAGACTACGAAATGTGCTGTGGAGTTCAGAGAGATCTGTTTCCTGAGAGGTGATGCTCGCAGACTTCAAGGCGATCGGTTTCCTTTGCATGATCGCTTGCTACAGCGGGAGACTCCACTTGCCAATTCGCCATTCGCCGTTTTTGTAACTTTTGTTGTCTGTACACATCCATATTCCAGTGTAAGGATAAGCTGCAGAATGCTCCCTTTTCCATTACTTCTTCCTCGAATAGATGGATGGCCGTAGGCGTTCCCTATCATTTGATCCTCTATCTGCAAGCTGGTGTCATCTCAGACCATGCATCATGCTGCTGCATGATCTGCAGAGGATCCCGATTCGGCTGCTCAACACGGCATAACCGAAGGCACAGAACGTACGGGAATGTTTGTGGTACAAGCTCGATCACATGTTGTGTACAGCAACAGCCTATTTAATTTCGGATCATGGAATGCCATTCAATTTCGGATCGTTTTGGAACGAGATCAGATTTAAACTTTCGCGTGCAAAACATGTCCCTGTGCTGCGTGAGAATGATACGATCCAGCGCGACAGATATTCCTAGAATCCTAGCTAGGCGATCGATGCCTTGCGCGACTTGCCAGTGCCACGAATCAGTTGATCGGTCGTCGTTTTTTTCGTACCCATGGCTCTCGCAGGCAGAGGATACTCGAACCCAACAGATGTGTGTATATTTTTGTTGATAGAATGAGGAATTTACATACCTGGAGTTGTAGGCCTAAAGACTGAGTTTTCTGAGAATCCGGAAGCTGAAAACTTCTATTGCAGACGCAACACCCAGGTAGAACCTGTGGTTGGGTGGCCCAACAAGGTAAGATCTTTTTTCATTTTTTCTTTTTTCTCTTTTCGTTTTTTCGCATTTTTTCTTTTCTTTCATATCATTTTAACTCTTTTCGCTTTTACTTTCTGGGGTGCCCTAGGAGGAGAGCGCCCTCCACGCGGGGCATGGACACAGGCGGAAGGTTTTGATATGTTTTTTCTTAGTTTTGGTCAGGTCTGTTCCCAGTACAACTCAAGCACAAACAACTAAAAGCAGCACAATAAAAAGTAATGAAAATCACTAATGATAGGACGAAAATAGACATGCAAGACGCAGTGCAACCTACAAAAACACCCAGTGCATCCTAAAGAGAAGTGCAAGTCACGCACTAAGCGGCGACAAAAGACATGACATCTAAACGCAACCAAAGACAATGTAAAACTTGCACCCAGAGCATGACAAAAGAATAAACATCCTAACAAAATGCACTCAAAGGAAGTACAAAACACGCACTTAGTACATGACATCCAAACGAAATGCAACTAAAGGAATGAGGTGTGAAAGTAGAGTCGAAAACAATGCAACTTGCACTCAGAGCATGACAAAAGAATAAATATCCTAACGAAATCAACCAAAGTAATCAGGGGAATACATCAAAACGCAATGCCACCAAAGGTATGACATAAAGTCAGAAAATCTGAAACACAATGCAAGCGAAGGTAGTGCAATTGTGCAAACCACACACTCAAAGCATGGCACCAAAAAAAATTAAACAAAAAACAGAAAAACATACTGAACCTCTTGCCCTTCTCAATAGAGGATCTCCTAGAGACAAGTGGTGCTTGGACAGGCACCCATGGTGGAGAGAATTCCCTACAACGTTCAATTTGTCCGAGTGTGAGGCACTCAAAAAGTGATCTCCCTTGGAGGGTGTGTTTTTTAACCAATCATTTTAGTTTTTTACAAATATGTTTTTAAAACTGACATGAACATAAATTTAAAATGATGAATAACACTTAAAAATATATTAACATTTCTTTTAAAATGCATTAACATCTTCTTTATTATAGAAATTTTTATTCTGATTTTAATTGCTTTCCCCTGTCATTCATGAACAATTATTTTCGAACACGTGCACATTATTTGCAAATACTAGAACATTATTTTGATACACACGGTATTTATCTATTATGTAATACACAGACAAATTTTCCTTACTGTTAAATATGTTTCTTTTAGGCTAATTTTTTTAAAATAATACACGAAAAAAAATTAATTCTGGCAATATTACGCAAAAAGTTTTTTTTTCAAAAATATTATCCAATCGTCCTTGCTGAAGCCGACAGAACCTACTCGTCGTTGCTGAAGCCAACTAGAGGTCTGTCGTCCTTGTCGAAGACGACAGGCCACGAGCTCAGCCGTGGCCGACGAATATTTGCGTGCTGTCCGTGCGGGCCTCGGCATGGGGTGCGCCGACGATCTAGTCGTCCCCGTCGCCGTCCAAGAGTTCTAGAAGCTGCGCGCCGACTCCCCCTTCATCCTCGCCTCCAAGCTCGAGCCGGGACGCTCGAGAGCGAGCAAATCGTTTCCGTTTTCGTCGCCCTCGGCCATGGCCGCCGCCGGAATTCGCCGCCCCCGGGTCATCCTCGAGCACGAACGTCTACGCCTAGACCCCGCCGTGAGTTCCTCGTTCCATTCCCGGCATCCTCTCTTTGATTCCGTGGCTGTGGCGTTCCGCTCGAATTCGAGCTCGGCGCCACCATGGCCGCCATGACCGGCCGCCTTGTTGTCTTGGGCGAGGCCGACTGGGCCCGCCTTCTCGTCGTGGGCGAAGACGACATGCCTAGTCGTCTACGACAAGGACGAGTAGGGCCTGTCGGCTTCCACGAAGACGATTGGATAATATTTTTGAAAAAAAAAATTGCGTAATATTTCTAGAATTAAATAAATTTCGTGTATTATTTAAAAAAATGGCTTTCTTTTAGTATGAATTCTGAGATTCACAAAATAAGTTTTTTAGTGGGCTCGAAAAACAGCCCATGTTTAAACCCTTCAACCGTCAAAGCCATATTTGAGGCCTGAAGATACTCCGGCAAGGTGAAACAAAGATGGGCCAGAAATTTAGTCTGACTAACCTAGGCCCACGTTATGTCTAGCAACTGTTTTTGTCCAGATTTCCTATTGGGCCCTTCAGTTCCTTCGAAAAATATATATTTTTCTGCAAGCCTTAATAACTCCATTGATGAATCGTAGAGTTAAAAGAAATGTAGAGTAGCAACTGTAGCATATAGTACAAGGTGATGTACAACACCAGCTGTAAAAAAAGAGCAGCGTATAAATAACGTAGGCCATGTTGTTAGCCAACCTAATAAAGGTGAAGTACATGAACCCAAATCTGAGAGCCATTGGAGTGCAGGCCAATGGGGGTTCCTATGATGAGAACTGGACCATCGCAGTAGTTCTCTATCACTTCCTAAAATGCCACAGTTAGTGACAGGGTGGGTGCAAGCTTCACACCATTCTAACCTAAACGAAACAGTTTGCCTTGCAAGGAGAAAGGACCACATCTACAAAATGCGGGACCTATCAGTTTTAACACCACCTCTGACGGAATTACTCGCCACAGAAGACAGAACCTCTTTGTGTCATACCAAGGTTAACCTGGCATTTGACATTGCAATCAGATTTCGATGATCTTTCATCATGGCGTCAGCTAACTGTGGCAAGGATGGCGACTAAAGAATGTAAATGCCAAGCCTTTTCACGCAGTAGACTAGTTTTATCTCAAGGACAGTCATACTAGACATTTCCATGCACAGATGAGAGGCTTACTGATGATATGTTTATGGGATGACATGTCTTAGAAACAAGATGCAACAATGCCAGTTATACATCTCTATTCATAGTTTCATACATTTCGGAAGTATTTACATGCTTAGATCCGTGCAACACATTTCAAATCATAAACTGACAAGGACATCTATAACTAGATGAGGACAAACATATTGCATTATAGCATGTTAAGTAAAAGTTACAGATGCAAACATACTAGAATCCGCACAATGTTATTTCAGTACCAAGTATAGGAACGTGCCCACTTCGTTAATTATTGACTTGTTATATAGTTTTGACCATGAAAAAGGAGTAAAGGAAAAATTTATCCAGTTTATACTATAAATTTGTCTATAAATAGAGACATAACTCTTTACTGCCGACCTCCACTGTGTTGGGTTGCGCAACGGAAACTTAAAATTTCGCTTAAGCATATTACGCAACATCCCAAGATCTATACTATGAAGATATGTAGCACCCCATAATGCTAGATCTAGAAAACTTACTACAACCATTGTGGAAGATCTTGTTGTAGTCGAAATATATGTTGGTGAAGCCTGATGAAGAATCTCACGTCCACGTCGGGAGGTGAGATTGCCTTTCGATTCTTGTCGTCGAGGGACTACTCGCGCAGCCTCGCTCTAGCAGTATCCACACGTACACCGCGTCAACCCGTCAGCGTTTCCCCATCCAGAGCTACTTGCAACCGACGAAGAGAGACTGCCTTGCGGCGTAGTTTAGGTGGTTGATCTAATCAAACAAGATTAGAGCAATATGAGATTAGAGATAACTAATTCTTAACATATGAGATCTACTAGAGAGAGAGATTAGAACAATGTCTAATTAGAGCGCCGTCTAATTGGAGCATCTTCTAATTGCACAATATTAAAAGAGAGGAACTTGTGCAAGACTTGATTGTTATCTCCAACCAATGGGGTTGGTGATGTTTATATAGGTGGCCAAAGGGGAGGGGAGCTTGGACAAGGGGAAAGTCCCCTAGCCCAATTCAGTTTGGGAGGGGGAGTTGGAGTTGGACTCCAACTCACCTCTCCCTCTCCTTCCTTGCACCGACCGGCCCGAGTGGGGCCCGTCCGAACTGACCCGGGTGGGGTTTGGTCCGCCGGCCCACCCACGCGTCCGCCTGCCCGCGTCCGCCTAGCCGCCGCGTCCGCCACCGCCCAGCGGTGGTGCGACTGTCACGTGGGCCCTCGGGCCCATGTGGCAGTCACTTATTATTGGGCTTAATATTTTTCCAATAATTATTTATCAATTAAATAAATCAATATTTGATTAAATAATATTTTGTCTAATTAATTCTTATTTGAATATTTCCTTTTACAGAATATTCACCGAATTAATTACCTATCATATAAAACACTTTTATATGATCCGGGACACCCAGTATCCGCAGACAAAATACTCTTGGATAAATACTTCCACTTATAAAACATCCTCGGAATGATTCCGACAATAATAGAAACACTTCCTATTATCCCGAGACATTGAATGTCTGCCTTCTCTTTCTCTATTCATTCACTGGAACAAGTCCCGGTGACATCAGAGCTACTCTGACAATATCTCATAACCCCTAACACTATATCTTTATTCTCTCAATAAAAGATTGACTCACAACTTAAGTGTGTGACCCGAAAGGTTCGTTAACACATAGACATGTCCGGGAGCTTACCAGACAATAACCAGCATTGGGACCTAGACGTCTATACTGGCTCCTATGTATTACTAAGTGAACGACAGAAACTCTTTATGTTTCTCATTACGCTAATCCCCTTACGTACACGATACCAATGATATCTAGAGTGTGAGAAAATGTGCTCTAGTTTGATCAAAACCCTTTGATCATAACACATATGAAACTCGTACCAATATCATTCTCTTTTCTCATTTCGTATTATCAATATCTTGTGATAAATCACACTGTGTCTGGCCAGACGATTGGGGTGACATGATCATACTTGAGATGGCCTAGATAATGTATCTCTCCATCGCCTGGAGGAGTAAGTACCCTTCTTGAACAATCTCCGTTCCATTACTTATTCTAGTTCAACCCCAATAGCCACCGTTATGGTCCCCACTTATGGCCGGACGTTAGATGACTATCAAAACGTGAGTGTCGAATAAGCGGTCACTAGATGTTCTCAAGGTATAGGAACTAACTAATGAAAACTCTGTATGATCAATTGCTATTCTTCATCATGACGATTTGTCTCATAGCAATAGATCATAGGATGGGTCGGTTCACTACTATTATCATTCCGATAATAAACTCCTATAGTTACATGACTTATACAAAGTCCATGATCAGGAAAACATGATCATCAGGTAACAAGATAGGCTAGTCTTAGAGACAAGACTAGGAACGCTTTTCCTTTTCATATCTCTACACGTGCATCGGAGGTTTTCCTCTTGAATACTTTGTATTCGCTATTCAAGTATTCAATGCAGTTGTAGCATAAAGATATAAACTATTAATAATAAAACTTGGAGATAAAATAATACTAAATATTACTGTCTCTAGGGCATATCTCCAACAGTCTCCCACTTGCACTAGAGTCAATAATGATTCTAGTTAGTACGATGTCATAACACCAAATGGAACTTAGGTGCTACTCATACTCTTGCATGCAGTCCGATCCTGTGCCTTACATTTTGATCCAATCAAAATACATAAACTTGTTTAACTCTTCTACATGTCGAACTTGACCATGCTAAGTCGGATTTATTAGGAATTTGATTTCGGCCTTTCCGGTTCCGTAGTAGCATCAATAATATCAAGCGTCTCCGAATGATATTATCATACCATCTATTGAAACCTTATCAAGTCAATGACTTATATCCAATAAGTTGCTTATCATGACGTCTCACATCAATGGTGCAACTATCCTTTTAATACGTTGCAGAATCACTCATAATATACTTAATGTTTGATAAAATCAAAACATATAGTATTTATCAATTGAAAACAGCACTCTCTGAATTTTAAAATCAATTAAGATTTGATTTCATAATTCCACCACAAATACATATACGAGAAACTTCTCAATATATTATTTGAAGCTTTACAAAATCTCCTAAGTTGAAAAACTTTTGTAATATCACTATCAGGTTCTCATCTCAATACAAAAACCTTTAGGATCAATTACACCTTTTAATTAACTGCCTTTATGAGAAAACTATTACCAAGTATTTCTCGTAATGTCGGTGACTAAATATAATTTAGTACATTGGAAACTTTTCGGCTTTATGTGTTACCACAGCAATGAACAAGAGAAACCATATAAAATATGATTTGATCTTATTCCTATCTATTCGCTCATCATTGACTACGAAGGTCAACGTATATTGCAAAAGTTCTTGCTGCATGTTTTGAACAAATTTCTTTGCATCAAAACACAATTCGAATTGCCTTTCAGAATTGTTCTAAGCACATTCATACTCATGTTTTTAAATTCCAATATATCTCATAGACTAAATTTAATAAGACAATTTCTGAACTTTTATTTAAAACTCCTTTTAAAATCTTTATTTCACAAGAGTTACATTTTTGAATTCAGCCTAGCAATAATTCAACAAATATAATATCAGCTCCCACTGACTTTTAAGTCCCTTCGATTTACATAATGAAAAGAATAAAAATTCTTTACTCATTATTACGACTGACTTCAAACACTCATGACATAATTATCTAGATTACCCTGTAATCCAAAACAATTATCCTTAGCAATAACTTTTGCTACTTAGATCCTCTCCTTATGAAATATTCATGCCCAGTGATTTCACATCACATCCAAACTACTCTCAAAATAAAATCTTGGAGCTACATGAAAATTTCTCCTTTTGGATCTTATTTGACCTTTTTCAGTCAATTACGAGTATTCACTTTTTGCTTGTACCGTTTTGCATTTTGATCATGTTCTTAGACATTTGACAATTATATCACCTAGTGATAATATCAACAAATTCTTCACATGATCATTCTTTTATAATACTTAGTTTGAACTATGTATTACATACATAAATTCTCGGATAAAATAACGATAGGAAAACATTTGCATGTTAACCCTTCATTCTAACTTTTCTCCGAAGACTCCCAGTCTTAACTTAGTATTTTATTTCCACTACAAACTTTATGAGAAGACACTTTTCTCCAATTCCAAAGTCAACAAGCACTTGGATTTGTTTGTGGAAATAACTGCCAATAGAAAATTCGACTTCAATGCAAAAGTAATGTCTAATTCGAATCACAACTTTGATTCAAGAATTGACATCCAGAAACTTCATCAAAATAACTCTAAGTTAAACTTGACGCAAGTTCTAAATACAAACAAATTATTCTATTTACTTTTAGTGGGTAATTTGGAGTATTTACATCTCACACAACAAGACACTTGGACATGATTATTATAACAATCTTATAAAACTTTGTCTCATAAAAGTTTTTCATTGTTATATTACATTTTATTAAGTCTTCTTTAACTTTATCAAATTTCTTTGATCTCTTATTTTTGATCCACACATACTCCCACTTAATTTTATGAAACATTGCAACTTCAATAATTTTATCAACTCTATTTCGTTAATATGCAACTTCATATTAAATCTTAAATAGAATTTCATTAATGGGTAGTCTCCACTCCTTTATGTAATTTCCGAAATTTACTAGGTAGCACTTTGCCAATTTCAAATTTTACCAAATACCTAGTATTTGTCGATTTCGATTTTTATGAAGTGCCCAGCACTCCATAAATTTCGAATTGCTCAAGTGCCTAGCACTTTGTGTATTTTTAGTTTTGTCCTAATCTTGGAATAACTTTAAGTGTCTCGAAACAGAACCGACAAAAAGCTTCTTCCAAAATTAATGATTAAACCAAAATCAAATATCACTCAAAACTTTAAATGATATTTCGAATCAAAATAATTTAAGACTTAACAAAACTAAATTAAAGACATATTACAATAAAGAAGATAACTCCGCCTATGTTGTCTCAACATAGCCGGTCCCAAGCCCGGATAAAGGAGGAGGGTTGTGATAGGCTTGGCAAGCCAACGGAAAAAAACCCAGCCACTCTTATGGAGATGAAACCCAAAAGAACCGTTGGGGCGTAACCCTCTTAGCGACGCGCCATATCGGAACCCGGGTGTGGTGTCAAATGGGCAAGGGCCGGGCCGCCACCCCCTTGGTGGCGCGCCGTATCTTGATCTGGATACGGTGATAAGTGAGCAAGGATCGGGTCGTCGCATCCTTAGTGGCGCGCTGCATCGACGCCCGGGTGTAGTGAAAAATGAGCAAGGGTCTTCGCATTTGACTCGACGAGTGCGGAGGGTAAGGAAGTTAGCCGAGCCTAGGAGGATCCGCTTAGGTAGCTGGAACGTAGGGTCCCTGACGGGCAAGTTACGGGAGTTAGTTGATACGGCGATAAGGAGGCGTGTTGATGTCCTATGCGTCCAAGAGACCAAATGGAAGGGACAGAAGGCGAAGGAGGTGGAGGATACCGGCTTTAAGCTGTGGTACACGGGGACAACCTCAAACAAAAATGGGGTAGGCATCTTGATCAACAAGAGCCTCAAGGATGGAGTAGTGGACGTCAAGAGGCAAGGAGACCGGATTATCCTAGTCAAGCTGGTTGTTGGGGACTTAGTTCTCAATGTTATCAGCGCGTATGCCCCGCAAGTAGGCCACAACGAGAGCACCAAGAGAGAGTTCTGGGAAGGTCTCGAGGACTTGGTTAGGAGAGTACCTACTGGTGAGAAGCTCTTCATAGGAGGAGACCTCAATGGCCATGTGGGTACATCTAACACAGGTTTTGAAGGGGTGCATGGGGGCTTTGGCTATGGCATCAGGAACCAAGAAGGGGAGGATGTCTTAAGCTTCGCCCTAGCCTACGACATGGTCGTAGCTAACACCCTCTTTAGAAAGAGAGAATCCCACCTAGTGACTTTCAGTAGTGGCCAACACTCTAGCCAGATTGATTTTGTCCTCTCTCGAAGAGAAGATAGACGCGCTTGCCTTGATTGTAAGGCGATACCTGGAGAGAGTGTTGTCCATCAACATAAGCTGGTGGTGGCTGACTTCCGTTTTTGGATTCGTGTCCAGCGGGATAAGCGCCCAAAAGTTGCTAGAACAAAGTGGTGGAAGTTAAAGGGAGAGGCAGCTCAAGCTTTTAAGGAGAGGGTTTTTAAGGAGGGCCCTTGGGAGGAAGGAGGCGATGCAAACAGTATGTGGATGAGGATGGCGACTTGCATTCGGAAGATTGCATCAGAGGAGTTTGGGGTGACCAGGGGAAGTAGAAGGGATGCTAAGGATACCTGGTGGTGGAACGTTGAGGTCCAGAAGGCTATTAAGGAGAAGAAGGACTGTTTCAGACGCCTATACCTGGACAGGAGCGCAACCAACATGGAGATATACAAGGGGGCAAAGAAGGCCGCAAAGCGAGCGGTGAGCGAGGCAAGGGGTCGGGCGTATGAGGACCTCTACCAGCGTCTAAACACGAAGGAAGGCGAAAGAGACATCTATAAGATGGCGAAGACGAGAGAAAGGAAGACGAGGGATGTCAACCAAGTCAAATGCATAAAGGACGGAGCGGATCAACTCCTCGTGAAGGACGAAGAGATCAAGCGTAGATGGCGAGAGTACTTCGACGACCTGTTCAATGGAGAGAATGAGAGCTCTACCATTGAGCTAGACGATTCCTCCGATGATACCAGCCGACGCTTTGTGCGGCGTATCCAGGAGGCTGAGGTTAGGGAGACTTTGAAGAGGATGAAAGGAGGCAAGGCAATGGGCCCTGATGGTATCCCCATCGAGGTGTGGAGAGGCCTTGGAGACATAGCGATAGTATGGCTAACTAAACTTTTCAACCTCATTTTTCGGTCAAACAAGATGCCCGAAGAATGGAGGCGGAGTACATTAGTGCCAATCTTCAAGAACAAGGGGGATGTTCAAAGTTGCACTAATTACCGTGGAATCAAGTTGATGAGCCATACAATGAAGCTATGGGAGAGAGTCATTGAGCACCGTTTAAGAAGATTGACAAGCGTGACCAAAAATCAATTTGGTTTCATGCCTGGGAGGTCTACCATGGAAGCCATCTTCTTGGTACGACAACTTATGGAGAGATACAGGGAGAAGAAGAAGGATCTTCATATGGTGTTCATTGACTTGGAGAAGGCGTATGATAAGATACCACGGAATGTCATGTGGTGGGCCTTGGAGAAACACAAAGTCCCAACAAAGTACATTACCCTCATTAAGGATATGTATGATAATGTTGTGACAAGTGTTCGAACAAGTGATGGCGACACCGATGACTTTCCAATTAAAATAGGACTGCACCAGGGGTCAGCTTTGAGCCCTTATCTCTTTACTTTGGTGATGGATGAGGTCACAGGGGATATACAAGGAGATATCCCATGGTGTATGCTCTTTGCGGATGATGTGGTGCTAATTGACGATAGTCGGGGGGGGTTAATAGAAAGTTAGAGCTGTGGAGGCGGACTCTAGAATCGAAAGGTTTTAGGCTTAGTAGAACCAAAACTGAGTACATGAGGTGCAGTTTCAGTACTACTAGGCACGAGGAGGAAGAGGTTAGGCTTGATGGACAGGTGGTACCTGAGAAAGACACCTTCCGATATTTGGGGTCTATGCTCCAGAAGGATGGTGATATCGATGAAGATGTGAGTCATCGAATCAAAGCTGGTTGGATGAAGTGGCGCCAAGCTTCTGGCGTCCTCTGTGATAGGAAAGTGCCACAAAAGCTAAAAGGCAAGTTCTATAGGACGGCGATTCGACCTGCGATGTTGTATGGCGCAGAATGTTGGCCGACCAAGAGACGACATATCCAACAGTTAGGTGTAGCGGAGATGCGCATGTTGAGATGGATATGTGGCCACACAAGAAAGGACCGGGTTAGGAATGATGATATACGTGAGAGAGTTGGGGTAGCACCAATTGAAGAGAAGGTTGTCCAACACCGTCTAAGATGGTTTGGTCATATAGAACGTAGGCCTCCGGAAGCGCCATTGCATACCGGACGGATAAAGCGGGATGAGAATGTTAAGAGGGGTCGTGGTAGGCCAAACTTGACATGGGAGGAGTCTGTTAAGAGAGATCTGAAGGATTGGAATATCACCAAAGAACTAGCCATGGATAGGGCTGCGTGGAAGTTAGCTATCCATGTGCCAGAACCATGACCTGGTTTCGAGATCTTATGGGTTTCAAATCTAGCCTACCCCAACTTGTTTGGGAAAAAAAGGCTTTGTTGTTGTATTACAATAAAGAAATCATCATAAACTGAATTCACAAAATGTGAACTCCCACACATACTTTAATATCTGAACATAACTTTGTTCTAGAATCTCAAAATATTCATTACAAAATGATCGAACTTAAAATAACTCTTATTTAAAGTCCTAGTGTAGATCTCCTTCATTGACTTGCACTTGTGGATGAAGTAGTGGTCACTTTTGCATAAAATGCGATCTTCCACTGCGCTTCTTCCACGTTCTGAGATGATCAGCTACAGTCCAAGCGCAGCATCTGTCGGTGCCCGCGGAACCAGGGTCCCTCGGGAACCGGGCGCGTGGGGCTGCCACGCGCCTAAGAAACGGCACAAAATCTCCGACGGCCGTGGCTCAGCCGGGAAGTCATTCTCAGGGAGAGCGCGGCTCCCGGGGAGGCAGGGACCAGCTACGTGGCGGGAGCTCTCTGCCCCACCACCCCGGCAAGGGTTCCTTCACAGGAAAGGAGGACACAGCAGGCGACACTAACAAGACCTGGCTCGTGGTCCCATCAGCATAGACATTGCGTCCCGCGCAACGCCTGGACCTTTGACAAGACCAGGCTTGCGGTCTCCTCCGTTCCGGTGGGGCAGGCGGCATGGAGGACAGCGCGGAGGCGCGCTGCGATGAAGGAGACCGACGGGCGCCACCTGGGCATGAGCGCGACGCGTGCCTTACCTCGGTGGCACGCTTATGGCGTGACGACTTGTGGTGTCCCCTTGGCATATAAAAGGAGGACCATGGTCATCATGTAGAGGGGGAACCACAATTGCTAGCAGTCACCCGGAGCTCTCGACTTAGACTCGGGGGCTGGACGAACTACACCCCGGGAACCCCTGGACATATTCTTCCCCAGATCACGAGAGTAGTGCAGCTCTTGTTGGCATCCCATTGTAAACCATCATCACAACAATACATCCAGACAAGCAGGACGTAGGGTGTTACGCGACAACGCGGCCTGAACCTAGGTAAATCTTCGTGTGCTTGTGTTTGAGCTCGGGGACCGAATCCGGAGCACCTCGTGCCCTCCTACCGAACAAATAGGGGGTGCCTAGCATCCCCGGTGTCCGCGTACCGACACGCGACATCTGGCGCACCAGGTAGGGGGCGCGACCGCGCTTCGTTCCGGCTCCCTTCGCTGCCGGCTATGCCAAGCCGGCCAAGCACATGGCCTCGAAGGCGTCAGGGCGTTGGCCCGGAAGGAGGCGGCCGTAGGCCACGGCGACGGCCCCCAGGAGGGGGCGTAGCACCACGAGGGGTGGGCCTGCTCGCAAAGGAGGCAGGTCCGAGTCAGGGAAGGGCTGCTCGCCCACCCGTCGACAGGGGCCTCAACACCATTGTTCAAGAGCCAGGAGAGATGCTCCGACACTACACGCATCGATTTCGCCACGGCCTGAGCTTCTACCCGAGCATGCCGGAAGCCGTTGCTATTCAGGCGTTCCGCCGGAATGTGCGCGACGTCCGCATGCTGGAGAAGCTCGGAAGCCATGACGTTGGGAGCATGGAGGAGTTGTATGCCTTGGCGGACAAGTGCGCCAGGATGGAGGAAGGGCGGAGGGCCCCGGAGCTCGCAGCGGAGGCAACACTCGAAGGGGTGACGGTCCCGCGAAAGGGAAGCTCGTGGAAACAGAGCCACCCACCAAACCCTGTTGCCGAGGGTGTCAGCCCGATGGTGATGCCGGGGGCGTGGTGCCCGATTGACGAGGTTCATTCCCATGACGCGTGAAACTGTAACTCCGTGCGCAACATAGCCGCCACCCGAAAGAAGCGGCATGCGGCGCGGGAGGCCAGCCTAGCGTCCGGGGACTGCTTTGCCTGCGGGGAGCCGGGGCACCGCGTTCGGGACTGCCCGTCCCGGACAGCCGAAGAGGAGAAGGATGGAGGAGGCCAGGGAGACCGGGACCAGCGCCCAGCCGAGCGGCTCGTTCCACGACGAAAGGAAGAGGAAGATGACGGTCCTTACCCCTACACGAGGGAAGCAGCATGCCTACTTCAGAAGTGCAACACCGGCCCACTCCTAGAACCGGCGCCCGATGGAGGGTTAAAGGGCAGACACCGGGAGGACGCGGACGTGCCTGGGGGTTGGCCCACTACGGGAGTTCCCGCCTTGGAGGGCGCTGGCCTCGGCGCACACCGCTCTCTTCTGGGAAGACACGGAGCGTCGAACGTCAGCAAAATAACCCGCGACCGCTCCTCATCCTGCCCCGGGGAAGAGGCGGAGGGGCTGCCCTTACCTTGCAAGGCTGGGAGACGACCCCGATCATGGGGCCTCGAGAGGAAGCATGTACCGAAGACCTGGTGATCGGCATGGCCAGGATATCGCTTCACCGACACCTCGGGGCGGTCTACCCCCCAAGGATTAAGCTCTTCACGGACGCCACCCCCGGACAAGACACTCTCCCCAAGGCCCTCGTGGCGTCAAACGACCAAGCGAAGGACGAAACCTCGGCTACCCCAACCATGGGGGAAGAAGAAGAAAAGGAGGCAGCCGGCCGCGACATGGCCTTTCGAGGAGACACATTCGAGGTGATCAAGGGGGACTTCGGCGGGAAGGGAGAACATGGAGAAAGGCCGCCAGCCTTACCCCTTCCCCCGCTTCTCCAAGCGAGAAATGGCAGGCCCCGGCCCAACCAAGTCGAAGACGCCGTAGGAGGAGGGACGCCCGGGCCGGAGGCGCCTCCGGTCGACGCCCCTCCCTCCTAAAGCAACCCGGGTGAAAGATGGGGGCGTTCGGACCACGTGATCCCGCGCGCCCCAGAGTACCGCAATCGGAAGGCCCTATCAGGCGTAGGGTAGAGCTGTCGACCAGTTCAAGGTTCGCCGGGTCATAAGCAAGCTCGAGTCAACTTCATCCCCCGGGATGGAGGGCAGGGGGAAGAGGGGGTGTCCGGACCATGTGATCCCACGTGCCCCCGAGTACCCCTCACCGGAAATCCTATCTTGCGTAGGACAGGACATTCGACTAGGTCAAGGTTCACTGAGCCCCAAAAAACCTGTATCCGGAATGACAGCCCTAGGGATGAGTAAGTCGACAAGGTCAAGGTTCGTCGTGCCATTAAAAACTCGCTTCCAGAAACGGAACTGTTGGGGGGATTATAACTCGGTATGCCCATGAAGAGGGAAGCATGACCCGCCAGGCAGGAGGCCGGGCGAGGCCAGCTAGCCATCAGCATGGGCCGGGTTACACTGATGGGCCGAAGAGCTTGTCGGTAACCCGGCTTACACAAGGAATGTTCCAGAAGACCCGGAGGCGGTATGCGTCACGGAGTCCAGGACTTGGAGAACACGAAGAGCTAGAGGAAGTAGGGTAGGACTCCGAGTATGGGTAAAACCCAGCCTTACCTTGTAAAGGATCAGGAGACCCAGTCACCTATATAAACCGGCTCCTGGGTCAAAGTTAGGGGGAAAAGCTATTAGAGATTCGAGAGAGACAAACCCTTTGTAACCCTAGACTTGAGACTCGGCGACATTGCAGTCCGGGTCTCGAGATCTCCCCATCAATAACAAGCAAGCAGGAAGTAGGTCTTTATCTCCTACGGAGAGGCTGAACCTGGGTAAATCCTGTGTCCCCGTAGAGCTAAACAAACTCCTGTACACCAGAATCGCCATGTCCCCCAATCTAAACTACCCCCAGGTAGTATCTGCCGTGACAATCCCACGACAGGAACCTTAGCGGCAAAAAGATCGGCAAGGTCGGAGTTCGACGTGCCACCACAACTTGTGTTCGGTGGTAAAAACCCTAGTGGCGCGCAAGTCAGCAAGGTCGGAGTACGCCGTGTCATATAAACTTGCACCCGGAAACGGAGCCCTAGCGGTGAGCTTATCGGCAAGGTCTGGATTCGCCGTGCCACAAAGAGCATACCCTCGGAAAAAAGCGTCCCCGCGGCACAAACTGGCTAGGTCAGGGTTCGCCGAGCCACCGTGCCGCGGGGGCAACCTCCCGCACGAGGCCTCTCCTTGGCACGCACGGGAGAATAACAAAGGAGCGGAAGTGAATCTAACTGGGAACCCAAGGATCTTGTACAACAGAGACCCACAGGCGGGCGGGACAAGTTACATAAGGATCCTCCAAAGGAAGTTGCACCAAGCTTAGGAACCTTCCCGGGATCCCGAGGAGCTAAGTTGACGGAAGGGCTTCCCATTCTCCGCGGCGAGGGCAGATCGCAGGGCGGCGACCTCAGCCTTCAGTTCCTCAGTGGCTTCCCGGGAGGCCTTCCACTCAGCCTGCAGCAGGGGCGAAGATGATGAGTAGAGCCGTCAGCGAAAGAAGAGAGGAGCGCGGGCAGGGAAAGACCTCTAGCGCCCGATGCAGCAGGCCCAACAGCTCGGTAGGGCGAGAGAGGCCAACCAGCTCGCTCCTCAGCACCCCCGCCACCGCGGCGCTGGATGGAAGATCCTGGGAAGGATACATATGAAATGAACCCTGGTAAATCAAACCGGTGCGGAAAACCGTGTCGCCCAACCAGAAGGAGCTCCGGGGGAGCAGCTGAAGTATGACGAAATAATCAGACAAGGGGTCAGGGCAAAAGACAAAAGGAGACATTAGAGCTTACCAATGGAGGAGGATTAAGCGCTGCATAGGAAGGAAGGCCGGGCTGGTAGGGACGGCCGACGGGAAGGGCCGATATGGACTGTACCCAGCCCTCCAACTCATGGATTCGCAGTTCCCGCGTTGTGATGCGGGTGAAGTCACCTTTCGGAGGCCATTCCCCGATCGTGTGGATGCGGAGTTGGAGCGGCTGGACTCTCCGTGCCATCCAGGTCACCAGAAGATCCAACCCGGAGAGGCCCCTCTCCACCAGAGCCTTCAGGCGCTCGGTGAGAACGTGCACCTCATCCGTATTGCCATGCATGCTTCGGGGCCACCCCACCTGGGAAGCCGGCAGGCCGCGGCTAAAAGGGGGGAGGCTCGGACCACCCGATGAAGGGGGAAGCTCGGGGAAGTGGAAGAACGAGCGATGCCTGTCGCCGCATGCCCCAAGGAGGGCGAGGTCAGTGTAGATGGAGCGGCACGGGACGATTCTCACCGCCCCGCATTCTAGCTCGGCGTCACCCTCCCCGGAAATCCGGCCTTCCAGGGTAAACAGAGAACACCAAAAGCCCAGATGGGCGTGGGTGCCCAGGAAGGCCTCGTAGCAGGAGATGTGGGTGATGCAGTCGGGAGTAAGGTGGTGCAACTGCACCCCATACAGGCGAAGAAGCAAGCAAAGGAAAGGATGGACAGGGGGAGAAAGCCCACGCTCCAAGTGAGATGCAAACAACACGCATTCATTGGGAGCAGGGCGAGGGGCTTCCTCCGCCTCCTCCGTGACCCGCCAGGAGCACCAGCTAGCGCAGGGAAGGAAGTCCACGGCGGCGAGGAGGTCCTACTCACCATGCGTCACGTCGGAGCCCCGCCAGGGAAGGCCCCCAAAGCCTGAGGCAGCTCGGAGGACGCATTTGTCGGACACAGATGGGGAGGCCAAGCTGGGCGGCGGGAATAAATGAGGCGCCATGTCCCACGCCTCCCACACCCTGGAGCGCGGAGTTCTGGGAGCCAGCGCGCTCGAATCCCCCTTTGGGGTGGAGTGCTTGAGAGGGGCCATCGAGCACGAAGACAAAGGACCAGAAGTCCGTGGGAGAGTCGCAGGAGGAAGAAGGCGGGAGGTTCCGTTTTTAAGGATCGAACCGACGCACAACCTCGGTCGCCTCGAAAACGGACCCGCCCCAAAAGGGCATCATTGCCTGCAAACCGCTCTAATTGGAAGGCAGAAGCGAGGAGACAAGACGGGCGCAAGCACGCCTCCTCCAATCAGAGAGACCGGCGAAAGCAGCCACGTGTCACCCCCGCATGTGGCGATCACTACTCGTATCAAATACAGGGAGCCGGCGAGACCGCAAAAGGTTGGTGTTTACTTTAGTACTGTATTTCTTTGATGGCCAAGGAGTAAATAAGTAGGAATCTTTGGAGTGCGTGTTAAGACATGTGTCCCGTTATTTCGTAGGTGCGTGGAAAGACTCCTTCCCTACAACCGGCCGTGCCGGCTTAGTCAGTCTGACTTAATTAGTTGACATCCCTTTCTCCCGTGCAAGTCCCTCCCTTCGTCATAGTATCGTTTATCATTGAAAACTTCTTTCCAACTTACCATTTTGAGATCAAATACAGGGAGCCGGCGAGACCGCGAAAGAGAAAAATATTCTATTAGAGACAGAGACGGTGAAACCACGAAACAGATCAATGTTCCATTAGAGGCACCAAGCCGGCAAAAGTACAAATGTTACAGGAATTGAGCGGCGAGACTACCTGTAAGAAACCAGCGACAGCAACGTCTTCTGGAAGACACAACCTGAAACAAAAAAACAAACGCACGAGCGTTACACGTCCGCCTAGAACAAACACCTATTATAAAAAACGAACCCTGCATATCTGAATAAATGAGACCAAGATACCGAAACAACAACGGCAATGAATAATAAGAATATGTAAAACACACGCCGGAGGGTAAAACCAGAAAAAACAGCAAAGAATAAAGGACACAAGCACGAAACTATAAGACTCACAAAAAAATAACGGAAAGCAGTGTAAACACATCAAGGAGACCCGAACTCCAAGATCATAAATCTATACAAAGAAATCGACCTGCATCAAGATAGCAAAGAACAAATCAGAGCACGTTAAAAGAAAACCGAACAAAACAGTAATCGATCAACCAACCGAACTATCGAGCATCAAAACTCACAAAAAACAAACCGACACACGCTGAATGAAACACACCCAGCCAACCGGAATAACCGAGCAAGATGACGTCCTACGCATAAAAATAAAGAAATCGAGCACGAAAAAACAACATGAGAACAGGACCCGTCAAAAACAAATTAACAAAACACCCAAAATCACACAATAGCACGAGCAGCATGAAAAAAAAATCAAACAATCAAGCTGCAAGAAAAAAATAAGAAATGAACCATACCAACAGTATCCCATAAATCACAAGATAGCAAGCAACAAACAAAATGAAGATCGAGCATAAGAACAGTATGACAGAAAACACAATGAAAATAGAACCGACCTTAACCGGACGAACGGAAAACCAGTTAACCGGCAACCTGCGACAAAACAGAGCAAAAAATAGGAAAGAAATATTAGGAACCAAGAAAACAAAGAAGAACAAACCGCATAAGCAACAAACAACACATAAACACGGATCCAGCACACGGTGAACGACATGAAAAAAATACGAAAAAAATACAAAGAGAGCAAGACACGGTTAGAAAACCCAACCTGATCTCAACAGGAACAAACGTGACCGGAAGAACAGCAGACGGATTCCATGGAAACACGGCAGAGCTCGAGAAAAGCACGGCGGAGCAAGAACAGCGAGGAAGAAGAAAAGGGGGGAAATGAGAGTTAACCGGCAACCTGCGACAAAACATAGCAAAAAGTAGGAAACAAATATTAGGAACCAAGAAAACAAAGAAGAACAAACCGCATAAGCAACAAACAACACATAAACACGGATCCAGCACACAGTGAACGACATGAAAAAAATACGAACATATACAAAGAGAGTAAGACACGGTTAGAAAACCCAACCTGATCTCAATAGGAACAAACGTGGCCGGAAGAACAGCAGACGAATTCCATGGAAACACAGCAGAGCTCGAGAAAAGCACGGCGGGGCAAGAACAGCGAGGAAGAAGAAAAGGGGGGAAATGAGAGCTGCAGTAACCATCCGATCCAGAACGGAACCTATATACCCCGTCCCCCCAGCACAGTGTACACGGCAACCCTATTAGGTCGGTTCCGTCTTAATGAACCAATGGCGAGCCGCCAGCGACACGCGAATGAATTCGTTCTGACCACCAGCAAAGTGCAACGTACCCGCCGACGAATGGAGAGAGGCC
Organism: Poa pratensis; assembly: GCA_947311845.1. Classification (NCBI taxonomy): domain Eukaryota; kingdom Viridiplantae; phylum Streptophyta; class Magnoliopsida; order Poales; family Poaceae; genus Poa; species Poa pratensis. The sequence goes on from CAMZMU010000088.1 coordinate 19,566,500, forward strand.
AGCTCAGACGGAGAAATCGGGCCCGAATTCTCCCTGACATCACGAACAATGCAACGTACCCGACGATCGTGCGAAATACCCAGCGTGCCCCGACATACTGTAGAAAATACGCAGCGGCGACACAAGCAAGGGAAAAATCGGCGACGCAACGTCCCGAGCAACCGACCAGTGGGCCTCGGAGAGGAAAGGGCCCATCGTCAGCGAGAGAGAGAGAGGGAATGAAGCACGTATGAAGAAAGCTCTCCCAGAGGGGCACGCAATGCATTGGCTAAAACCTAATACGGTAAATGACCAAAATCGACCAATGGGACGAACGCGCTGCGAATCTGCACCCCTCTGGCACGTCCGCCACATCGATTAAACGCGCAGCGTGAGGCCGACGGGTGGGCCCTCGGGCTAAAGGGGTGATCCACGTAGGACGTCAGCGAGAGTGGGTGCATGAAGGTTGGTACGGTTAGCGACTTTGCGAATCCCTGTTCATGCCGACTCCAGGAGCCGGCGGTGATCGGACGGTGTGGAGGCACGGAGTGGGGAGGATTGGACGGCCAGAAAGCCCAAATCGCTGGAGAGCCTCCGATGGGTCTCACCGTTTATATCTTTAGATGGTTTGCACTACTTAACTCAAAATTAATTGAATTCAACATACGCTCCCACTAAACCCAATAATCCTCACGATTGGCGCTTAAGTGATACAGGATCTGATAATCCGACGAGCCACCCATGGATACACAGCCATGACACGTGGACTACCGGTAAGCACTATGCTAATTGTAGTAGCTACAACTCCTCTTCGTCTTTCGACGTGCGTGTTCAGAACTCATAGCTTACTATGCCTAGACTTCAAGACAACCAACCGATTAATGCTGCATGAACGGTTCACACCCGCCTTCCACACCATTGGCCCGCTGGACTCATGGATACACGACACCGGGGGACAAGCACATGGTTTGACGGTGCCACAGTTGGAAGAGCACGATCTCCTTGATATTTTACTTGAGGATTCACCCTAATAAACATCTAATGCACAATCAAGGTGCAACCAACAAAGGATAAGCATCACAGGCAATTAAAATAATTCATGTGATTTGGTATAGCCTTTGTTTCCTCGGTAAGCCTTGACGTATCTCCGCGATGATCCTCCATCTTCGTTATTCCGGTCACTACAAAATTCCCCGAAGGAAAATTTGTCGTGGCCCAAATCCGCCAAGTCCTCGTCGCCAGCCTTACCTCCGGTGCCACCACCCTAACCGCGATGAACTCCTTCTTCGCTTGATTGTCGATGACGAACTCGAACAATCACTTGGCATTGGCCATCATGTTATTGTACCGTAACAAAACAGCTATATCAAAACACATACACACAATCCTGCAAAACCAAGTTAGACGTCCTCTAATGTTTGTTTGCAAGTTTTAGCATGGCTCTGTAGGCTCTACGGAATTACCGTCACTACCTACGCAATTGAGACACGGTTATAGCCATTGCTAGATTAGCTTTGCGGGGTGATTGACATCCCAACATTACGAAAACGTTGCGGGTCCCAATCCAAACATCACTGGTGCGCGTGACCCCTGTGAGGCGTCCAACCCTCATGCCCTTTCCGTTATACAACAACGTCCACAACTATAGGTATAGACCCGAAGCTACTGAAGCACTTCGTTGGCGCCGACGGGCATACTGGGAGCAGCCGGAAGGTCCGCGGATTGCCAGAAGTTCATAAAGATCTTGCCTATGCTGCCATGGAATATCTTGAATAATTTATTGGGAAGCAATGAATATAACCTTAATGCACGATACTATGCAATGCCCGCACCAACAGGTGCTCTAGATCAAATCAAATCTACGCATAGACCGCTCTGATACCATTGTTGGGTTGCGCAACGGAAACTTATAATTTCGCTTAAGCATATTACGCAACAGCCCAAGATCTATACTATGAAGATATGCAGCACCCCATAATGCTAGATCTAGAAAACTTACTACAACCGTTGCGGAAGATCTTTTTGTAGTCGAAGTAGATGTTGGTGAAGCCTGATGAAGAATCTCACGTCCACGCCGGGAGGTGAGATTGCCTTTCGATTCTTGTCGTCGAGGGACTACTCGCGCAGCCCCGCTCTAGCAGTATCCACACGTACACCGCGCCAACCCGTCAGCGTTTCGCCGTCCAGAGCTACTTGCAACCAACGAAGAGAGACTGCCTTGCGGCGTAGTTTAGGTGGTCGATCTAATCAAACTTGATTAGAGAAATACGAGATTAGAGATAACTAATTCTCAGCACATGAGATCTACTAGAGAGAGAGATTAGAACAATGTCAAATTATAGCGCCGTCTAACTAGAGCATCTTCTAATTGCACAATATCAAGAGAGAGGAACTTGTGCAAGACTTGATTGTTATCTCCAACCCATGGGGTTGGTGGTGTTTATATAGGTGGCCAAAGGGGAGGGGTGCTTGGGCAAGGGGAAAGTCCCCTTGCCCAATTCGGTTTGGGAGGGGAGTTGGAGTTGGACTCCAACTCACCTCTCCCTCTCCTTCCTTGCACCGACCGGCCCGAGTGGGGCCCGTCTAAACCGACCCGGGTGGGGTCCGGTCCGCCGGCCCACCCGCGCGTCCGCCCGCGTCCGCCTGCCCGCGTCAGCCCTCGTCCGCTCGCCCGCGTCCGCCCTCCTGCGTCCGCCGCGCCCGCCTGGCCGCCGCGTCCGCTTGCGCCCGCCACCGCCCAGCGGTGGTGCGGCTGTCACGTGGGCCCACGGGCCCATGTGGCAGTCACTTATTATTGGGATTAATATTTTTCCAATAATTATTTAATATTTAATTAATAATATTTTGTCTAATTAATTCGTATTTGAATATTTCCTTTTACAGAATATTCACCGAATTAAGTACCTATCATATAAAACACTTTTATATGATCCGGGACACCCAGTGTCCGTAGACAAAATACTCTTGGATAAATACTTCCACTTATAAAACACCCTCGGAATGATTCCGACAATAAGAGAAACAATTCCTATTATCCCGAGACATTGAATGTCTGCCTTCTCTTTCTCTATTCATTCACAGGAACAAGTCTCGGTGACATCGGAGCTACTCCGATAATATATCATAACCGCTAACACTACATCTTTATTCTCTCAATATAAGATTGACTCACAGCTTAAGTGTGTGACCCGAAAGGTTCGTTAACACATAGACATGTCCGGGAGCTTACCAAACAATAACCAACATTGGAACCTAGACGTCTGTACTAGCTCCTATGTATTACCGAGTGAACGACAGAACCTCTTTATTTTTCTCATTACGCTATCCCTTACGTACACGATACCAATTATATCTAGAGTGTGAGACAATGTGCTCTAGTTTGATCAAAACCATTTGATCATAACACATATGAAACTTGTACCAATATCATTCTCTTTTCTTATTCTGTATTATCAATGTCCTGCGATAAATCACACTGTGTCTGGCCAGACGATTGGGGTGACATGATCATACTTGAAATGGCCTAGAGGATGTATCTCTCCATCGCCTGGAGGAGTAAGTACCCTTCTTGAACAATCTCCGTTCCATTACTTATTCTAGTTCAAACCCAATAGCCACCGTTATGGTCCCCAGTTACGGCCGGACGTTAGATGACTATCGAAGCGTGAGTGTCGAATAAGAGGTCACTAGATGTTCTCAAGGTATAGGAACTAACTAATGAAAACTCTGTATGATCAATTGCTATTCTTCATCATGACGATTTGTCTCATAGCAATAGATCATAGGATGGGTCGGTTCAGTACTATTATCATTCCGATAATAAACTCCTATAGTTACATGACTTATATAAAGTCCATGATCAGAAAAACATGATCATCAGGTAACAAGATAGGCTAGTCTTAGAGACAAGACAAGGAACGCTTTTCCTTGTTCATATCTCTACACGTGCATAGGAGGTTTTCCTCATGAATACTTTGTATTCGCTATTCAAGTACCCTATGCAGTTGTAGCATAAAGATATAAACTATTAATAATAAACTTGGAGATAAAATAATACTAAATATTATTGTCTCTAGGGCATATCTCCAACACACTGCTCCTGCTATCTATTTTTTCAAAAATGGTATTTCAAAGTTTTAAAATATCCCAAAAAAAATATGTGGATACATATGCATATCATCTACATATCTGCATAGTTTTGCTCAATAAAACGTTGTATTGTAGGCTACAAAAAAAACGTAAAACCATGGATCTGAAAAAAAAAGGTGAAAAGGAACTCATTTTACTTGGTAGATTTGTCTTTTTTGTGCAGATCAGGTACGAAAAGATATTTCTCTAAGAATTTGGACCTACATAGTAGACATGTATATGTACTTGTATGCATTTTTCAGAAGTTTTGGAGATGGAAAAATAAACTTTTCGATTTTTTTAAAAAAGGAAGCAATTGAGCTCGGGAGCAAGAAGTGTTTTATTCTATAAATATGCTTAATTTATCATGCACTAGAAACCACTATTCAGATATTTGTTAGGTCATATTCTTTGCAAATCTTTACGATAAATAAGTATCGATCATACAAATTATGCATTATACAAAAATAGTTTTAGAACGAACTTTTTCCATAAAATATAACTTATTATCTTTCCATGATATTCAGCGCAAACAAAAAACACACCAACTAATATTTAGTAAACAAGTGAGTCTAACTCACTTGGTTAGGCAAGTGAATGTACAACTCAGACACACATGTTCAAATTCTCACGAAAGACGATTTCGGTTCTTATTATTAAAAAAAAATGATAGTAGGAGCTTCAACTTCCATCCTTAAGAAAACTAATATTTAGTAACATTGCGAGTTAGTGGTTAAACTATGCCAACAGATGAAAAAATCATACTTACTAAAAATTCTAACATGCTAAAAAAAATATAAGTATAACAGTTTAGTAAAAATTGGATCGTTTCGGGCCCAAACTTTAACTGGACCAGCACTGCATAGGAGGAGCGCTCTGTTCATGCTGGTCGGAACCGTCGCTGTCCCAACACCGTGACAGTCGTCCTCCAGCTTGGCACAAACCGCGAGCGGCAGCTAGTCCGTCCACTAATAGGCCTTATGGCACAATTCATTCGCCACCTGATTTACTTCCTGTAACATCCCAAAAATTTGGGATGTTCATAAATCACTAAAAATCAGAAGTTTTCTTTCTAATTAAAATAAAATCATCAAAATCTAAGAAAATCAATTATAGAGGACTATTGTGGTTTATTCAAAAGTATTATGACTCTAATTTAATCAAATAATCTTCTATCTTCAAACTTGAGGTGTAATTTTGAAATGAACAATTGGGTAATCTATAAACCATAAAACATTTTGGCAACATAATGAAAAATCATTAAAGCAAGTTCTATTTCATAAAATAGTTTTAGTTCAAATGTTTGATTTTATAAATGAGTATTAACCTATGGGTGTTCCTATGATAAGAACTGGACCATTCGCCGTAGGTCTCTATCACTTCCTAAGATGCCACAGGCAGTGACAAGGTGGGTGCAAGCTTCGCACCGTTCTAACCTAAACGAAGCAGTTTGCTTTGTAGGGAGAAAGGACCACATGCACACAATACGGTAGCCATCAGTTTTAACAGCACCTGTGACAGAATTACTCACCACAGAAGACAGGACAAGGTCTGTGTCATACCGAGGTTACGCTGGCACTTGACGCTGCAATCAGATTTATTATTTTTTCATCGTGGCGTCAGCTAACTATGTCAAGGTTGACGAGGAATGAAGGCAGATTGCCAAGCCTTTTCATGCAGTTGACACGTTTTATCTTAAGGACAGTCGTACTAGACATGTCCATGCATAAATGAGAGAGGCTTACCAATGACATGTTTATGGGATGACATGTCTTAGAAACAAGATGCAACAATGCCAGTTATACATTACATCTCTATCCATACACTTCGGAAGTATTTACATGTTTAAATCTGTGCAACACATTTCATATCATAAACTGACAAGGACATGTATAACCAGATGATGAGAAGCATATTGCATAAGAGCATGTTAAATAAAATTTACGTATACGAACATACTCGAAATCCCCACCAAATTTTATTACTGACGATTACTTCAAGCAATATTATTCCAATACCAACTACAAAGTGTGCACACTTCGTTAAATGCCAACTTGTTATATAGCTTTGATCATGAAAAATGACTAAAAAATAAATTTATCTAGTTTATATTATAAGATTGCCTATAAATATGCTTAATTTATCATACACTAGAAACCCCTATTCAGATATTTGTTAGATCGTACTCTTTGCATATCTATATGATAATACGTATCATCATAGATTATGCATTATAGAAAAAACATTTTTAGAACCGTCGTTGGTCATACAAAACAGCTTAGTATCTTTCCATTAGATTCTGCACAAACAGAGAAAACACCAACTAATATTTAGTAAAGCTCACTTGGTTAGGTAAGTGGATGTATAACCCAGCCACACATGTTTAAGTCCTCATAAAAACGAATTTGGGTTTTTATTTTTTTTAAGTGTTGTAGGAGCTTCCGTGCCTTATTCCTTAAAAGCAACTCTCTCTCTCTGTTTCTAAATATAAAATGTATTAGATTTTTTAGATTCACATGTATCTACACACATTTTAGTGTGTATGTTCACATGTACGTAGTAAACATTTGAAAAGTCTAAAACATCTTATATTTAGAAACGGATGGAGTAATATTTAGTAACATCGCCAGTTATTGGTTAAACTATGCCAACAGATGGAAAATCATACTTACTAAATGTTCTAACATGCTAAAAAAATAAGTAACTACAAAAGTTTAGTAAAAATTCTATCATCATCCCGGGTCCAAATTTTAATTGGACCAGCCCTAGATAGGAGGAGCTGCTTTTAATCAATTTGTTCACGCCAGTCGGAACCATGTGTGCACAACACCGCGACGGTCATCCTTGAGCTTGGCCCAAAACGCGAGCGACAGCTGGTCCGTCCAAAAGTTGGGGGCACCGGTAGCTAAGCCTCTTGACACACTTCATCCGCCCCTGATTTCCTTCCCGGTACACACGCCGCACCTCGACATCTTGGAAGAGTCAAAGGAGCTCAATGATCCGGTTACATGTTGCATAGGATAGGCATATGGTTGACTTGCAGCGTTGCATGTTAGGGATATGCCGTAGAGGCAATAATAATAGGTTGTTATTAATTCCAGGTTCATTATTAATGTTTATATCTTAATGCTATAACTGCTATGACACTTGAATATGAGATTCAAAGGAAAACCCATGCGCATGTGTAGGGAAATAAACAAACAAGAGTTCCTAATCTAGCCTCTAAGATTAGCTCGCATGTTGTGTGATGATCACGTTTTCCTGATCATGGACTAAGTTAAGTCAACAACTATGAGAGTACATTGTTAGCGGCACAATGGTACTGAAGCGACCCAATTATATGATCATGATATGAGATATCATTTCTCATATTTGATAGCAAGATTATGGTGAAGTTATCATTTTGCGTAAGTCTGTAGACCATGAGAATGTCTAGTAACCACATGCTTCAAAGATATGCTTTGATTGGAGTCCTCTCTCTCCACACGAGGCATGGACATAGGTGGAAGGTTTTGCTATATTGTTTCTTGGTTTTCGTCAGGTATTCTTCCAATACAACTCAAACGCCAACTACTGAAAGCAAGTCAATTAAAAGTAACTAAAATCACTAATGCTAGGATAAAAAGAGACATAAAACACAATGCAACATAACAAGAAGTGCAAATAATATCTTTAGGTTCAAAAAAATAGAAGTGCAAATAATACACTCAGCACACGACAAAAGACATGACATCTAAACGCAGTGCGACCAAAGATAACATAAAACTTACACTGAGAGCACGACCAAAGACGAAACATCCAAACGAAATGCACTCAAAGGAAGTGCAAACACGTGCACTAGGACATGCCATCCAAACGGAATGCAACCAAGGGAATGACGTATGAACATACAGTTAAAAAGCAATATGCAAAACATACACTCGGGTAAATACATCACAACGCAATACAACCAAAGGAAGGACACAAAGACAGAAAATCCAAAACACAATGCATCCACAGATAGTGCAAACCGCACACTAAAAGCCGGGAACGGAAAATATGTCCTCCAAAAATGGCAAAACTTAGATGAACATCGTGTCGTTCTCAATAGAGAGGGTCTCCTAGATACAAGTGGTGCTTGGGCATGCACCCATTGAAGAGAGAATTTCCGACAACACTCAACTTGTTTGAGTGTGAGAGGCACTAAAAAAGTGACCTCCCTAGGAGGGTGTGTTTTCTAGCCAATCTGTTTATTTTTTTGCAAATATAGTTTTCAAAATGACATGAACATCTATTTAACATGATGAATAATATTTTGAATATATTAATATTTATTTAAATATGCATTAACATATCTTTATTATAGAAATTTTTGTTTGATTTTAATTGATTTCCCCTATCATACATGAGATATTTTTGTCAAACACATGAACATTATTTGCAAATGGTAGAATATTATTTTGATACACCGGTATTTACCTATTCTCTAACCCACACAAAAAAAATCATTATTGCTAAAATTGTTTCTTTTAGTACGAATTCTGAGATTCACAAAAATAACTTTTTTTAGTGGGCGTGAAATACAGCAAATGTTTAAACCCTTCAAGCCCCGATTGGTTTGGCGTTTATGCTCCGTAAATGGCCGACATATTTACGGACCCAAGGAGATCCTGATAAAAATCCGGTGTGACGGGCGTAGAAAATTCCGGAGCTGAAATTTCACAGACAATCCAAACGAGCCCTCAACCGTCAAAGGCTTAAAGCCTTATTTGAAGCCTAAGCTCCTCCTTAAGATACACTCCGGCGAGATGAAACAGACATGGGCCAGAAATTTAGTCTGACTAACCAAGGCCCATGTTATGTGTAGCAATTATTTGTGTCCGAATTTCGTGTTGGGCCTCTACCTCTGTTTCAATTCCTTCGGAAAATATATTTTTATGCATTCGCTCAACTTTTTTGTGGAAGCCTTCATAATTCCGTTGATCAATCGTAGAGCTAACTAGAAAAAGATTAATCGTAGAGTTCAAAGAAATGTAGAGTAGCCGCTGTAGCATATGGTACAAGGTGATGTACAACACCAGTTGCAAAAAATAAGTGGTGTAAAAACAAGGTAGGTAATATTTGTAGCCAACCCAATAAAGGTGAAGTTCATGAACCCTAATCTGAAGAGCCACTACAGTGCAGGCCAATGGGGGTTCCTATATGAAAACTGGACCATCGCCCGATCGCTGTAGGTCTCTATCACTTCCTAAGATGCCAGAGGCAGTGACAGGGTGGGTGCAAGCTTCTCACCGTTCTAACCTAAAAGAAGCCTTGCAGGGAGAAAGGACCACATGTACATAATACGGGAGCCATGAGTTTTCACACTCGCCAAACACAGAAGAAAGAACCTTGTTGTATCATACCGAGGTTAATCTGTTACTTGGCGCTGCAATCAGATTTCGTTAAACCTAGTTCGTTAATTTTGCTTCATGGAGTCAGCCTGTGGCAAGGATGACGAGGAAACAAGGTAAATGCCAAGCCTTTTCATGCAGTAGACATGTTTTATCTTAAGGACAGTCGAACTAGATATGTCCATGCAGAAATGAGACTTACCATGATATGTTTATGGGATGACATGTCTTAGAAACAAGATGCAACAATGCCAGCTATACATCTCTATCCATACACTTCGGAAGTATTTACATGTTTAAATCGGTGCAACACATTTCATGTCATTAATTGACAAGGACATGTATAAGCAGATGATGACAAGCACATTGCATAAGAGCATGTTAAATAAAATTTACATATGCGAACATACAAGAATCCACACAATGTTATTTCAATACTAAGTACAGAACGTACCCACTTCGTTAAATGTTGACTTGTTATATAGTTTTGACCATGAAAAAGGAGTAAAGAAAAAAATTATCCAGTTCATACTATAAAGTTGTCTATAAATAGAGAGAGAATGTTTGACTCCCGATTTCCACCGCTCCTACTATCTATTTTTTTCGAAATTGGTATTTCAAAGTTTCAAATTATCCCAAAAAAACATGGATACATGTACATGTCTGCTACATATCTGCATAGATTCGCTCAATAATGTGTTGTATTATAGGCTACGAAAAATCGCAAAATCACGGATCTGAAAAAAGGTGAAAAAGAACACATTTTACTTGGTAGGTTTGTCATTTTTGTGGAGATCACGTATGAAAAGATATTTCTCTAAAAAAAACTGGACCTACATAGTACTTGTATGCCTTTTTCAGAAGTTCTGAAGATGGGAAAATAAACTTTTTGATTTTTTTTTTTTTTAAAGGAGCACCGGAGCTCGGGAGTAAGAAGTTTTTTTACTATAAATATGCTTAATTTATCATCCACTAGAAACTACTATTCAGATATTTGTTAGGTTGTATTCTTTGCAGATCTTTACGATAAACAAGTATCAATCATATAAATTATGCATTATACACAAGATAGTTACTTTTTTCCATCAAATATAACTTACTATGTTTCCATGATATTCAGCACAAACATTTAACACAGCAACTAATATTTAGTAAACAAGTGCGTCTAACTCACCTAACTCACTTAACTAGGCAAGTGGATGTACAACTCAGACACACATGTTCAAATCCTCACGGAAGGGGATTTGGGTTCTTATTATTTAAATAAATGGTATTAGGAGCTTCACCCGCCTTACTTCTTAAGAAACTTATACTTACTAACATTGCTAGTTAGTGATTAAACTATGAAAACGGATGAAAAATCATACTTACAAAAAAAAATAACATGCTAAAAACAGATAGATAAGTATAAAAGTTTAGTAAAAACTGCATCATTCCAGGCCCAAACTTTAATTGGATCGGCCCAGGATAGGAGGAGCGCTATGTCCACGCCGGTCTTAGCCGTGGTTGCACAACACCGTGACAGTTATCCTCGAGCATGGCACAAACTGCGAGCGGCAGATTATCCGTCCAAACGTTGGGGCACCGGTAAGCCTCATGGCACAAATCATCCGCCACCTGATTTCCTTCTCGGCAAACATGCCGCACATCGACTTCTTGGAAGCAGCAAAAGAGCTCGATGATCTTGGTGGTACATGTCCCATGGTATACGTGGATGCGTCGACTCACCGCGAAGCACCCGAACGAGTGTGAGGTCGTCGAGCGACGACCAGCTAATCATTTCGGCTCTGAAGTGCAAGGTGAAACCCGCGGATATGTGTAGTCGCCTTGACCTCCCCCACCCCCGTGTGCTACGTTCTATCGCTGGATGCAAGCATGGTGTAGCCATAGCACTCGCGGAGAACTCCTCTCTAACGTTGACGCGTCCATAGCCATCCTGGTGCACCGATCCATTGAAGTCCAATTTGTGCCATCCGGCTCCACTGCACGACTGTGACTAGGGCACGACGTTGGAAAATACCTAGCGACCGGCCAATAGTGGCAACTTAGAAGGTAGGGCGACATGTTCACATGTCCATGATGAACGCCGGCAACAATGATACGACAAGTGTGTCCATAGCCCGCGAAGAGTAGGAACTCTAATGGTGCATGGTGTTGTACGTGCTGACGCCTATTTAGTCACAGACTAGATTAGCTTTACAACTAGAAAAATACCACACGTGTCACAGCAGGATCCTTTAGGAACTATATTGTGTAAATAAAAGGCTATAAAAGGTGTGATATAGTATGTTGTTTGAAAAATATGTAAAGTTCAATTGAACATAGTTGAGATACTAAATTTAATAGATGAATATGAGATGGGTATGTATTATAAATTATTAATGTGAACAATTGGATGGTTTAAAGGATGTATGATGTGTAGTTGCATGAAGTGACTAATAAATATTAGTGGAAATGACAGTTGATTGACTAAGAGAATGAAGAATGTGGATATCTTGCATGTTGAGATAGAAAATTTATTAATGCATGTTAGTAAGTTTTTTGTTTTTGCTTTAGAAGAGATATAGATAGAAAAAACATTGCATAATGGTCTGACGGGATGGCTTCACATAAAATCATTTGATTTCGTCAACAATGTGAAATGGTATTTCTATGGAAATCATTTAAACCAAGTAGCTATTTAAACACAACCTCGGGAGTTGGCATCAAACCATTGTTCTAGGTTTTGGTTGGCTCTAAAACGATTTTGACACGCGAACTGAGCCTAGCTCAGCTGGTTTGGTTCCTTGTGGTGGAACTGGCCCACCCAGGTTCAAGTCCCAGACTTGTCATGGGTGCTCGCATTTTCCTGGATTTTCCAGGATTTAACCGGCACTATGATTTCAGTGGTAGGTGACGTGCCCGTCAACAGCGAGTCGCCCGTGGTGACTTCGTCAACCTCAAGATCTGCCGGACCAGTCTCTCGGAGGTGCTCACAGGGGTAGGGTTTGCGTGCGTGCGTTCATAGGGGTGTCTGTACGTGCGTGTTTGTGAGCGTCTGCGTCTGTAGTGTGTTTCTCAAAAAAAAAAAACGATTTTGACACAATCTTTTTTTTTTTGCGAGACTTTGCTAAATCCTACATCTAAACAATACCCAAAAGCAAAGAAACAGAATCTGCAAACATTATGCACACAGATCACACTGAAACCAGAACACCTCCAATCTGGTCCCCTGGTGGGTGTGCCTGAGAAGGTTTCCATACATAGAGCACAATCATGGACCCCAAATGGTCTAGCAACCAAATCCGGCGACAGACGCGTGAGAACGCTGGAACCTCACGAGGAGTCAAGACAAACGGCAGCTCATCCCGCGGTCCCAAGAGGGGCTTTCACAGTTCTCCAACTCCCCCTGTCTGCATTGCATCGCATTGCATGCGATCTCCTCTGATTTGGACGCGCTCCCAACACGATCTCGTCCTGATCTCGCAGCGCTTTCAGCGTCCCCGTTCCGGGGCATCCGTCTCGGATTGGCAACGGGCTCGCCCCCTTTCTGCCCCCTCTTTTAGGGAGCCTCAACCACCTCCAGATCATGGCATCATGCAGTGTTCAGGCTTCAGAGGATCATCCTAGGATTCACCTCATTCACCGCGTACGTGTTAGCGAGAGTTAATAGCATAATAGTACCACTTTTCGCGTCAAATTTACCGATTGATACCACATTGGTCTCGATTCTCATTTAGGTACCACATTTTGCTCCCGATTTCTCAGAATACCCAAATGGCGCGTTGATTCAATTTAGACAGCCGTTCTGATGGGTATGGCCCACATGTAGGATGACGTGGCAACTCGGTGACAGTCTCCGACTTGGCCCCACATGTCAGCACAATTAAATAAATAGAAAAATCCGAGAAAAATAAAAAAATCTAAAAAAATAAGAAAATCTGAGAAAAGAAATTGTTTGTTGAGGTGGACTGTGGGCCCCACTTGTCAACCTAATAAAAACAAAAATCTAAAAAAACCACATTAAAAAAAGTCAACCGGCACCCAACGCCGGCCGTGCCTAGGCGATCGGCGCCGCCGGCATGGGGCGGAGGTGCGACGCCGGGCGTGGGCACGACGGCGGCGCGCGGGGCACATCGTTCGGCGGCGCGGGCTTTCCTGCGGGCTCGGCGTGGGTGGAGGCGCCACCGCCTCCGTGCCAGTACGGCGCAGGCGCGCTCTCGGCGGCCTCTACGCGCACTCACCGATGTGCTGGGGCGGAGGCGTCGCGGCCGTGGTGAGCAAGGTCTTCGACAAGGTCCTGCCCGGTCCCTCCCCGCCGTCGAACTCGCGCCCGTGCGGCGTCTGGTCGGGCTCCGGTCCGCTCTGTGGCAGGAGCGCAGTAGGAGCTGGAGGAGGGACGCCGGCGGCCGGGGCCGGAGGTGAGGCCGCGAGCTCGAGGAGGGACGCCGACGCTAGGGCCGGAGGTGGCCGCCCGGCGCGCTCTGCAGCCGCTCCTTGACCGTCTGCTCGACGGCGGCGGAGCTCGATCGAGGCGGTCGGCCCTCTCCATCCTGGTCAACGGGTGTGAGAAAGGGGATTTTTTATTTTTCTTATTTTTTTAGATTTTTTTATTTTTCTCGGATTTTTCTATTTATTTAATTGTGCTGACATGTGGGGCCAAGTCGGAGACTGTCACCGAGTTGCCACGTCATCCTACATGTGGGCCATACCCGTCAGAACGGCTGTCTAAATTGAATCAACGCGCCATTTGGGTATTCTGAGAAATCGGGAGCAAAATGTGGTACCTAAATGAGAATCGGGACCAATGTGGTATCAATCGGTAAATTTGACGCGAAAAGTGGTACTATTATGCTATTAACTCTGTGAGCGACCTAACCTTATCTGCAAATTGCAGCTTGTGCCGAGGTCGTGTGAAATTGCAGCAATCTCCGCGTGTCTGTGTGTGATTGATGCATGCTTCTTTGAGCTAGCAAGCTAGGTCCAGAATGCATGATCCTATGGATAGATTAGGTCGTTTTCATGGAAAAATAGAGTTTATCGATGAGAATCATGTCCGATTATTCAAGTATATTACTCCCTCCGTTCCAAATTAATTGACTTGCTTTTGTCCAAATATGGATGTATCTATACTTGTTAGGTGTCTAGATGCATCCATGTGTAACAAAGTGTGTGTCAATTAAATCCGAACGGAGGGAGTACGTATGTGCACTACATATATAAAAAGGCTAGCGAGCTCTATTTTGGATGCGATGTCTCTGTCCATGTATAACTCGCACAAATTATTACGTACCAAGATTAGCAGAGTCTGCACATGTATGCCCACTTAGCTGCAGAGGCTCCGAAGTAGGAGCAATGATAGCCGGCCGGGCGCAGATCCGCTGCACTGGAAAAATCTTGCTACATGCATGAACGGTGCAACGGCAATGGCGCAATGCATGCACCCGGCCAGTTGCACTGAAGATGGCGTAAGAGTTATGAACCTGAAATATCCAGCAGTGTGCAACAGAAGCAAGGTTAAATTCAGTGGAGAGGAAAGAGTAGCTCCGTCTTTCGGGCATGGCTTCTCGAATCTCCCATGTCACCGCATATCTAACAGCCATATATTTCTCGTATCCACCTCTGGAGCTACCCCAGGTAAAGGAGAGATGAATTTTTTTCTTTAAGGCTAGCTTGCGTTCAAAATGTATGAACGTACTTTCGCCCTTGGCCAGCTAGAGGTGGGGAGATTTAGGCGGGTGGATACTTGGATGAGTCATGGTACATAGGACCACTCGAAAAGCTTTGGAGCTTCGAGAAAGATTCACCCAGATCGGATGACTCCATCCGCGATCCACAGCTAGCTACTGCCTCCATCGCCTGATGGCACACATGCGTGAATGCGTGGAGCGGTTTTTGGTCACGCAGGACGGCCATCTTTCGCGCCTGTCGGCTGTCACCTTGCCCATCGACCGGCCGGCCTCATCAGCATCGCCGGTACGTGTACGTCCCTACCCAATGCCTTCCGCTTTCAGCTTGCCCGGATCGTGGATCTCGCGTCGCTGCCGCACAGACACACTGCTGCTTCTGAGATTTTTGATCTAGTAGTTGCTTCAGGTCTACACAAGGATCTCGATGCTCGGGATCGCGGGAAACCGGGTGTTTCCTTCTTCTAGTCCTTCATAATTTCACAACCAATAGCCCTTTTTAGGAAATTATCTCCAATAAGTATGTTGCCAACAAGTCTATCGTGCAACATTTTGCGTTTCTCGATTCTAGCGGCCACAGCATTATTTCTACTGTAAGTCTGTAACAGACGTTCTAGGTAGTATATTAACATGGCAAGCCAGAGAAACTTGGTCCCTCGACTTTCGGAATGAATAATCGGCACCATAGACTTGCAGTTGAGAGCAGATATATGGTCAAAAGTATGACTCATCCTTGTATCATGCTGATTAAGCGTATCTTCTTTTGCATTTATATCATGGGTTCTATTTTCTTGCAATCTTGGGACAATATCCCTTGTCCTCTCCTTCTACTCCCTCTGTTCATAACTATAATGTATTCTGGGTTTAGTCAAAGTTACACTTTCTAAATTTTGATCAAAAACATATAAAAAGTATCAACCTTTGTTGTCAATGTGGAACATTTTGTGACAAAATTCACATTCAAACACACAGACATTTTAAAGCAGCACATAAACACATCTCAACTATATTGTACTCATTATGATAGTTGTATAAAAGTACACACCAAATAGCAGCACACAAACACACAAAATAATTATAGCAATTCTCACGGGAACATTTAAAAGAGCTATTTATGTTCCTATCTACCGCTTCTTGCGCACAACAATAATAGGTTCAGTTCCAGTCGATGAAATTACTATGTTTTTCCTGCTCCATGCCAAACCGGCAACTGCAACTTCAGTGAGCGGCTGCATCTTCCTCTTCTCCATCCTGGCCATCATGCTTATATTGTCCAGCTCTGAAGCTTCCACTTTGACACCATAAGCAATCAACATCTCAACATAATATTCAATCCAAAAACACAATCGCAACTCTCAGATACTTTTGGCCCCTCCACTTTCAAATAGAAAATCGAATTCATAACCAAATGGGCATAACAGAGAATATAAATATATCAAAAATTGGATGAATCATAAAAATTACCTTGTGATCATTTGGACACTTGAAGTAGATCCGGCCTAGATTAAGACCTCAACCCGACATTCGACAAGCCGCATTTCTCCAGCGGCAGCTGATGCACTTGACAAGCGACAGAGCTGACCCGGCGCCACCGAGCCAGGAGGAAGACGCCATCGATCCTCCCGACAAGCTCATGCTCTTGGACATGTCAAACACGAGTGGGGAGCGGAAACAGATTCGAGCAGAAAAATAAGGATGAGCCGCCAGTTTCTTATAATATTCAAGGTAGGTGAAAATGTATCCTTCAGAAAAGGAAATGTATATTCCCAATCTCCATATTCAGTGCCAACAGTTTTCCCTTAATGCATGACGCCATTGAGTCAAGCATCGCACACGGTCATTCACAAATGTCCATTCCCAAATATGACAAACGATCCTCAAAACCGTTTGTTGCGATGAATGCCTAATCACGGGCCGCCTGACCAGACAGGCCACATTTGGCGCACACAATTTTTTTAAACCGTGGGTTCTATCGTTGACATTGCCATAGGGGGTGCCTTAGTATTTTTATGTAATAATAGTGTTAAACTTTCACTTCGTTGTAGATGCAATTTTGTCATATAATACTGTTAGATAGGTTGATTATAGTTAATTTGTTTTACCTGGCTCCTGATTAGAGAAGACGTTGTCCTACAAGGCGATCTTGAAAGAACACACCTATATAAACCACACCACTGGTCACAATGTCTGAGATTTGGGTGGACCTCCAGAGAGCTAATGAAAGGTCGAGGAGTATATATGACTTATATGCTCCACCCCGCAGGGTAGCCTCGACAGCCTAGTACCGGTAACGATAGAGAAAAACTTGACACATAAGACCGGCAATTCAAGGCATAGTCCAATGTCCAGTCGTAGTTAAGCGCAACTCCTTGTCTATGTGGAAGTTCAACTTAAAAGTCTCCACTGAACTTATACTAAACAGTGATATGAAACAAGAGTGCAAAATGATATGCCTCCAAAATTTGGCGGGGGTTGTTGAATTTTAAACCTTTGGTCCATTTAGCCTAACAAATCTTGACATCTCAAATGCTCATTCAGCTTGGTTGCATGCTATGTACACAAAGTGGAAGTGCCACTAAATTTAGTCTCACGTAGCTAGTGGGGAGAGAGTTGGACCGGAGCGTTTATTAAGGGAGTTCTTCTATTCTAACTAGTTGAGTGAGAATAGGACAGTTCATGCGCACTCCTCCTCCGCCGCCCATCACGCCATGCCACGCATCGTACGTACGTCGCGTTTCGTGAATTGAGTTCGAGTTAGAACTCGTCTTGGTGGAAAATTATTTTTTTGCATGGTGCATCAACTATGTGTTTACGTGTCAACATGCATGTGCCAGCTTGAGACATGCTCTGTTTCTTCTACCGCGTGGCGTTTGCGTTCTCTGCCTCTCCAGGCATAGAGAATGGAACAGACAGATCTAAAACACACCACTGATAACTCCATCGTCTAGTTTCTTTTGGTGTGCTGCTTTCAGATGTCTGGATCTGACAACTACATGCACGGGTCGTCCGGAAGAGTAGGCCTTCAAAATCCCGCCCATTAAAATTCTACACTGGGGGACGGATATTTTTTTGGGAAGCGTGCGTGACTACTCGTTTTCGTTCGACTATAGTTGCGCATATGTGATGTTGCTTTGAGTAATGAAACTCATTCAAAAATTGCTTAATATTCCAAACTTAGGTACTCTAAATTCGTTTGAAAATCTTTTGAATCAAAGAACCGCTAAAGTATTAAAACAAAATTTTGTATGCAAAGTTTGTGTCTGGAGAAGGTAAAATCTTATCGTTCTCCAGATAACCACTAAAAATAAACATGAACATGCCAGTAAGTTTCTTTTGTGCATGTTTGGTGTGTGCCAAATCGCCATTCGCCAACAATGACATTGGCTGCAGTGGTTCAGTTTTGAAGAACTCTTTCTCTGACGCCTCACTGAGAGCGCGCTTGTCGCTCCTAGACTCCTAGTATCGGGGCTCCTGCAACCTCGGAAGAAGGAGAGGGAGTGAGAGCAGGTAGGCTTGCGTGTGTGTGTCATGCGAGTCGAGAGAATAGGGAGCAGAGTGGAGCGAGGATTCGGGCGGCAAATTAGCAGGCGAACCAAAGAAACAACAAGATACGGTCCCATCATCTCCCTCCCCGCCCCTCACTCTCTCTCTGTAGATCTCCCGCTCCGAGTCTCCCGGGCCTGGCACCACTCGCCACTCGCTCCCACACTCTTCTCGGCTCCCGCGCACCTATATATACCCCGCTCGTCGCGCCTCCATCCCACACACAGCCGCAGGTTTTCTTGATCCGGTAGCTAGGCTGCACGGACCGTGCTGCGGCCCCGCCGCGTTTGCGTTAGTTCCTTCCTACTCCACCTCCTTGCCGCACCGCCACCCACGAGCCTCCCACCGATCTCCTTTTTTTTTTTTTTTTTTGCATCCTCCTCGCCGCTGCATTTTCTCTTCCGGCCGGTCATGTCTTCGTGATGCCGGAGAAGCCAAGAACCGCGCGCCTCGCCGCTCATTCCTTGGTTCCCTCTCGCGCTCCGTGAGGCGCCGAGGCGCGCGCGCGCCGGCGTGAAGAACGTGACCCAGGCTCGATCTCATGTTCGGTTGATTTAGCGCGACAAGCGCGCAACGCGGAGACAATGGTACAGGAACACGCCAACAACCACCACCACCTGCAGCAGCAGCTGGCCAAGTACGGCGCTGGCGGCAACGGCAGCGGCAACGGCGCGGCCACCGGCGTGGCGCGGGCGTCAAGGAAGAACAAGCCCAAGAAGATCCCGCAGCGCGGCCTCGGCGTGGCGCAGCTCGAGAAGCTCCGCCTCGAGGAGCAGAAGATGGGAGGAGGCACGGCCACGGCCACGCCGTCGTCGCAAGGGCTCAGCGGCGGCGGCCTCTGCCAGCTCCCCACGCTGCACCACCATCCGCCGCCGGCGCCCTCACTGAGTGCTCTGTCGAGGCCGGCCGCGGACGGCGGCGCCCACTGCGGCTTCCCGCCGGTGCTCTGGAACCCAGTGGATCCCACGAAACACCCGTACAAGAGAAACCTGTGTCCTCAACCTCCACTCCCAATGGTACGTGTTGTGTTCCTACCCTCAAAATGTCACCGTGCACGGCCACGGCATATGCATGTGTATAAGTTCTCTGAAAAATATGCAAATTTTTCGCTGATCAGGTGAGCACGGGCCTGTCTCTGACGGCGCCGTCGAGCCACCCAACGGAGCCCCCTTCAAACCAAATGTACAGCAGCAGCAGGAGCAGCCCAGCCGCACCGGCGCCGGCGCCGGCGCCCACCGAAGATGAGATCAGGGTACGTCTCACTCTGCCCCACCTCAACTTTTTTGCTTCTGATGGATGGTCGCTAAATGTGGATTTGGGTAGAGTTCAGGAGGCGGCCAGCGTGGATAGATCATGGCCCTTCATGTTCGAGGGGATGGCCGCCTTCAGGACGACGAGCAAAGCCCTTCCTCCTCCTCCTCCTCCTCCGGTGCCGCCTTTCGCCGTCAGGATGGCCAGCGATTCTGGGTTAACTGATGTTAGTCCTGACCTGAGTAGATACGAGTTCAGACCAACTAATTATTTCAGGTAGGTTTGCAAATTTCGCTCACTCATTTCAAGTGATAAGAGTTTTAATTCTGCGTCAAGCAAAGTTCACTCATAGTAAAGTGTTTCTTGGCTCTGTTTGCCCTCCATTTTCTGGTCATAGTAAACTGTCCATAGGGTTTAATTTCAACTGCATCATTATTTTCAGAATAGTACATGTTCTTCTGTTCAGTAATATCACTACTCGGTGTAGGTAGCAGGAAAGATGGTGGAAAACATGTCACATTCATTCCTATCCTTTACCCCACCATCACAAACATTTACAAATTCATTTTCCTGTTGAAATTTCACTATGCATATTTTCCCTGCTTTTCTTCAGCATGAGTTTTCTCTGACCCAACAAACACAGTACCGAGAAAAGCTAAGAAACAAATGTATAACCATCTGTTTACCATGTTTGTCCTGACGAACAGTACAAAATTTTCTGCTGAATCTATCTGGTTTTTCACATCCAACAGTGCAAGCGCGTACTCAAATTACCCAGACTGGACATCAGAGTTGGCTTACTGTAAGGATGCCGGCCGTGGCAGAGACGCTGCCTTCACCTTGAGCTCGCGGCCTCCGCACCTCATCAAGCAGCCTCACGTGGTGCCATCAATGCACAGCCCGGAGTACAGAGACTTCAGTGCCAGCGCCATGCAATCTCAGGCAAGTGAAACACCTGGCCTTGTTGTACCATGATCTTGTGAACCCGGTAAAATGTCTGAACTTTGGGTGTGAAAATGTGGTAGTGGCCTAACTGACGAAAAGTCTGATCAGCAGGCGAGCGTTCCAGCAGCGTCGTCGTCGTCACAGCCGTTCTACACCTTCCTCCCTGTCGGCCCGGTTCGCCGCGAGAGAGCCCCGAGCGGGTACAACACCGACGTGTCGGAAGGCGGTGTCGACTTGGAGCTGAAGCTATGGAAGGGCTGAAGGATCGGTCACACTTCCTGTGTTGCTTTCTGATAAACTTTGGGACCAAATCCCTAGTGAACAATGTCGAGTTGTGAGAGGGGAAATGTAGAGAGATGTGTTCCAAGTAGTAAGACCAGATGTAAAACAAGAGCTGCTGTTTAGAAGATGTGTTCACTGCCAATAAACCTTTTGGTGATGGTCTTACTTAGCTACTATGTTCATTTCTGGCCAAGTGAGGCAGTGTGCCTGCTAGAAGCAAGAAGCTTTTGTGTATGGTCCAGGCAAGCTTGTGCTAAATGTAGTAGAAACTCAACAGAAGTGCCAGCTGGGTAGACGATGCAGTGCTGAACCGGCAGCGGTTTCAGTAAGGAAAGGAGAACATGTGCAAAGGATGCACCAAAGCTTCCTTGTGTGGGGTCTCTTCTGTGCAGATCTATAGCAAGTGGCACAATGAGATGTCTTCAGACACACATGACAAAGGTGACAGTAAGAAGAAGAAATTCTAGATTAAATGTGATGCAATTTCAAGTGCAACAAAAGGATAAATGTGTTAATCTCAGCTCATTTCCACCATGTAGCTCTCAATTTATCCACCATATTATGTCCATCTCTGCTGGAATAAACACCAGCACTGAAAGAAAAACAACACGCAGAAATGCCACACCCAGACGAAGACTTTTAAGATAGATACAGAGATGCACAATCCACACCGTGGTTACACAAACATAAGCATCTCAAAGTATTGCCAGATAAATTACAATGAGTCAAAAATTACGACAGGATTGAACTGAAACGGGAGGCCGGAAGCATGAGCCTATGACCACCCGAACTGGTAGTCGAGGACGTACACGACAACGAGCGACAGAGGGTACAGCATGTATGCCACTACGCAGGTCCAGAGCGGGAAATTGGTCCGGAAGCTTGTGAAGAGGCCCATGATGACACATACGAGCAGAATGACGAGCACTTCCGATGAGAAGTCCCACGTCAGCTCCCTGAAGTAGATGAGTGCCAAGAACACACCCAAGCACAGTGTGTTGTTCATGGTCGCACCGCCATATATCTGCAAACAAATATGTTTTTGTTAGGTTTACGGAAGTTGTTTAGTCCAGAACAGAGATACCGACAGTTTTAGAAGCTAAGAAGTTTAGTGTCCTGCAGCAGTGATGTACCTCGGAGAAAGTGAGTGAGCAGGTCCTTTGCTTCTTCCTGCTGGCGAAGATTATGGCAGACACGGCCTCGCTGGAGTTGGTTGCCAGTGGGAGGGCGATGAACGAGATAAAGAAAGAGGGAATGTGTGTGGCGTTAGAGAAGTTGTGGACAGCGTCGACAAGCGGGTCTGCAAATGCGGCACAAATGGCACTGCCCAGAAGCAGGAAACCCACAGCTTTGGCGATGTACATGCCAGGGTTCTCCACACTCTCCACAGCCTCGTCAGATTTGCCAACCAACTGGTCGTGCTCCTCCCTTGTTCTCTGCAGAATTCAGACAATTTGATAAGTGTCAATGTTTCCCAAGTTTAAGTTGTATCCTTCTTGATCTGAAAAGGTTTGGTCTTGCCGTGTTTCTGTCACAAGGATCGAGACTAAAAAATTACCGTGTGGTAGTCATTGACAAACTTATTGGAGTAGGCACCACTAGCCGGCACCTTGTGCTTGGCTTCGTTAAGCCATATTTTCATCCCCTCGATAAACTCAGACTCCTCCACAGTGTCATTGCCTGAAGTGTCGAAGTCGTCCATGATCTTGTCAACTGCATCATGCTTGTCAAAGTCAATCTCCTCAAAGTTGATCCCGATAATAAGCGCATGGAGCTCCGCTCGTGACAGGTTACGGTTCCCATCCATGTCAATCTTGTAGAACAACCTGCACGTAAGAATAGACAAGGTTCATGTCATGCCCATCACTGTTGTGTTATTTGCATATCGTGACCAATAAGATGATTTAAGAGCCACACTTTCTTATGACATTCTCATTGGGTGTGCCATCATCGTTAAGCAGCCGGCCGAGTGCTTGCATCTGGGCATGCTTTAAGATCCCAGAGATCACATGCTTGTGCTTTGCGTATGCGAGCTTCCTCTGCTGAATCCAAGGCTGGAAAACCTGATGCAAAATATAGAATCTAACACTGTCAAAATTTATTCATTTGGCATGGATTTGTCATTTTTGTCATCATTCTGTGAATATATACCTGATACACGCAGTAGCCGAGTACAAGTGAAAACGATACAATTAGGGCCAGCAAGATGGCTAGGCGGTCCCCATGGTGAGTCTTCAACATTTTCGGGAACTGAGCAATGACAAAGGGGAGAACAGATATGGCCATAATTCGTGCGGCGTAGCTGGTTTGCACATCAGTTGTAATGCCAGAGCCTGCAAAAAGGTGCAATTTGTATCAAACATTGTTGAAAGATCAATAGTTGACCTGTTGGATTTTTTCTTTTCGAGATAAAAACTAACAAGTGTTCGACTGCAGAATTTACCAAAATAACCAATTAACAAAAATTCCTCAAACTACGGTAACAACACCATATGTACATGCAGGATGACAGCTTACCAGTCAAGCTGAAGCCCTTAGTGTTTGTTGAATCAATAGCAAGACCATTTGGCCCAACATCACACTTGCCAACAACAACACAAGTTCCCCAAAGCAGGGTAAGAAGAAAGACGGTCGAACCAGCAAGCAGCCCCATGCCAATGAGGACCTGACTTTGTGCTGTCTCTTTAGTCCCCGAGAGACCAGATACTGTTAATATGAAAGACAGAACAAGCAGATTAGAATTATGTGTGAACATGTGCATGAACACAGTTTGCATAGAAATAAATATTCATAGAGCATGGGAAACAATAAACATCATGAACCCAGTGGCAAATGTGGGATGCTAATTTCAGATAATATCATTTGCACCTATCTTGTAAAGAAAACAGTGCACCAAGAAGCCTGTCTCCGGAGCCTAATTCCAACTAAAAACTAAAAACCTTAATCAGGATGTACAATCCAAGGGAAAAAAGAAGTGGGAAATTAGATATTCATAAGGTAAAAAATGAACTGTGCCTTAAAACTCACAAAGACAAAAATCTGGTATGCACTCATCAGGCAGATGGGTAATGCTAATAATATACCCGTCTATGTTTGTTTTATAAAACTAATGATTTGTTTATCATTACTACTACAATGTATGTAGTAAACTTGATCATTTGGTTTTATCATTTATCTAGATGATACACATGATGTACAGTCCCACAATATTATGAAAAAAATAACTGCAAAATTTTGGACCAAGTAATATAACACCTTCTGCATACATTAGTGATGATATATTGATATATACCCACCAACAACAATACATTAACCAACTCACTAGCGATACTATCTCCTTTTCCTACAATACTGAAAATACTGTCCTGGAAGAATGATCATACAAAAACACGATCAAAGGCAACAAAACCAACAATAATAGACAGAAAACAGGCCGAATCCAGCAGACAGCAGCTATCCATTACATGCAGCCCATAAAAGAGAGGTCGATTATGCAAAGAAGCTAACAACAAAAGAGCTAGAATTGAAAAGGGGGAAAAGTCAAAAGGCCAGCGACCACAAGAACTGGTGAACTGAACTAAAAGCACACATTCCAAATACAGCAGAGCATAATTTGCAAACCCCGTTGTTTGAGGGTGTATATGGTTGGTTGGGGGGCTTATGGTTTGGCTATATATTACTAACCGAAAGGTCACCAAATAGGCTTGGACCAGCTGATGCCCAACTTTAAGCCATGCATGTACTGAAGAAAAGAGCAAGCTGATGAGATCAGCAAGAGAAACCAGGCACGAGCCCAAGGTCTATCAAACGGGTCTAAAGCATAAGCTGTGATCCAATCAAAGATCAACAGATCAAACTAGAGGGTTCAGATCTGAAACAGACCAAGAACCGAAAAGCGCAGGCATAAAGGAAGCATTTTTTTTTTTACTCTTTCACTTTGTTGTTTTCAAAAAGCATTATTTACTTTTCGTTAAGATACCACTTCTATTACGGAAATCAGCACAGTATTTTCTTGAAGAGCAAATCATTCTCTCCACAAGAAAGAATTGCTTTCCCAGGTCTTGCAGGTGTGTAGGCAAGGTAATCAGAGAATTTAAGCAAGGAAGCTAAAGAGATCGTACCGAGCACTAGCAGCGCGTCAGGGAGAGCGCCGAGGATGGGTAGGAGGAGGCCGCCGACGAGGCCGGGGCCCATGATCTCGAGCAGCAGCTCACTGCCGGCCGACAAGAAGGTGGCCGCCTTGAACATCAGGAAGCCGTAGGTGAGCACCAGGAACATGTTCCCGAGCACGGTGGTGGTGCACGGAAGAAATCCATACGATTGCTCGCACTGCTCGGCCTCAGCCGTGACCGGGGACGAGGTGTTGAGGCGGATCACGGCGGACAGGGGGGCGCGATGATGGAGGAGGCCGACGTGGCGGGCGTGCCGTCGGAGATGAGGCGGCCATAGGCGGCGACGGCGAGGAGGGAGACGACGAAGGGACGAGCGGGAAGGGGCGGCGCTGCCGGCGAATCGCCATTGCGGCAGAGGTGGGACTGGGAGGGCGTCGTGCGGTTATGGTGGGAAGTGCGGGTGCCGCGTAGCATTATATGCTGCGATCTGAGATATTTGACGCGTATTTTCTTGCGTTGTATAAAGCTTTCCATTTAATATTTTCCTTTTCGAGGTGCCATGGCGGGAAGAGAAGGGGCTGCTCGGGACGGGAAGAGGCGGATCCTTCCAATAATCCGACGCGGTGTGATATGGTAAACTAAACAAGCTGAAAGTAAAAATTCTTTCCTTCTAGCGTGCAGTGAGCTACCGTTACTTTCCTTGCGCGCTCGACCAAGAAGGAGCGATTTCTTTACAACATTTTTGCAACATAAACACTAGAATTTCATTACACACATGTGAGGTGCCATTGTATGTTGAATCACAACATCTTTGATGCTTCCCCGCAGAAGAAAAAAAACAATATTGATACTTCATCTAGGCATCTTCTATGGTACTCTCTACCGAATTATAAATGATTTAGATATTTTACTGTGAACTATGTGGACTAAACTAAGTGAACAGACATACTAAAACGCGTTATACACATGTGATTCAGAAAAAGTTAGAACATCTTGTAATTCGGAACGGAGTGAGTATTGCTCGTTCGGTAGAACTTTCAAAGAAGTCCTTGTACTTTCCCTCTCGCTTCCCATCTCGTCCCAGGTGCCAACATCGGCGTAGCATGCTCTAATTGCCAAAGGTCGGCCCTGCGCTACAACCAGTGTTGTCGATGCCCTAAGCATTGGCCATGGTAGTGGCGAGACCCTATCCAAAGGGGCGGGGGCTTGCTGGAACACCTCCTAGGTGGTGGAGTCTTCTCCTTGGTTTCGCAGCTCGATGGAATGTTGAGCCCTCGCCGGTGAGGACGACAACGTGGAAGGGCAGAAGAAAATATGTACGTGACTTGGCTCCCTACATCGATCTCAAAAAAGGAATGTGTGAAACGAGGTGAGGTGGCACGGGGGCGTTGGGACACGAGATGTGAAACAACCCTAGTCGTGAAGCACGTCTCACTAGTAGGAAAACCCTTATAGCGGACATGCTAGCAGTGATATTTTATGTTTTTGCGTGCCATTGATAATACCAGCGGGCGTACCTGTTTCACGCGCGCAACTGTTATTCATGTACAAGCGGCACGCGAATAGGCACCATGCGCCTCTACTATGTGGGACCCGCTGCCCTAGGGTGGAACGTATTGGCAACGTATGGTTTTGTTGCCACTAACTATTTCGTAGTGCGCATCCAGCATGCACGCCACCAGACTCTGGGTCGCGCTGACGTGCATTAATCGATGCACACCACTAAACACACGCCGCCAACACGCACTAGGCGAAAGGGTGGCCCACCCTCCAGTCTTTCATCGCGCCAAACAAGTCATCTATTAATACCTCGTACGCCGGAGACCGAGGAGACGTCGTGGCAGCCCCCTTTTGTGGGCTCCAAATAAAAAAAATCCAAATTATTTAATAAATAAATAAATTATTTTGTTTAATTAATTCCCAATTGAATATTTCCTTTTACAAAATATTCCTGGAATTAATTACTTATCATATAAAATGATCCGGGACACCCAGTGTCCGCTAAACAAAATACTCCGGATAAATATCCTTCACCATATAAACCCTCGGAATAAATCCGACAATACTAGAAACACTTCCTATTATCCCGAGACATAGAATGTCTGCCTTCTCTTTCTCTATACCTTGACTGGAACAAGTTCCGGTGACATCGGAGCTACTCCGACACTATCTCATGACCACTAACATTACATATTTATTCTCTCAATAAAAGATTGACTCACAGCTTAAGTGTGTGACCCGAAAGGTCGTTAACACATAGACATTTCCGAGAGCTTACCTGACAATAACCAACATTGGGACCTAGACGTTTGTACTGGCTCCTATATATTCACGAGTGAACGACATAACCTCTTTATGTTTCTCATTACGCTAATCCCCTTACGTACACGATACCAATGATATCTCGAGTGTGAGACAATGTGCTCTAGTGTGATCAAAAACCCTTTAATTATAACACATATAAAACTCGTACCAATATCATTCTCTTTTCTCATTCCGTATTATCAATGTCCTGTGATAAATCACACTGTGTCTGGCCAGATGATTGGGGTGACATGATTATACTTGAGATGGCCTAGAGGATGTATCTCTCCATCGCCTGGAGGAGTAAGTACCCTTCTTGAACAATCTCCGTTCCATTACTTATTCTAGTTCAAACCCAATCGCCACCGTTATGGTCCCCAGTTACGGCCGGACGTTAGATGACAATCAAAGCGTGAGTGTCGAACAAGCGGTCAGTAGAGGTTCTCAAGGTATAGGAACTAACTAATGAAAATTCTGTATGTTCTTTGCTATTCTTCATCTTGACGATTTGTCTCATAGCAAGATCATAGGGTGGCTCGCTTCAGTACTATTATCATTCTGATAATAAACTCCTATAGTTATATGACTTATACAAAGTTCATGATCAGGAAAACACGATCATCAGATAACAAGATAGGCTAGTCTTAGAGACAAGACTAGGAACGCTTTTCCTTGTTCATATCTCTACACGTGCATCGGAGGTTTTCCTCTTGAATATTTTGTATTCGCTATTCATGTACCCAATGCAGTTGTAGCATAAAGATATAAACTATTAATAATAAACTTGGAGATAAAATAATACTAAATATTATTGTCTCTAGGGCATATCTCCAACAGTCTCCCACTTGCACTAGAGTCAATAATGATTCTAGTTAGTACGATGTCATAACACAAATGGAACTTAGGTGCTACTCATACTCCTGCATGCGGTCCGAGCCTGTGCCTCACATTTTGATCCAATCAAAATATTTAAACTTGTTTAACTCTTCTACATGTCGAACTTGACCATGCAAAGTCGGATTTATTAGGAATTGGATTTCGGCCTATCCGGTTCCGTAGTAGCATTAATAATATCGAGCGTCTCCGAATGCTATTATCATACCGTCTATTGAAACCTTACCAAGTCAATGACTTTTATCCAATAACTTGCTTATCATGACGTCTCACATCAATGATGCAACTATCCTTTTATATGTTGTAGAATCACTCATAATATACTTAATGTTTGATAAAATCAAAACATGTAGTATTTATCAATTGAAAATAGCACTCTCTGAATTTAAATCAATTAAGATTCGATTTCATAATTCACCACAAATACATATACGAGAAACTTCTCAATATATTATTTGAAGCTTTACAAAATCTACCAAGTCGAAAACTTTTGTAATATCACTATCAGGCTTTCATCACAATACAAAAACCTTTAGGATCAATTACACTTTTAATTAACTGCCTTTATGAGAAAACTATTACCAAGTATTTCTCTTAATGCCGGTGACTAAATATAATTTAGTACATTGGAAACTTTCCGGATTTATGTGCTACTACAGCAATGAACAAGAAAACCATATAAAATATGATTTGATTTATTCTATCTATTTGCTCATCATTGACTACGAAGGTCAATGTATCTTGCAAAAGTTCTTGCTGCATGTTTTGAACAAATTTCTTTGCCTCAAAACACAATTCGAATTACTTTTCAGAATTGTTCTAAGCACATTCATACTCATGTTTATTAAATTTCCAATCTATCTCATAGACTAAATTTAATAAGACAATTTCTTACCTTTATTTAAAACACCTTTTAAAATCTTTATTTCACAAATATACATTTTTGAATTCGGCCTAGCCTTAATTCAACAAATATAATATCAGCTCCCAGTGACTTTTAAGTCCCTTCGATTTACATAATGAAAAGAATAAATTCTTATTCATTATTACGACTGACTTCAAACACTCATAACATAATTATCTAGATTACCTAGTAATCCAAAACAATTATTTTAGCAATAACTTTTGCTACTTAGATCCTTTCTTTATGAAATATTCATGCCAGTGATTTCACATCACATCCAAACTACTCTCAAGATAAAATCTTGGAGCTACATGAAAATTTCTCTTTTCTAGATCTCTTTTGACTTTCAGTCAATTATGAGCATTCACTTTTTGTTTGTACCATTTTGCATTTTGATCATGTTCTTAGAGATTTGATAATTATATCACCCATTGATAATATCATCAATTCTTCACAGGATCATCCTTTTATAATACCTAGTTCGAATTATGTATTATATACATGAATTCCCGGCTAAAGTAATGATATGGAAACATTTGCATGTTAACCCTTCATTCTAACTTTACTCCGAAGACTCCCAGTCTTAACTCAGTATTTTATTTCCACTACAAACTTTATGAGAAGACACTTTTCTCCAATTCCAAAGTCAACAAGCACTTGGATTTGTTTGTGGAAATAACTGCCAATACAAATTGGACTATGCAAAACTGATGTCTAATTCGAATCACAACTTTGATTCAAGAATTAACATCCTGAAACTTCATCAAAATAACTCTAAGTTAAACTTGACGTAGATTCTAAATACAAACAAAATAATCTATTTACTTTTAGTGGGAAATTTGGAGTATTTACATCTCACACAACAAGACATTTGGACATCATTATTATAACAATCTTATAAATCTTTGTCTCACAAAAGATTTCATTATCATGACAATTTCGAATTACCAAAATTAATCATGTAATGTGACTAAGAAAACTTTCTTTTGTCAATCATGTTATAATACATTTTATTAAGTCTTCTTTAACTTTATCAAATTTCTTTGATCTCTTATTTTGATTCACACATACTCCCACTTAATTTTATGAAACATTGCAACTTCAATAATTTCATCAACTCTATTTCATTAATATGCAACTTCATATTAAATCTTCAATAGAATTTAATTAATGGGTAGTCTCCACACCTTTATGTAATTTTCGAAATTTACTAGTGCCTAGCACTTTGCCAATTTCGAATTTTACCAAATACCTAGTATTTGTGGATTTCGATTTTTATTAAGTGCCCATCACTCCATAAATTTCGAATTGCTCAAGTGCCTAGCACTTCTGATTTTTAGTTTTGTCCATTTAATCTTGGAATAACTTTAAGAGTCTCAAAAGAGAACCAACAAAAAGCTTCTTCCAAAATTTAAGACTAAACCAAAATCAAACATCACTCAAAACTTTAAATGATATTTCGAATCAAAACATTTAAGACTTAACAAAACTAAACTAAAGACATATTACAATAAAGAAGATCATCATAAACCGAATTCACAAAATGTGAATCCCACACATACTTTAATATCCGAACATAACTTTGTTCCAGAGTCTCAAAATATTCATTACAAAATGATCGAACTTAAAATAACTCTTATTTAAAGTCCTAGTGTAGATCTCCTTTATTGACTTGGACTTGTAGATGAAGTAGTAGTCATGGCGCCTTAAGCACCTTCTTCTTCCACTTCATCCACTTCTTTCCAACCTTCTTGACTCTTTTCCTTTTCATACTGCGATCATGCAACATGAAAAATTTAGTATTTAATACCAAAATATATTCAAGTCAGAATACGTCAATAACTTTTGTATAACTCTTATACCTCTTGTGGACTTGCCACTTGTCTTGTAGGAAAGATGTCGTCATCAAATGATGCACGTAAACATCCAACTCAGCCGATAAGAGCATCTCGAAGACTTCCATGACTGTCTTCTCCACTTCCATCAATTCATAACAAGCCACAAAAGCATAGTAGTATGATGGTAGTAATCTCAGAAGTGAGTCAACAGCTTGCTTTTCTGGAACTGGTTGCCCAATATCCTCAAGCTTTCTAAGTATCTTGCAGAACTTAGCCTTGTGCTCCCTCATCGAGCCTCCGCTCAAAAGTTTGCACGATGTAAGTTCCCCATAGAATTTGTATCTAGCATGACATAACTAGAAACAGAACCGAGCCTTTAAAGCTTCCATAAGACGGAATGGCGAAGGTATGGATAACAATCGCTAAGCTCGGGATTCATCCTGTCAAGCAACACCAAACTCACTTGATACTCATCTTCCTCCATATGAGCATAGTCCTCTTCTTTCTCTGGAACAGGCGTGTCCAGCGCATGCTCTATCTTGCGACTCCTGAGAATTTATCGCAGCTCGTGAACCCATTCAGCGAAGGTCACGCTTTCCGCAATTAATTTATCAAACAACATCGACTCATTCAGATTGTCACCTTCAAAGTGATTCATTTTCTACAACAGAAACAAGTTTATTTAGACTCATAGTTTATTACTAATGTTTTGCACTACTTAACTCAATATTAATTGAATTCAAGACGATATGCTCCCACTAAGCCCAATAATCCTCAGATTGGCGCTAAGTGATTCAGGACCCGGAATCCGACGAGCCACCCATGGATACACAGCCATGGCACGTGGATGACCGGTAAGCACTATGCTAATTGTAGTAGCTACAACTCATGTTCGTCTTTCGACGTGCGTGTTCAGAACTCGTAGCTCACTATGCCTGGACTTCAAGACAACCAACTGTTAAACGCCGCATGAACGGTTCACACCCACCTCCCACACCCTTGACCCGCTCAACTCATGGATACACGACGCCGGGGGACAAGCGCATGGTTTGAAAGTGCCACAGTTGGAACAACACGATCTCCTTGATATTTTTAATGAGGATTCACCCTAATAAACATCTAATGCGCAATCAAGGTGCAACCAACAAAGGATAAACATCACAGGCAATTAAAATAATTCATGTGATTTGGTATAGCCTTTGTTTCCTCTGGGAAGTCTTGACGTATCTCCACGATGATCCACCATCTTCGTTATTCCGGTCACTACAAAATTTCCTGAAGGAAAAATTGTCGTGGCCGAATTCCGCCAAGTCCTCGTTGCCTGCCTAGCCGCGGGCGCCTCCTCCCGAACCGCGACGAACTCCTTCTTCGCTTGATGGTCGATGACGAACTCGAACAATCACTTGGCATTGGCCATCATGTTAAAACATCGTAACAAAATAGCTATACCAAAAACACATGCACACAATCCTGCAAAACCAAGTTAGACGTCCTCTAATGTTTGTTTGCAAGTTTTAGCGTGGCTCTGTAGGATGTACGAAATTACCGTTACTACCTACGCAATTGAGACACGGTTATAGCCATTGCTAGACTAACTTTGCGGGGTGATTGACATCCCAACATTACGAAAACGTTGCGGGTCCCAATCCAAACGATCACATGTGTGCGTGACCCCCGTGAGGCGTCCAACCATCATGCCCTGTCCGTTATACAACAACGTCCATAACTATAGGTATAGACCCGAAGCTACTGAAGCACTTCGTTGGCGCCGACAGGCATACTAGGAGCAGCCGGAAGGTCCGCGGATTGCCAGAAGTTCGTAAAGATCTTGCCTATGCCGCCATGAAATATCTTGTATAATTTATTGGTAAGCAATGAATATAACCTTAATGCACGATACTATGCAATGCCCTCACCAACATGTGCTCTAGATCAAATCATATCTACGCATAGACCGCTCTGATACCACTGTTGGGTTGCGTAATGGAAACTTTAAAATTTCGCTTGGCATGCTACGCAACAGCCCAGGATCTATAATATGAGGATATGCTGCAGCCCATAATGCTAAATCCAGAAAACTTAGTACAACCGTTGCTGAAGATCTTGTTGTAGTCGAAGTAGACGTTGGTGAAGCCTGATGATGAATCTCACGTCCACGCCGGGAGGTGACATTGTTGCCGATCCTTGTCGTTGAGCGACTACTCGCGTAGCCCCGCTCTAGCAGTATCCACATGTACACCGCGCCAATCCGTCAGCGTTTCGCCGTCCAGAGCTACTTGCAACCGACGAAGAGAGACTGCCTTGCGGCGTAGTTTAGGTGGTTAATCTAATCAAACTTGATTAGAGCACATGAGATCTACTAGAGAGAGAGATTAGAGCAATGCCTAATTAGGGTGTCATCTAATTAGAACATCTTCTAATTGCACAATATTGATACGTCTCTAACGTATCTATAATTTCTGATGTTTCATGCTTGTTTTATGTATCATTGTCACATGTTTTATATGCACTTTATATCATTTTATACATTTTCTGGGACTAACCTATTAACAAGATGCCGAAGTGCCAGTTCCTGTTTTCTGCTGTTTTTGGTTCCAGAAAAGTACTTCTGCGAATATTCTCGGAATTGCACGAAACAAAAGGCCACGTCCCTATTTTTCCAGCACCGTCACAGAGTCCGAAGGAGGGCGCCGAGGTGGCCAAACCACACCCCGGCGCGGTGGGCCCCCTGGCCGCGCCGCCCTATGGTGTGGGCCCCTCGGCCTCCACCGACGTTGCCCCTTCGCCTATTTATTTCCTCAGACGCGAAAACCCTAAAACACCTGTCATATTTCCAGAAGAGTTCCGCAGCGCCGCCGCCATCGACGACAAGTTTCGGGGGACAGAAGTCTCTGTTCCGGCACGCTGCCGGGACGGGGAATTGCCCCCGGAGTCATCTCCATCGACACCACCGCCATCTTCATCGCCGCTGCTGACTCCCATGATGAGGAGGGAGTAGTTCTCCCCCGAGGCTGAGGGCTCTACCGGTAGCTATGTGGTTCATCTCTCTCTCACATGGTGTGATCTTTATGTGATCATGTGTATTGCTAGTATCGCTGAATACATTAATAATGTTTATGCTACTCAAGTGATTTTGTCTAGTTTCTGGAGTCATTGTGACAACACGGTATCAAGGTGACAGTGTGGGTACTTGTGTGACTCTATGAATAATTTAGATATTTATCATGGCTTATTCTTGGGAATTGTGGTGTTTGTTTACTCAGACTTTGAGGTGTGCTTTTGCAGCCCTACGCATAGTACTCTTGCTTCATCAAGAAGGAGAATAATCCCGAGTAGTATTTACTTGTGTTCAGTTGTGCTAATCTAGTTGAATATGTAGATGTTACTCTTTATCTATTATGCACTCTATAGGTTACTTTAATATGAACTCCGGTACTCTCCACGGTGTAAAGGTGACAGTGTGTGCACCGTGTGTGATTCCTTTATGACGTTGTGGCGCTTGTTTACTCCGGCTTGAGGTGTGCTTTTGTAGCCCTACACAATGAATGGTGTTTGTTATCCAACAAGAGAGTGTTTAAGAGTAGCTTTTACTTATTCAGTTATGAGATCATTGTTGAGAGTGTCCACTAGTGAAAGTATGATCCCTAGGCCTTGTTTCTAAGCATTGAAACACCGTTTACAACAAGTTCTGCTACATGTTTGCTTGCTGCCATTTTATTTCAGATTGCAGTTACTACTTATAATCATCCATATCACTTGTATTTCACTATCTCTTCGCCGAACTAGTGCACCTATACATCTGACAAGTGTATTGGGTGTGTTGGGGACACAAGAGACTTCTTGTATCTTAATTGCAGGGTTGCTTGAGAGGATATCTTTGACCTCTACCTCCCTGAGTTCGATAAACCTTGGGTGATTCACTTAAGGGAAACTTGCTGCTGTTCTACAAACCTCTGCTCTTGGAGGCCCAACACTGTCTACAAGAATAGAAGCGTGCGTAGACATCAAGCTATTTTCTGGCGCCGTTGCCGGGGAGGTAAGCGTTGGAAGGTATCTCCTTTAGATTCTGCAATTATTTCTTTTTGTTTCTTGTTTTTATTTTCACTAGTTAGGCTTAATGGAAAACAACAAAAAATTAGAGATCTTTATGAACTTTATATTGAATTAGGACATGATGCTTTTGAAGAGAAAATTAAAAAACCTATGGAGGCTTGTTTGCATGATGGTAGCAATGGTATTACTATAAATTCTTTGAACACCATTATTGCTAATGCTATGAAAAGTCTAAGCTTGGGGAAGCTGGTTTTGATGAATATGATATTTTTAGTCCCCCAAGTTTTGAGGAGAAAATTTTCTTTGATGATACTTTACCTCCAATTTATGATGATTATAATGATAGTGGTATTTTGGTGCCACCTACTATGGAGGATAAAGTTTATTATGATTATACTATGCCTGCAATTTATGATGAATACAATGATGGTTGTGATAGTTTTACTCTCACTATTACTAATAAAATTGATTATGCTTATGTGGAGAGTAATGATACTTTATGCATGTGGATCATGATAAGAATGCTTTATGTGATAGCTATATTGTTGAGTTTATTCATGATGCCACTGAAAATTATTTTGAGAGAGGAAAGTATGGTTATAGAAATCTTCATGTTACTAAATTTCTTCCTTTATGATGAAGTTTTGAGCTTTCTCTTGATTTGCTTTTATTTGCTGGGTACTTTAAGACCTACTGGTCCTTATGAGAGAGGGAGACACGATTTCATATATCACAATAATATTAAGTCTTCTCTCTTTATGTTGAAATTTTTGAAGTTACACTTGTTTTGCATTTCTATGCTAGTCACTTTGTTCTTCATTGACTTGTTTTCTTACAAGACTCCTATGCATAGAAAGAGTGTTAGATTTAAACATGTTTTATATATGCTTCTTGATGCTCTCTTTTATGTTTCAACTCTCATCTTTATGTGGCATCATAAAAATCACTATGCCTAGCTAAAAGGCTTTAAAGAAAAGCGCTTATGGGAGACAACCCATCGTTTTTATTTGCTGTTATTTTTATTTTTTTGAGTCAAGGAGTTTTGTCACTTCTGTAGCAACTCCTTTGTATCTTTATTTTATCGCATTGTTGTGCCAAGTAAAGTTCTATATTGAAAGTTGATGCAAGATTTGGATTTCTGCGCAGTAACAGATTTTTGCTGTCACGAATTTGAGCTTTTCTCCCTGTAGAAAATTCGAAAAATTCTACGAAAAATCACGCATCTTCCTGAGATATGTACGCAACTTTCATTATTTTGGCCAGATCCATCTGAGCAACTTAAGTGCCTCGAAAAAATTCGTCATTCCAGACTGTTCTGTTTTTGACAGATTCTGCCTTTTGTTTTGCATTCGCTCTTTTACTGTGTTTGTGTGGATTTCTTTGCTCCACAAAGCATTGGTGGCTGTAGCTAATGTCCAGAAGCTTTGGGAATGATTGTTCATTACAGAATATGAGAATTTTTGTTTATGCACTAACCCTCTAATGAGAACTGTCTTGAGTTTGGTGTGAAGGAAGTTTTCAAGGATCAAGCGAGAAGGGTGATATTATGTGATCAAGAAGAGTGAAAAGCTAAGCTTGGGGATGCCCCCGTGGTTCATCCCCATATTCAAGAAGACTCAAGCGTCTAAGCTTGGGGATGCCCTTCTTCATCAACAACTTATCAGGTCATCTCTAGTGAAACTATATTTTAATTCTTTCACATCTTATGCGCTTTACTTGGAGCGTCTGTGTGCTTTTTTTTTGTTTTTTTGAATAAATTCGGATCCTAGCAATCCTTGTGTGGGAGAGAGACACGCTCCGCTTTTTCATGTGAATACTCATGTTCTTCACTTATATTTGTTGAGTATTCTTAACTAGCTACTGCAGTGCTTTTAGCTCCTGTTTTTCATGCATCTCTTTGAGCTGTTAGCACGTGTTTATAAATACTCTCTTGCTGCATTATATTATCATTTGGAGAGTTTATGTTTAAGTAAGTTGTTGGTGTTTGCTTGGAAGAAAGAAAATGCTGCATGTGGTAGTGGTATGAAAACTTGCATAATCTTGTAGATCATTGAAACTTTGATAACTTGATTCTTTGCAAATGTTTTGAGATATTTAGATGGTAAAGCTTGCTGGTTAATTAAGTTAAAATCATTAGTGGATTGTTGTCTTTAAGCTTGTACCGTACTACAAACTCTAAAATTGTTGAAGGTGTAGTTGGACTTGATAGCTTTCCATGTCTGAAAGTTCATCGTAGTAACTAAGTTGTGCTGAAGGTCGAGGGATCTAACGGGGTACTTGTACCGCCGTGAACGGCCCTTCTTGGAGTGAATTTTAATCATGCTCTTAATGTTGAACCTGCTAGCTTGTGAGTTCTTTTTGACTAATGTTAAGCTACGGTTTTTGGCACTTCCACCATCCATATTTGCTAGCCTCTTCGGTGCTGTGCATTGCCTTCTGCTCACATTGAGAGTTGTGCATACTTCGCCAGTACATCCAACCCCGTGGGAGGACTTCCTCTTGTTCTCCTACACATAAGCCCATACATCTTCCTCAAAACAGCCACCATACCTACCTACCACAGCATTTCCATAGCTGTTCCGAGATATATTGCCATGCAACATCCATCTTACATTACATGACTTGTTGTCATTTATCATTATATATTGCTTTGCATGATTCTATACAGCTGATGTGTGGTTTACCCATGTTACGCTAGATCATTGCACATCCTGCTACACTGGCAGAGGCATACAGTTTTATACATCATGTTTTGTTCATTATGAGTTATTTGTACCAAAAAGTTTGTAATCATATTAGAGTGTTGCCCCTGCTAGAAAAGAGCCATGGAGGCCATCGAAAAGAGAAACAGAAAAAGAAAAAAAATAAAAAAAGAAAAAAGAAAAAAAGAAAAAAAAAGAATAAAGAAAAAGGGGGCAACATACTATCCTTTATCAACTTGTGCTCATGTTTAGCACCTGCATATTCATAGTCATCATTTGTGCTCATGTTTAGCACCTATACTCCATGTGAGAGAGTTTTCATGTTCTACTTGTATAACTATGTGGGGAATTTACACTATAGAACTTGGGTTGTATATTCCAATGATGAGCTTCCTCAAAAGTGCTCTAGGTCTTCATGAGCAACCAAGTTGGATGCACCCCCACTAGTTCCATTGGAGAGCTTTCATACACATATAGCTCTATGTGCATCCGTTGCATGGCAATCACTACTCCTTACATAGCTTCGATTATAAGACTTCCTCTTGTCTAATGATCACTTATAGCTTTGTGAGACTTTCTTCCATTGGCCTTCCAAACCCCCATTAATGTTCTCTTTGCCATAACATCATGGTGCCAATACCAAATGCTTGCGCTCACCGGTTGAGTAGACTTCGAAACAGTTGATTCATGACGTTCATGTTTATGTTTACTTGGCTGAATCCTTCTATGTTATGAAAATTTGCTTGATGCTTGGATTGAAGGATAGAACTCCTATGCTGGATACTTAAACCATCTTTAATGAACCTTGTACGGTTTCATGTCTTTAAGCAATAGTTCATGAAAACTTTTAGCTTGTTTGACTCTTGCTTTATTATCTTTATATCAACTATAGACATTTGCTTTGAATGATTTGATCTCAGCTTACATGCTTACAATATTATGATCAAGATTGTGTGCATGTCTCCTCAGAAATTATTTGTTTTATCGTTTTACCTACTCGAGGACGAGTAGAACTAAGCTTGGGGATGCTTGATACGTCTCCAACGTATCTATAATTTCTGATGTTCCATGCTTATATTATACCATTGCTACATGTTTTATATACACTTCATATCACTTTTATGCATTTTCTGGGACTAACCTATTAACAAGATGCCACAGTGCCAGTTCCCTGTTTTCTGCTGTTTTTGGTTTCAGAAAAGTACTTCTGCGAATATTCTCGGAATTGCACGAAACAAAAGGCCACGTCCCTATTTTTCCAGCACCGTCACGGAGTCCGAAGGAGAGACGAAGGAGGGCGCCGAGGTGGCCAAACCACACCCGGCGCGGTGGGCCCCCTGCCGCGCCGCCATGGTGTGGGCCCCTCGGCCTCCACCGACGTTGCCCCTTCGCCTATATTCCTCAGACGCGAAAACCCTAAAACAAGTCATATTTCCAGAAGAGTTCCGCAGCGCCGCCGCCATCGACGACAAGTTTCGGGGGACAGAAGTCTCTGTTCCGGCACGCTGCCGGGACGGGGAATTGCCCCCGGAGTCATCTCCATCGACACCACCGCCATCTTCATCGCCGCTGCTGACTCCCATGATGAGGAGGGAGTAGTTCTCCCCCGAGGCTGAGGGCTCTACCGGTAGCTATGTGGTTCATCTCTCTCTCACATGGTGTGATCTTTATGTGATCATGTGTATTGCTAGTATCGCTGAATACATTAATAATGTTTATGCTACTCAAGTGATTTTGTCTAGTTTCTGGAGTCATTGTGACAACACGGTATCAAGGTGACAGTGTGGGTACTTGTGTGACTCTATGAATAATTTAGACATTTATCATGGCTTATTCTTGGGAATTGTGGTGTTTGTTTACTCAGACTTTGAGGTGTGCTTTTGCAGCCCTACGCATAGTACTCTTGCTTCATCAAGAAGGAGAATAATCCCGAGTAGTATTTACTTGTGTTCAGTTGTGCTAATCTAGTTGAATATGTAGATGTTACTCTTTATCTATTATGCACTCTATAGGTTACTTTAATATGAACTCCGGTACTCTCCACGGTGTAAAGGTGACAGTGTGTGCACCGTGTGTGATTCCTTTATGACGTTGTGGCGCTTGTTTACTCCGGCTTGAGGTGTGCTTTTGTAGCCCTACACAATGAATGGTGTTTGTTATCCAACAAGAGAGTGTTTAAGAGTAGCTTTTACTTATTCAGTTATGAGATCATTGTTGAGAGTGTCCACTAGTGAAAGTATGATCCCTAGGCCTTGTTTCTAAGCATTGAAACACCGTTTACAACAAGTTCTGCTACATGTTTGCTTGCTGCCATTTTTATTTCAGATTGCAGTTACTACTTATAATCATCCATATCACTTGTATTTCACTATCTCTTCGCCGAACTAGTGCACCTATACATCTGACAAGTGTATTGGGTGTGTTGGGGACACAAGAGACTTCTTGTATCTTAATTGCAGGGTTGCTTGAGAGGATATCTTTGACCTCTACCTCCCTGAGTTCGATAAACCTTGGGTGATTCACTTAAGGGAAACTTGCTGCTGTTCTACAAACCTCTGCTCTTGGAGGCCCAACACTGTCTACAAGAATAGAAGCGTGCGTAGACATCAAATATCAAGAGAGAGAAACTTGTGCATAACTTGTATATGTCAACCCATGGGGTTGGGGGTGTTTATATAGGTGGCCAAAGGGTACCCCCAACCCAATTTGGTTTGGGAGAGGGAGTTGGCATCCAACTCCAACTCGCCTCCCCTCCCCTTTCCTTGTCCGCACCGACCCGGCCCGGGTGGGGCCCAGCCGCCGCACCGACCCTGGGTAGGGCCCGCGCCGCGCCGACCCCTGGGAGGGGCCCGCGCCGCTCCCTGGCCCACCCGGCCTCCGCCGCCTCCCCCATGGGCCGCGAGGCCCGCTAGGGTTCGGCCATGGGGTGACTTCCCTCCCCCCCGTCGGATTCGGCCCGCCTGCCCCTCTTGGGGTGCGGCTGCCTTGTGGGCCCCATGGGCCCACTTGGCAGTCCCCTTTTGTGGGCTCCAAATAAAATCTTTTATTTAATATGTTTCTGAATTATTTAATTAATAAATTAATTATTTTGTTTAATTAATTCCCAATTGAATATTTCCTTTTACAGAATATTCCCGGAATTAATTACTTATCATATAAAACACTTTTACATGATCCGGGACACCCAGTGTCCGCTAAACAAAATACTCCGGATAAATATCCTTCACCATATAAACCCTCGGAATAAATCCGACAATAATAGAAACACTTCCTATTATCCCGAGACATAGAATGTCTGCCTTCTCTTTCTCTATACCTTCACTGGAACAAGTTCCGGTGACATCGGAGCTCTTAATGATACTATTATTACTTACAATGATATTTAACTTGAAGTTGCTTTGTTTCCCAAGTTGAGTAACACATGGAGTAGGTACTTGTATTCAAGGGGCATGAGACTTTCAACCTGTACTTTGTCAAGCACACTACTCATATTTGCTTTCACTTTAAACTTAATCATTCAAGATGCTATGATAGGGGTAATGAGAGCTTGACACCAAGGATTACCACATTGCAATCATTAACTTAAGTAGAAGAGTTTGGAAGTTAGATGAAACTTATTCATGCTTTACCTCTACTCATTTATATATTTTTCCAAAGTGTCCACCTTTTATATTCAGATTTTCATGAATACTCTATGACCATTATAGGATGTTCTTACTTTTCATTATGCATACATTTGGTCCATAGTACTTTCTTCTATGTTACACTTTGTGAATTATCATTGAACATCCTTTCATTGAATATTTGATATCACTTTATAATCTATCTTGTATATTGCTACTCCTTTGAGAATGAATCATTTGACTTTATGTAGCAATAGTAATCATCTTTGATATCCCTTGGTAGTATTAAAATGCAAAGTCCATGTTAGTTTTATCACCTTCATACTCGAGGACGAGCATGGGTTAAGCTTCGGGATGTTGATGCATGTAAAATGCATACATGAACTTTACATTTTATTACTTGATATTCCAACTTATTTGCATCATATATGGGTTATATTTATGTTTTATAATGATTTTAGGGGATAATTCACAGTTTCCCCATTTATTTGGAATTAACCCTGCAGAACCAGAAAACCCCTTTTTCCATGTTTTTGACTTTCAGGGACCAAACGACGTCCAAATGACCTAATATTTTACGGGGCCCAATATTTGGAAATAAGAAGACGTACGAGCCAAGGATCCGCGAAAAAGGAAGTCCGAGGAAGAAAATAGATGGTCCCACGCGGCCAGATTCCTTGGCCGTGTGGGACCACCTCTTTTATTCCTTGTGGCTCCGATGCCGTCCGTTTTCATCTCCGTGGCTTCGTCTTGACCTAAAACCGTCTATAAAAATAGTCCCCCGAGGAGTTTCGCGAGGAGGCGGCGGAGAAACACAAAACCACGAAACAGAGAGTCAGAAGGCTGCCGCCGGAGAAGATCAGAGAGGGGCAACGCCGCCGGAATCACCTCCGGAGGGTTCCACCCCCCTCC
Organism: Poa pratensis; assembly: GCA_947311845.1. Lineage (NCBI taxonomy): Eukaryota > Viridiplantae > Streptophyta > Magnoliopsida > Poales > Poaceae > Poa > Poa pratensis. Next base: position 19,609,008 of record CAMZMU010000088.1, read on the forward strand.
GGCGTGTTCATCATCAACATCTACAGCAACATCATCTCCATCTTCTCCAACATCTCCATCATCATCACCATGATGAAGGGGGACTAGTCCACCCCCTGGACCTTGGGTTTGTGGTGGTAACTTGATCTAATCTCTCTATGTATGATCATTGTTGGAGTCCATATGATGTGCCTTGCATAAGTATGGATCTATCTATGTAATTCTTATGGTGCATATTGTGGTATGAGATGATTTGTTATACATTTACCATTGTGTTGGAGCTTTTATGATTTGTCATAATTTGGAGATATTCTATTTATGCATGTGATGGTTTGATTAATGCATAATGCCTTGTTTATCCTTGTCATGAGGTGATTGACACCACCAAGTGTGGATAGATGAGAGAGATGTGGTCATGCACACGAATTATGAATCATTGCACTAGTGTTTAGAATATTGTCCATTATGAAGTATGATGTATGTAGGTACGGGATGGCCGATGTGACACGGCATATGTATTGAGTGACATGTGAAATACAGCCCAACATCCTTTATCTGGGGGTAAAAAGGAAGAGTATGATGTGGGAGTGACAGCAACCACGCTAGCCTTACGAGGGTGACCTAGCAACACAAATGAGTACTTATTTCAACTATGTGTTTTAGGACATATAGCCGTCATAAAAGCTACCATTAAAACATGACAATTGTGTGTACTTTATCTATAACATGATAATCACCGTAGATGAGAGAGAGAGGATTAAGTGAACCCATGAACCCATGTCCATTGTTCCTATAAGAGAAAACCTTTGTCTTGTCCTCTTGCATTGAAGAGGATTGGGACACTTTTACATTCTTGTTTTGTTACATTAAACGTCCATCCATTAAATCAACCATCTTGTTCTTTAAACCTGTTTGGTGCATAATCAACTAAAACTTGTGACACTTTAGTTGTAGGGAATAGATAACTTTTCCTTCTTACTCCTGCGGATCGATACCCTACTTCCACATTGAGAGGTGCTACAGTGATCCCCTGCTCTTGGGGGTTATCAGTCGGTTCAGTACTATTATCATTCCGATAATAAACTCCTATAGTTATATGACTTATACAAAGTCCATGATCAGGAAAACACAATCATCAGATAACAAGATAGGCTAGTCTTAGAGACAAGACTAGGAACGCTTTTCCTTGTTCATATCTCTACACGTGCATCGGAGGTTTTCCTCTTGAATACTTTGTATTCGCTATTCAAGTACCCAATGCAGTTGTAGCATAAAGATATAAACTATTAATAATAAACTTGGAGATAAAATAATACTAAATATTATTGTCTCTAGGGCATATCTCCAACAGCCCGACGCTATAAAATCCCCTCTCGTCGGAGGGGGGATCATCTCTGCCCTCGCCACATCTTCCTCACCCTCTTCTTCTCCATATCTTGCCGGTGGCAATGGCCAAAAACCACGAGGCTGGCGGAAGCGCATCTGTGCTGCCATGGTTGTGGCCACAAACTCTTCAGTGGCCTATTGTCATGGCGTTCGCAAGTAAAAGCTGCTGGTGCCCCCTGACAGCCGGCTCCCTGGCAAATTGCACATGAGCGAGGGGGGCTCGTCGTGCCGCCGCTCCGTAGGACATCGACGAGATGGCAGAGGTCATCCACCAGAGATGGTTGGAGCTTCCGGATGAGCTCAAGGTCAACCCGGTGTACATGTTGAACAACCCCAATTGGACGCGCATCCTCGCGGCTGGGCAGGAAGACAAGATCCATGACACCAACGGTGCAGTCCATCTGGCGTGGAAGAACTGCGGGAGGGCGGTGGGACTTCCGGGCGGGATGCACCGCCGAGGTCGTCCTCGCCCTTTGTCGAGCAAGGCTGGATCCGTGCCCGCCGGTGCCTGTGCGACCTCCACCGGCGCCAGTGTAGTGACGCGGGGCGCCTTCTTTCTCGCGTAGAGTAGGCACCCTCCGCATCAGCGCACGTACACCATCGTCTAGCTCCCGTACTCCACCGCCACCGACGCGCGGCTCCCGTGCACCACCACCACCGCCTGTGAAGGAGGAGGAGGCCGAGGAGTACAACTCCGAGGACGACCCCGTAATCAAGCGGGTCTTGGCGTACTCCGTCGCGACGGCTGCGCTAGACGACGAGGCACGTTGGCTGGTCTCCCTAGGTTGCTCCACGACACGGTTCAGCCGGAGCCAGTTGCCTACTTCCCAACAAAGCTTGTTGGGCAGAGGCGGGCGTACCCCAGCACGTTCCAAGCGACGCCCTTGCCGGAGATGGAGCCAGCGGAGGAGGTGGAACTGGCCATGCCACCGCCAGCATAGGCAAGGAGCGCGGGGCCACTACCACCACCGTTCATGGACTGGACATGGCCGCAGCCTCCTCTCTTCAACCTCACTTGTGAGAATGATGACTAGTAGACCCTGACGGGGGCACTGGTGCCCTTTTTAAATTTTTTCTAATTTTTTGAAGCACCTTTTGGGCGTGAAATATGTAATTTATCACCGATTTGAATGAATTTTTAAGTTCAAAATTTGGGTTCATAAATTATTAATTTCGATTAAATTTACCGAAATTTCAGAAATTGTGTCGTAATTTTAATTGCCAATCGGAGGCATGTGTGGCGACGAAACGCCACTAGTGCAACACTTAGCATTGGCACGTGTGCCGCACGCCACCAGTAACAGTTAGAAGTGGCGCATAACCAGTGGCGTGTGCAATATGCGCCACTAGGGGCCAAATCGGCACTCCACTGGTAGGCTATTTTTAGAGCTAATCGGTCTCTACATCTAGGAGATTCACATCGGGCGATGGTCTCAGTTGTTGAGTGGGTGGCGACTTGCGTGCCCATCTAGAACGTCGTTTGTGTTCAGATGGACCGTCTAGGCTCGGACTCGGGTTCGAGGTAGAGAAGTTGGTGCTAGATGAAAATATGTTTTGGACGATGGTCGGAGTTGTCAACGGTGGTACTCGAGAGAACTGCTTGGAGGCATCGCCAACACTATGTTCTCTTGTGCTCCACCTAGAACATCTCCAAGAGATCCACGAATCATGCGATGACGACACTTTCGCATGGCTTCTCTCTTGGGGCAACATCTTCAAGCTTGCATTAGTGGGAGAGGTCAATGCTTGCATGTCCGGCCAATAGGTCATGCAAGAAGGGCGACCATGCAGAGCCCCGAAAAGAGAAGGGTCAAATATGTTAAATCACTACGATATTATTCATTACCGTGTAAAAAACTGAAACATGAATTATTTCTCTGGTCAACAATGCACAATTTTGACTATATTTTTTCTCTTATCATATGTCTGAATAATAGTATAAATACATATGAAAAAAGTATTCCACAAGACAAAATTAAAGGATGCCTTTAATGCAAGCTGAATCAATACACTTTGGTATTTGGTGAGTACTCTACAATGTTATTTCAATAAGCATGCTCGCTTTGTTAAATTTGTATTTTCTATATAGTTTTCGACCATGAAAAAGTAGTGTCATCGGTTTCTATAAATATGCTTACTTAATCATACACTAGAAATTGCTATTGACACATTAGCTAAATCATACTCCCTCCGTTTCAAAATATAAGGCGCCTAAGGACTGGTCAAAAGTCAAATCTTACTAACTTTGACCTAATATTTAGGAAAAAATATGTACATCTACATTATTGAATGTACGCATTAAGAAAATATACTTTATGATAAATCTATTGATACTGATGTTGTATTGTAAATATTTATATTTTTGTGTATAATCTTGGTCAAACTTATATAACGTTGACTTTTGACTAAACCTTAGGTGTCTTATATTTTGGGACGGAGGGAGTACTCTCTACAGATCTTTACCATAGATAGTTACAAATTATATAGATCATACATTGTAGAAAAAACATAGTTCTACAACCAACTTTTTTAAAAAAAATTAGTATATTTCGATGAATTCACTACAAACAGAAAAAGTACCAACTAATGATTAATAATATTGACATATATGTGGTTAAACTATGTGAAAAAACAAAAAATTATACATGTAACACCACATGCGAAAAATAAAACCGGGAGAAGTAAACAAAATTAGTATAAATTGTATTCACTTTTATTCGACCCGGGACCAAAATTTTAATGTACCGGCCCGGCGGTGGTATGGTTGATGCCCTCTTTGCATTGTAGGCGTGTGTCAATGGAAACGGTCAAGAGTGAAGCTCGGTCATCGGATTTAGAGTTGTGTCATTGGTCGTTGGTGAGTGTGGCTGAATATTTGGCTTGTAGTGATGTAAAGATTGTGTACAAATGTTGAGGTGATATTGTCCTTGATGGTCGTATGTGATGGAAATTGCACTTTTAGACAACCTCAAGAGGTTTCAACTCTTCTTGATTCTGTGTGATTCGGTTTTTGATCAGGTCAGCCAGTTTTGCCCTTACGTTTCCTGTCATGTTCCACGACTGAGTGTTGGAGCATGTATCTCGATTTCACCCTAGCCAAATCTCTTCTTAATTAATGAAAATGACTATATTGCCTCGTTTCAGCAAAGAGGAGGCATCGTTAGCTATTCCTCTATTCGAGAATTGTATAAAAAGTGTGTTGCATGGACAGTTTAATTAATTACTAATATTGTATGCACAACTAATTCAGAATGGTGTATGCCAGTTACTTTAAACAACTAGATTGTTATTCTCATTTGGTGCGAGGACCAACTGTTTCTTCGTTTGCCACCTCCACTGCCTCCCTCAAATGCTCCTTTTCTCCCTCTTAATCTCTAGTCAGCCATCAGCCTTCGTCTATGGATGACATCGACCTCTTGTCCATTTTGCCTTTTCTTAGTTCCTTTCGGTATATCCACCCATCCAATTCGAGGATATATTGTTCAACCCATCACATTCATCTTGTTTTGAAATTGGATCTCGCTATGTGCCAATATTCGGTTGATTTTGTTGGGGTGTACTTTATAGTATTTTTTGGACTATAATATGTTTCGGTAGGCCAATCTAGCCTACTAGGAGGTAATAGAAGATTAGTTTGGGGGTTCAGTCTATCACACTTTGCTTGTCTTCTTTCCAAAACAAAAAATGATGTCAACCCTTACTTACCACCTTATGTCGTGAAACAGAAGTACATATGCCATCCAACTATATTCTAACAGCAGCTCGTAAAACTACGAAGACGTATAAACTATGACGCAACGATCGATGTTATTGTCCAACTATTAGACTGGACTAAACATTTTGTTCGCAGAACACCGAGCAATATGACAAATGGGAACACGTACCTCCAGTGACTCGATCGGTATGAGTTTTATTTAAGAAATGACAGGCTGAAGGAAATATCATCTGGTTAGGTTTATATATATATGCGCCCCACATTAATTAACGGTTTGACAGACAGTTGGATACTGTTTTGTAAACCACAAATTGCGATTACAAAGAAACGGAATGAGTAAAAGGTCGTGCCAACCACCAACGTACTCTTAGCGGGTAGCCTGGTACACACGTGGTATGGATCGTGTATGTCAACACATAATGTAGCAAACCAAAAATATTTTGCTGTTGCGAGTTGAAGTGTGGACAGTTGCACAGGAACGCAACAAGTGCCTCTTTGCCAGATCAAACGACTAAGGGCGTCTCCAATGTTTATTTTCCATCTAGGGCATAAGCTGGGCCCCACCGCTAAGACTGTGCTTCCAACTTGGCTATTTTCGAATTTATTCTGTAATGCAATTTTATCTTTTTCTAATGTTTCCTGGGGCTCAAAATGCATGTTATTAATAATATTTGAATCCTTTTGTGCAGGAAGATAATGTTGAACTAAATGCGTGGGCATAGCTCTGAAGATGTTTGTTCTTATTTGTCAGCATGTAAGTTTGGTTTTCCCACTTTATTGCAAGCACATAAAACTGATACAATGGCATTACAAGAACTGAAAGATACATCGGCATTACAAAAATTAAAAGATACATCGGTCTTGCATTAAATTGAAAGACCTAACTAAATAGTTCTAGCTGAAGCTGCTCTAACACCTGATTATATCTTTTAAGCCTTGCTTCATCAAAATCTGAAGTATCCTTCTCCATCAAATCTAAGTACCTCTCCATCTTGCGCATACGTGTCTTCTCTTTTGATGCTTCTGCTACTGCAACCTGTGCATGCGCTTTCTTTGACATAGCTTCGTGATATAGCCTCATGTTCTCGCATGGCTCATCGACCAAATTTTTATCTTTTCCTTTTCGTCTTGCTTTTGCTGACTTTTGCCCCTCTGGACGCTTTTCTCGGGTAGGATATGTGTCTTCTCCTTCTTGGTTGCTTGATGAGTATGCTCCAGATTCTGAAATTTTTGTCCTCTTACTGTGTTCACCTTTACCTTTGCCCAAATAAATATTTCGCCATTTTGGATTATCCTTGACAAGTTCCCACAAATACTCCATTGCGAAAGCTTTCTGCTTGTTTTCATTTTTGTACCACTCACGGGTTTTCGTCATCAGCATCTTATCACATTGCCCACTGCTATAAGTATTCTTTGCTCGCTCATAAACCCCATTGAAAGCTGTAACAAGCTTCATCACAGTAGTCCAATGGCTCTTGCATTGCTTGGCAGTCCTAATTATTGCATCTGTAGGCCTATTCTTGTTAAATTCTTCATGAACACTTGCCCAGTAGAAATCTGACTTCTTTGCATTGCCACGAACACAATCATTGGAATTGGCTAACCATGAACTAGCAAGCCGCTTATTCTCTTCATCATTCCAATTGAGGCGCGCTCCTCTTCTTGCATCTTCCTCTGGACTAGTAGCATCTGAATCTTCTTCTTGTGCAGCTTCCTCTTCAAGGCTTGTCTGTGGAGGAGCCGAGCCTTGTCCTTGCGAGTGTGCGCTGCCAAAACCTCGGATTGAAGGCGGTGGAGGATACGGATGGGGTGATCCATGAATACCTGCAGCTCGAACAGCTCCACCTGGTGAGTTCGAAAAATCTTGTTGCAGCATGCTTTGAAAGCTTGGTGTAGGTAAACCATATGGATAGTTGTTTGGAGGGCCAAATGGGTGAAGATTGTGAAAGAAATGAGAGGATGGACTGTCCTGGGAGTATTGAGATTGTGGCATGTTCATGGAATATTGATTCGGTGAGTATTGAGGTGGTGAATAGCCTGGGGAGTGGGAGTAGCTATGGGGGTATTGGGATGCTGGGATGTTGACATGATCTGAATGAGCATTTGTGGAATTTGGACTCTTGTTTCGGTAGTTTTTGTGTTGTGCATCCATGGCCTGAACTAGGGCTTGAAATGTTCATGAACTGCTACTTCAGATGTGTTCAATCTCTCTTTTTATAGGTAACGTTGCAGCCATGGGGAGGAAGAGATCGAAGAAAGCAACGGTCTCTTTGCTATCGCTACAGTGAAGAAGCTGAGGCCAACGTCTCTTTGCTGGTACAGTGGAGAAGCTGAAGGCAGCGGTTAATTTGTGGACAACGGTCACATGTGAATAGTGTAAAGCAAGTCAGAGAACAGTGATTTTTATTGTATTATATTGCCTGTGGCCGGGCTATACCGGTATGGCTGGGTCTTAAGATTTTTGGGCTATGGTCGGGTGCTATTATGTATAAGACCGGGTCTTAAGCTCACTTTATTGCTTAAGACCAAGGCTTATTTCTACATTGGAGACGCCCTAAGGCGCCTGGACGCGAAATCACACATGTTCATATGCTTCCAAATTTCCAAGTGACCTGATCCGTATATCTAGCTAGGTGGACCTACCGCTTAACATAACATATATAGCACCAGCAGGGCACCTGCCGCTTCCATAAAACGACTAAGGGCTCGTTTGATTCGAAGGAAATCCATAGGATTCTTGGAGGATTTTATCCTATAGGAAATTTCCCTACGTTAGTTTGATTCATAGGATTAGTTCCTATAGGAATTTTTCCCATAGAAATCTTTGTACTACTTCCTATAGGAATTCTAGCATTCACTCCAACCTCTTTTTACAATTTCTTTGCCATCAAACACAAAGTACTCTTCCTATAGGATTCAACTAGACATGACATTCCAATCCTATGGATTTCCTATTCCTACACTTTTCCTATCCTATGAATCAAACGAGCCCTAAGCTTTGGTATTCTTTGACGTAAGTTGAGGCCATAACTTGTGCCATGGAACATGCATGCATGCAGTGGCGGAGGACGGGAAAAAAGTGAGGTCGGGCGAAGTTTAAAGCATACACACGTTTTGCGAAAAAATGTGACAGAATACAATCAGATGCGTACGTATACAAATGTTTTGCAAAAAATCAAGGTAGGGCGGCTGCCCTACCTTGCCCTACTGGGTCCTCCGCCACTGCATGCATGGGTGTGCATCCTTCATATGCAGAGCCATGTGCATGATCTCCCTATTTTGCGCCTACAAATGCACGATACCTTGAATCATACATGTCACATGTCATCCAAAGTCTACACATTGAGAGGAGAGGTGAAACTGACTAACAATAACTGTTTATTGTTGTTTACCGTCCAGTTGTGCACCGTACCACACCATAACTGTTTCTTGTTTACACAAACAACACCAACAAATTAAAATGGGTTTTCTGTATCCGCGCGCACCAATATGGTCTGTAAAAAAATCGCAAAATATAATTTGTAAAATTAATATATTTTTTGTGGGGAATTTGTAAACTTAATATTGAGTAGCAAGTTATTTAATTTAGAACGGAGAGAGTACATTTTTGTCTACGTCTGTTGTCACATGGTGATGGTGTTTGAATCTTCCTGATTTCAATCTTGCCAAGTATCAGGCATTTGACCTGTTCGCCACCTTCACTTTTCAAACAGAGTACCAGCATTTGCGGTGCCAAGGCCGGCCTGCTCTGAACTAGCACTCTGTGCAGCTTGTGTTGGTGTATGAGGGCGAGTGGGAATGCAAAATAGTGGCACATTCAGTCCTTCTCAACATGACATGTCATTGGTCATTGCAGAACCATACCAAGTTTAGATATTGAAGGTGAAAGTTTATTGAATTTAGTCACATGATTTTCGTGATTCTTTTGCTCAGATGAGATCGAAGTTGTCATTGTATTCTTTTTTCTTATCGGTGGAATTTGTGCCTGCATTTGTTCATTTCTTTTTCATGCCTCTGTTAGTGAATTTACTATATTTTTCCAGATCTTGTATGTTGCTGGTTTTGCTTAAATATTTGTATGAATAAAGAAATTTCAAAGATTAGACGTGCGTGGCACGTGCTCAATTACTAGTTTAAGAAATGACAGGCTGAAGGAAATATCATCTGGTTAGGTTTATATATGCGCCCCCATTAACGGTTTGACAGACAGTCGGAGACTGTTTTGTAAACCACAAATTGCGATTACAAAAAAACGGAATGAGTAAAAGCTGGTCGTGCCAACCACCAACGTACTCTTAGCTGGTAGCCTGGTAGACACGTGGTATGGATCGTGTATGTCAACACATAATGCAGCAAACCAAAAATATTTTGCTGTTGCAAGTTGAAGTGTGGACAGTTGCACAGGAACGCAACAAGTGCCTCTTTGCCAGATCAAACGACTAAGGCGCCCGGACGCGAGATCACACATGTTCATATGCTTCCAAATTTCCAAGTGACCCGGTCCGTATATCTAGCTAGGTGGACCTACCGCTTAACATAACATAGCACCAGCAGGGCACCTGCCGCTTCCATAAAACGACTAACGTTTTGTATTCTTTGACGTAAGTTGAGGCCATAACTTGTGCCATGGAACATTCATGGGTGTGCATCCTTCATATGCAGAGCCATGTGCATGATCTCCCGTAGCTTATGGCAATTGTTCGGGCTATCTTCAACCGTTGTGGGTGGCAGCAAACTAGAAGGATTGCTCAGTTTTAGTCCTTCTTCATTTTGGCTACTTGGTGGCTGGCTTGTAGTCACCCTTTTAGCTATCTTTTTGGTTATGTAACACTAGCATACTTTGTCATACTTACTTAAACTTTTTAAATAAAAGGCCATATACATCACTCTGATGCAGAGGCTGGGGCTACGCCTCCATTTCTATAATAAAAAAGTGCATGATCTCCCTATTTTGCACCTACAAATGCACGATACCTTGAATCATACATGTCACATGTCATCCAAAGTCTACGCATTGAGAGGAGAGGTGAAACTGACTAACAATGACTATTTCTTGTTTACCGTCCAGTTGTGCACCGTACCACACCTTAACTGTTTCTTGTTTACAGAAATAACACCAAAAAAATCAAAATGGTTTTTCTGTATGCGCACGCACCAATATGGTTTGTAAGAAAAATCGCAAAATATAGTTTTGTAAAATTAATATGTTTTTTGTTGGAAAATTGTAAAATTAATATTGAGGAACCTTACATATAAAGTTCGAGTTCTTACGTTTTATCTACGTCTGATATTGTCACATGGTGATGGTGTTTGAACAAACAATTTTGAAGGAAAAAAGAAGAGGAAGTCAAAGCGTTGCACGGTACTAACCATGTGTACCACCGATATCGATTCATTTGCCAGCCAACGTTGCATGTTCGGAGGGATTTTCGCATGAGCTGAGCTCCCGCTGGCTGGTTTTGGAGCTCAAGCTGACAAGTGACAATCACGTATTTGTCACCAACCAGTCAGATCTGGATAAGCTCAAATTTAAATGAGCTTCTATAACGAACCCCTCCTCCCTTATTGCTACATCCACACAAGGCAAGTGGAGTGCATTGGCAGGCTGGGCCTGGGGCCACGTTGTGGCTTTCCATCATCACCAAGCCTTTATCTCCTTTGACAAAAAAAAAAAAAGGAAAAGGAAGTCGCTGTCTGCCTTTCTCCATCGCAACGAAATCCGCGGAATGCCCGCGTTTTCCCTTTTTTTGCGAATGAGTTGTACTTAGTACTTAACGCTACTTCTGTAGCCGATCGAGCTACGGGAGCATGATTTGGAAATCATGGGCTCCGTCTAAATGCAAATCTTCCGAATACGACAGCACAAGTGGACGAAATGACCACAGCTCCCACAGGATTAATAACCACAGCTCCCACAGGATTAATAACCACAGCTCCCACAGGATTAATAACCACAGCTGCACAGACAAGATCTGCTCCTCACAAAAAAAAAGACCGATAGATACGTGTTCTGTCGGCAGTGAATGGTACTTTTGGAGCTGTGCCTCTTTTTTTGCTTGAAATTATGTCTTAATCACAAGTAACCTCTCTCTTTCGGGGCGGAAGATACTCAAGCTCGATCAGCTGCTTCATTAACGCGTGTCCCCCGCGCGAATCCGACACCGCGAACCGCCCGCGGGTTGTACACGCCCAGGGGAGACGTGGCAAAAGTTAACGTCACCCGCCCGTACAGTATTCGCACGGATGGGCTCAAAGGCCTTTTCCACTGGTCCAGCCAAGACATCTGAAAGTACACGCACACAGCATATCACCTTTCAGCAAATCTATGGTAGTCTCAAAAAAAAAAAAAAAAAAAAAAGCAAATCTATGGTGTGGAAATTTAAGCCAATACAGTCCTGACGATTGTAAGTAAAATTAATTGACCTGGCGCCCAAGGAATTCGCTCAATAATTTGCAAAAAACTTGTTTTCCGGACACGCATTACGCCTGTAGCCCAGAACATTCTAGCCGATATGCGGGTTGGATCTTCTTACGGCCTGGTTCGGATAATTTTATCCGCGGATTCGGATAAGCGGCGATTCCGACACTATATCGACGGTATTAGGAGCATTTAGGGGTTCGCCCTCGCCGTGATTTCTTCTGCCGCTAGGATTCCTTCTCTCCGGCGAGCAATTAGTCCCGATTTGTAGTCGATTTCGCCTCATTCTGGTACATCCATGGTGGGCTTTACCATGTGTGGCAGTGGCGGGCGCAAACAGGTCGTGCGTCTCCAGGAGAGGAGGAGGAGGAGGAGCGTCGTTGCCGCCGTTCGGAGGGAGCGAGCAAGCGTGGCCGCCTTCAAGGGCGCAGGTGGGCCGGTCTGCACTCGAGGCAACATCTACAAGGAGGAAGCGTCGTCCCGCCCCTGCTCGCACGAAGCGGAGGCGGTAGCTCACATGCGGGATCGATCGAGCTGTCGGACGAGAAGCTGGAGGAGGACATGGTGGTCTCCGTTGGGCGGCGGGTGAACTAGATCGTGCACCTTTGAGCACATGATGCCGGCTTTCAAGCGGACCGACGAGAAGCTGGCTGCCCCTACGAAGGGTGGAGGAAGACGCTTCCGGTGCTCTGGCCCGCCTCGAAGCTGTGATGGAGGACCACGATCTCGCGTGGGCGCTGCGCAGGCCGACGACCATGAAGGGAGCAGGTGAAGAACAAGACAATCGGATATATTATCTAATTTTATTTCAACTTCTTAGTTATATTCTATGTAAAATAGCTCGGTGTGAACCTGTGATGAACTAGTTGGAATCTCGCGTGAACTTATTTGTTTGAATTTCCAGCACTAATTTCTGGTACCTATTCTGCCTGACCAATTTGAGAACTGGAAAATCTGTTTCGGAGGAACCGGAAACTTGTTTTCCGGTACGAGATCATCCGGAATGTGCTAGAGCAGCGCTAGCCTCTTCAACTCTTATTGACCCGCTGCACCAAACTTTCGATAGAGTGGGCAGGCGCACATGTTCAAGATATCGTTTGCTTTTGAGCTGTGCATTGCTTGGTACCGCAGTTCATAGTATTTTGAGATTCAAGAATGAACGAAGTATAATTCAAAATATAAACCAAGGAAATAAGATGACTTGCCGGCAGGACAAAGTGGTCAAGTGGAGATCCAAATACTAGCCACTGTAGTGTCTATACAAGATAAGTTACAAAAATACCACTCTGCCACTAGCTTGCTGAACGAGACAACGGAAACCCGCACAGGCGGCGAGACATCAGGTCTGAAGCAACTCTCGCGATCCTTTCCGTTTTCGGCAGGAGGGCGTTACCGTCGATCAGCACAGCACTACCGCGTTAGATACGATGCTGACGGCCGACTCTCCTTAGATTTTCAGGACCTACCGTATCTAACTGTTCTTTGCGTTATACTCGAGACAAAGTGCTCTTGAACTGTCTGCCGGATCCTCCACTTGTCAAAAGAGTTTCTTCCCCTGTTGACTAGCTCGATGCTTTGCTTAATCCGTAGTGACAAAGAATCTAGTAGTGGCTATGGTTCAGATGGACAAGTCGACACTTGGAACATAACAAGGATCGCTGAAAGATGCTGGCAACCAAAGCGGATGTTTCCATCTCCAGGGACGAACGGAACAAGCAGAGGTGCCGGTAGATTGGTCAATATGCCAGCTGAATGACTAGACCTTGATACTTCACTTGACCAGTAATGCTATGGAGATCATTGAATAACAACTATGACAACTGAAAGTCATAAGGCTTTATCCGTTTCAAAAAAAGCCTGACAAAATTCACCTGTAATTCTAATTGCACCTGTGATTCTAATAAAATGTACAAGCACTCAACAGTTACAAAAAGGAAATAGCCATGAATTGGCATGTCAAGCGCCTTCTCTGACATAGCTGCCGTAGGTGACCAAAGCAGCCACCATACCCGACGATGCACCAGCACCGCTCCAACAGGTGAACTGAAGCCTACTTATGAACCTTTTTTTTATCTTTGTGTTTACTGCCTTCGATCATTAAAAGGTATGTTCAGCACTATAAGTGTTAGTAGTCCACTTTTCATTGGCTTGCGTGGTTGTTGAAGACTTGAATAGTGCAAGCAATGAGAGAACTTAAGAGAAATTAGTCAGTTCTGTCAATCTGTTATTATTTTTCTTGGTAGGATGTTTTTAAGTGACCTTGTAAACAAGAAATAGGGAGTAGATAGTATGTGTCTCAGTTAGAACTTAAATTCATAATTTTCTAGGAAAAGAAAACCATAGTCATGAGTATTTTTGTATGAGCATGCATGACTCCCTGAAGATTTTACTGATTCAATAACGGTCACACACAACACAAGATATATAGAATGTAGAAAATCCGCGTCGATATGTAGAATTCATATATATATATATATAGCCAGGAAACAACGATACCAATCTTACATGACAAGATCTAGCAGCATCTTGCACAAAGACGATCGACGACACACTAGATTACCTAAACACGACGACAGTACACAAAGGATGCATATCAGATCGGACAGCAGTTACCGAGTCTAGTCTACTTTATTCTGAGCGCGCGGAGGAAACAGGTAGCTAGAACAACAGAAGCGCGCGTGCAACACTGACAGACACAACGGACGACGAACAGAAGATCTAATGGATCGGCAGCAGCAGAAGCGGAGGTGGCCACGAACGAACTCGGCATCCATCCAGCCGACGGAGAGTGAGCCTAGCAGTTGGTGATGCAGAAGCACTTGCGGGTGAGGCCGCGCGTCTTGCAGTCGCCGTCGGGGAAGTTCTCGGTCCGGCAGACGCTGGCGCAGTTGGTGCTGCTGATGCACGCGCCCCTGAAGCTGTGGCTCTGGGACACGCAGGTCCGAGCCTCCGTCGCCCCCATCTCTGCAAAGCAACAAAAATCAATCATCACAAACCAGGCAAAATCAAATCACGAGCCAAAGAAAGAAGAGCTAGTCGGCTAGCACAGCTTGGCAGGAAGAAGAAGAAGAAGCCCTGCCTGTGGCAACGAGGAGGACCAGGAGGAGGAGCGCGGACGCGGCCATGCGAGGAGAGAGTGCCATCGATCAGCTGGCACCGGCTTCACCCGATCGAGACTGGATCAAAGTAACCGAGCTCACTGCTGCTGCCACTGGAAACTTTGTTATCTCTAGCTGCTAGGTTGAGTTGTTGATGGTTAGTGGAGCGGCCGGTGGGGGGTTTATATAGGCGGCCGGAGCCGAGGTGGGGGTGGATGCTTAAAAATCTGGTACTCCTGCATGATCAAGGTTTCTACAATTCAGTTAAAAATAGTTCCCTACAATTTACCTTTTTTTAGAGAGAGAGAGAGAGTTCCTACAATTTAACTGGGCTGCCTACTGGAACAGCATGCACTGCCCATCGCATGTGGCTGCAATAATTCAATTGCCCGAATGGCGTCTGGCCATTTCACGGGCCAAATTTAACTCAAATGCCCATCTAGTGTCTGGCCATTTCACGGGCGGGCGGGGGACGGCCAGGGAGCGGCCACGGAGGCTGGCTCACAGAGAAAAGTCACGAGCCGATGAGACCTGTCAAAGGTGTTTGCCCTTCTTCACGAAACGTACGTACGATCGACAAGTAGAAGTGGGCGTGATCTGATCACATTGCCTTGTGTGTGTATCGTCTGATTGAATGGATGTGTGTGCCCACTTCCCTCCTTGATGTTTCAAGATGGTGCACGCTGACACAGTGACAAGTCCCCGTACCTTCTTTGCAACTGATACACTCACACGTCCTGGTCACTATTAACACTGCAAGATATACAATAACCTTGAGCCATGTGCAGTGCAAGACTATCTAAGATTGTATATACATACTGCTAATGCTATTCGCTGTCTCAAAAGACCAACAACTGAAGCTATGAGAAAATACAAGAGCATTTCATTTGCACATGATGATGCATCCTTCTGCTCAGATCAAAACACTCTTGTAGTGTTATTAACTTCTCAGAAAAAATCCAGAATGTAACTCAGCTACTAGTCGTCAAGTCTTCAAGTGATCAAAACAAATCATCTGTGTATGTCTTCGACACTGCAACTCTGCATCATTACGGGGGCATTTGATATTACATAGCGGACGGCAAGGCCCAAGGTCCATTACTTTCAGTGCCTCTACACCGAAATATTTGATTTGGTGGGAATGGCTGAATCTCAGTGGCACAACAGAGGAGCCCCTCCCTGAATCGGCTGTGCACTGGTATGCGATAAGGAATATCCTATTATAAGATAGCAACGCCACATATAAGCAATTCAGCATAGATAGTGAAGACTCAAAATATAATCGTATCACTAATGCAAATAGAATAAAACCATAAGTTTGAATTATATACAAACATGGTGGCATCGTTAAATTAAAAAAACGTGCCTCTAAAAAGCATAAAGGAAAAGAAAACCAAAGAAGATTCCTATTACATCAAATAAACGTGCCGAAATAAGCACTTACGTTCTTTGCCCTCCAAACGTGCCCCAAATGATTTGCATCAAAGCCGCTAATATTTGACAGTAAAAGCAAGTAATGCTGATATGTATACTGGCCCAGTTCAACTGATGGAAAAGGTAAAATTCCAGCCGACCTTAGTACACTAGCCAAAAGAGCAAAAGGTAACATATCTTAGTATACTTGACATTAGTGTGACATTGCACTGTCTGCAATCAACATAACATAAGAAACTTTAAAACATTGTTACAATGGATAGAGAGTAGAACGCTGTTGAGTAAAAAATTACCACAATATAGTTAGCGCGGAGCTGGGTTGGGTGTCCGGAATTGATAAAAATGTGGTGCAGCTTCAGTAAGCCATGATGGTTCAATGGCAATAACATTACGCATATAGTGCTTGTCAGTTGAAACAAGAGACTGGTATACGACCCACTTTGGATTAACCCTACAATGTCAGGGCAATGTCATGAAGTGCATAAGGAGCTATACCACAAAGACACCCGACGAAATGATGAATATAGTAAAAAAACATTAAACTCACCGAAAGAGCACGGAAGATGGATGAATGTAAACTTCTTGTGATGTCCTAATAGTTTTATACATTCCATTCTGGCCATATTCCTATGTAGCACAGGAAGTCAGTAAGGTCACTGGCAACTTAAATGTCAACTGCATGCAGCTGATAGCTGTACTTACTGTCGATAAATGAAGAAAAATGTGCAAGGCACGTCAACAATAAAAAAGACAAATTTAGTTCATAACTTCTTAGAAGTCTGGCCATCCCAGGGCCTTTGTCCTTTATGTTCTTGTTTGGATTCTCATCTCTAACTTATCACTTTCAAGGGTCTAATAATTCATTAAAGACTGGCATGTTCTTTTCGAATGTGAGGCATGCCAGCCAGGTCGCAGGTGGGCCAGTTCAATAAAAAAACTTAGGATGATGGCTGCAGGTAGTTCGATTTTCAATATTTTGGCAAGTATGGACTCGTACAACCTATCAAATAGTTTATGGATGTACCATACTAGGCTTTTATGCGAAAAAACAAAGCTCTGGTTACATGCTACATGCTATATATTGATATATGTATGATAACATGAAATCTGCTCTATTATGTAATATATGTGAGTAAATACCTCCAGATGACATGAATTAGCAAAAGAGCCAGAAATAATGGCTTTTCTAACTGCCTGCAGAATAACAATATAACAATGCCATTAGCACAAGTGTATGAAAGGTTCAGTAACCAGTGGGCATTATAGCAGCAGTTCATAAGAATCGATTCGGGCGGGAAGCTTTAAGCATTTCCAGCAGTACTTCACACGATTAGGAACGGAACAGAACATAGCAGACACTGAAAATAACTTGTTGCAAATAATTAGTTTCAAAATAGTTGATGAACTATCTGAATTTAAGTGTTGATATCTGACTGTCTAAAATGTATAATTTATACATATCCTCCTGAACTCGGCCTATGTCTTCTAGGCATAGCCGGTCCCAAGCCTGGGTAAAGGAGGAGGGTTGTGATAGGCTTGGCGAGCCAACATAAAAACTAGCCAGTCCCATGGGTATGAAACCCATTCGGGCGAGAGTAGTACTATGGGTGACCTCCTGGGAAGTCCTCGTGATAGGGTTTCATATCTAAGGGTTGTGCTAGGCTTGGCGAGCCAACGTAAAAACTAGCCAGTCCCATGGATATGAAGTCCATTTGGGCGAGAGTAGTACTAGGATTGGTGACCTCCGTGAAGGGGTTTCATATCTAGCCTACCCCAACTCGTTTGGGACAAAAGGCTTAGGAGAAGATACATATCCTCCTCAAATGAGGGTAATGATCAATGCCAGATTGGAATTCCAGTGAGTATTAAGCAAATCAAGTTGTACATAGTCAATCCATTTCATAATAGGATCTAATTTCCAAAATGCACATGAATATTGGAAAAATCTGAAAAGTAAATGCATTTTAATTCAGTTAGGAATATCACTGAAATGACCAACTTATTAACAGCCAGTGGCCAAAGTTGTATTTTTTTAAGATATACGGATCATACGGATAAATATAACTATTTAAGAAAAAAATGCAGAATGGCATTGGAGAAAACACTTGAAGTTGCCCTGGCATGCACAGAGGACTTGTACCATAATTATCGAAGAAAAGGCAATTTGAAACTGGAAAAATCCTTGCGTCTTCAATGGGGCACGCCCAGACTACCATACACTTGCAGAGGACATATTGCTCGAGGACGAGCAATGGAAGTTGGCCAGAGCCAAGTCCTTGAGGAGGCTGCAGCTTCATTTTAGGTCTCCGGACCTGTAAGAGACGCCACAGCACTTTGCTCTTTTTTTGCGTTTTTCTTTCTGTTTCTGTGGCGTAGCGGTCTTATTTCTATAGCATAGGATTTTGTTTCAGCAGTTTCGTTGGTTTTTTGTTTTCTGTCTGCCCTGTAATTTTTGCACCTTATCGGTGTGCTTCTTCTAATACAAAATAACATGCATCGGGATGTGTGTTTGAGAGAGAAAGATATCACACCTGCATATCTCGGTCGCACGATTTCAGCGGTATGCCAAACCTCTTCATTACCCTGACAAGCTGTGCCCTGATTTCAACAACCTTCTTCTGCAGCAGAGAACACAAAATATTGTTGAAAATGGATTTTTGCAGCAAATGAAGGTAACATAGATTTGGATATGAACATATTCTTAATTCAAAATATATGTCTTTATACAATAAATACGTACCAGTGCTTGGTGATTCAGAAAGTTCTTGTAACACCACTGACTCGATTTTCCAGACTGGTGAAATCCTTTGTAAATATTCAAGAATGTTACATGATCACCCTGCGATACAATACAAATACAACAGTTGGGATCATTGGCATGAAGAAGCAACCAAAAGCAAATATAATAAGATGCATACTTCTCAAAATTTGCACAAGCATGTAGAACATACATGGAAGGAGGTTCTTGAATAAGATGGTGCTGGTCATATGGATTTTCATGATCTAAGTTTTCAAGTTTTGTTCCATAATACTAAATTTGTTCTAGAACTAGCCAATCTATCACCAGTACTACGGTCCCAAGCCCATAATGATCAGTGAATGAAAGCGTTTAAGCAGAATATCATTGAGGATGTAGCTGAAATCTGAAAACAAGAGCAACTGTCCAGTGCCCCATCTGCCTACTTTAGGAACTCGACCATAGGTTAACTGAAATGACGACCAGGATGTACTAAGTAACATGGTATTCCTATACTATGGTCTATGGGTGTCACATAGTAGTTGGCCACACTAAGCCCCAAAACGCATGTCAATACTGTATTAACAGCCAAGTATTCTGCAAAAAGCAGCACAGTAAATCAAGGTTCCTGAGTAAACAAGAAATTTGGCAGCAAGTTGATCCTGCAAACCTCAGCAGCAGCAAACCGAAGTTTGGCCTCATCAAATTCCTTCTTCACTCCCCTCATAGAAACCCACACAGACTACAAAGTGGCGGGTGTCAGACCAATTCGAAGAATAAAATAGCACAAAAAATGAAGGGCATACGAGATATAGATCCTAACCTGAACAGATAGAAATGCTGCTATAGTCAATATCTCATCAGAGCATCCAAATCATTGGCTGACAAGATCATTTTGGAGATCATGGGATCCTGCATAGAATCAAAACATAGTCAATAACCTCTTGACTTGAGAAGAGGACGTTATTCACCACAGATGCACATAAAAAGCTACACAAGTACAACAGTATATGCTGGTACTGTCAAGCTTCATGCACTAACCAACTATTCCAAAAGACCGATCTGATGGAAAGGGCTAGGCAATCCACTTATACACATCAACAGGTACAAGTACAAAAAGACAGAAAATCCTGCAAGTAAATGTCCAACATAGCAGTAAAGCCATCAACCACGTTCAGCAGAGTGACAATGTATACCTGATGGTTATGTACATTGATAAGCATCATAGGAGCATAGACAAAACTTATCAAACAAGATGCACAATAACTAAACTTCCAGGTAATGAACCTTCAATAGCAGCAGCCTCTGACGCAAACATGTATAAGCTATACCTAAAAGTTTAAACATTGAGGCTGTGTTTGGTAGCAAAGTATTTATAAAGTATTTCGAGATTATCGCAGTTTCTACAAATACCATAGTTTTGAATACTTTGAGGTGTTTGGCTATGACTATTGGGGCTCCAGCCCATGGACGGTGCAGTCGCGACGCAACTCCGTCATGATGACCTGCCTGCCGCGTGCCGTGTCTCAGGCGGCAGCGCCCTGTCTCATCCGCACAGGCCGAGTAACGACTCCCCATGCACTGCCAAAGGTTTGCACCAGGTGTAAGGTAGCAGTCGTGGTAACCCTTGTAATATAAAAGGAGGTCCAAAGCTACCGAAGAGGGGAGAGCCTTCTTCCACCACAAGCTAGCCAGGCAGAGGGCAAGAACGAGAGGGAGAAGCAAGTAGAGGTGCAGGAACACAACCCCCGGCAACGAAGCTTGCCTCCTGTAAACACCACTCAGATCCACCATATTTTCAGACAAGCATGACGTAGGATTTTACGCTTCCGATCAGCCTGAACCTTGGTAAAATCGGTTGTCTTTGTGCACGCTTTGCTGAAGTTCGCTTAGTTCAAGTCTGGTTTGTGTTGCGCTGCCGAATCTACAAAGGGGGTGTGAAACACTCCCGGTGTCCGCCTTCGAGGACGCGACACAAGGAGAAAGCAAGCCATCGTCGGTGAGGCTACTCTTGCTCTCCAGTGCCGACGGAATATTCGCACCCGTGGGCTATACATCGATTCATCGAGATTAGCTATGTACATGAGTAGTACTAGTTGATCGATCTCATCATGATTCCTAGCTAGCTAGCTTTGCTACCAAAACTCATTGTCCAGCCTAGGTTAGCTTTGTACAGGAGATATCAATCTGCAGCTAGCTTTGCTATGCAAGTCGCCGAACAAAGGGGGTCTTGTCCCAGCGCAACTTGCAAACACCCGGCGTTGCAGCCGAGGGCTCGAAGCAGCAGCACGGCGAACGTCCGCCTTTTTCTTGCCGCCGTTGCTGCACCTCTCTTCGATCCTGGACACATCAGCGAGGAGGTTTCGTTAAGCCACACCCACGCTCACTGGCGGCAACCTTCGCAATCACGGAGGGGGTGAAGTAGTTGGAGGGGAGGAAGTGTAACTCGTTCTCGTTGCCATTGTGGTGGCCGATCTGCATCATCGGGTCGACATACAGGGCGAGCTTGGGGGAAGAACAGGGGCGTTGAGTGCAGGAATTTGCAACAGAATTTTAACGGATAGCTAATTTATGTTGCAATACAACACTCGCCAAACAGGTCACAGTATTCTCAATACTCCAACATACTCTGATATGTCAAAACTATCATGTACCTACAGACTAAAATACCGTAGTCTCTAATACTTTGGATTTTGAAATAATTTGGTACTAAACATAGCCGAAAGTTCTATTTGAACCTAGCAAATGGCAATGCAAAAATATATCAGCAATATTCTTGTACTATTTTGAAATAGACTATCGTGCATGTTTTTTTTCTTATAACATTGTTCTATGCAGCTGGAATTACTAATTTGAGTATCTTTCATCATATATGACTTAAAATATTCATTCAGCCCACAATTACTTTATCATGCTGTACTTGAGCCTTTGATATAGAAGGACTCTAGATACTCATACATGATTTTGGTAAACCACAAGTCCAAATTCCTGAGCTACTACAGTTACCGTCAAATGGGTTGTAACAATTTCTCAGTGGGAGCTGGCACGTCACTAGTCAATCTTTGAGCTTTTCTTGCAAGATTTTTATGTGTGTGCAGTTCTTGCTAGAAGTATATCACTAAATTCTGATACTCAAGAGATAAACAACCAAAAAAACTCGCACGTCCCACATTCAGAAAGGAATCGATTTAACTCGGCTGTATGACAGGAATGCCCTATTAGTTAGTACTACAACAAACTTGATTTGCTCCTTGAACTAGTTAAGTAGCCAATTGCAATATATTCTGAAGAAACAAAAATAGGTGCAATATGAGGAAAAAATAGTATAAATACACACATACCAAAGGCATCTCAGCAACTTGGAAACCAATGGGAACTGTTAGTTTGGCATCTTCATCAAGGATTCCTAGTGAAAATAGAATTTCCAGAGCCCGAATCATTGCCTCTGGTGATGGAGAAGCTGGCCAATCAAACCCCAAAATGTTGTCTATGCCTAGCGCTTTTAACTGTCATCCAAAACATAATAAGCAATGTGTTATATATATTACTCATAGATCTTATACTTACATACCATGTACAAGAACCTCAAGAACGCTTCCATCATATATATGTCAGGAAATTAGATAAGTCATACTCAATTTAGACATGCTTCAGTGCATACTTTCCAGAGAAATTGTGCCTCATACTATAGACTGTCTCTTATTAATTACACATTTGTGGACACCTGGGGCATTTTCCAGGTTCCATGGCTCAGCAAGTCAAGTGCAAGAATGCTTCATGTTTCATTGTAAAAGTATGGCCGTTATGCATGATGCAGGAAATTGACACAGTAGTTACAAGTCAAATGCCCAACGAGTGTCGAGAATTTATCATACAAGTTGCATGGTATGTATCTATGCGTGATTTTAATCACCCTTGGTTTAGAGACATGAAGACAAGCCCTAACAGTCTAGCTTGGTTGGTGTGCTGATGAACATCAGATATACTAACATATATTTATTATTTAATAATTGTGTATTTAGTGGCTTCCATTCCATGGGCTAAATTTCTAGTAGTAATAATTAAGTTTTCACATTGACTAGTACTTTAATTCGGAAACTGGCAATTAGTGTATTTTAAAATTCGATACACGCGTAAAGACTATTTATAGTACTCGGCATGAAACAATATGGCATGCATATGTGTTTATGATATTAAAAGTTGATCTGCATATAAGGCCACAAACTTACAAAAGTTTCCTTGTACAGCGTAAGCACCAAAAGGAGGGTGGTTATACAATTTGGCAAAAATCATTCTCTTTGAAGCACTAGAGGCTAAGAAATAATAATAAACATATAACTGCAAATTATGGTAATATATGTTATTTGCTTATATATTTACAATGCAACAAAATAGAGGAGCCAAGATACCTGTATTATGCAGGAAACAAGGTTAGACCTTTGCATTTCTGGAATGCCATCTGACTGCATTTCATTTAGGTAATATTCCTCTGTATAAAGCCTGCCGGAGATATCAGCTTATGAGATGTATAAAGCCTGCAGGAGATATCAGCTTATGAGATGCACAAAACTGATAAAGTATTTCACACCAAGGTAAATTACATTACAGTCCACAGAATACTGGATCTACCGAATTTAAACATGATTGTTTGGCTTTCAAAATTCGAAAGTAGGGGTGAAAAAAATGAAAAACAACAGTGGATAAAAGAACATTCAGTAAAGAAAATCTTTGAGTTAAGAACTGGGAATTATAAATGGAACAGCACAAATAAATCAAGAACTGACATAAAAGAGGAGACATAAATTAACAATCCCAAAATTCCAATAACAAAACTGCTCAACATACCTAAAGCATTTCCCAGGTCGCACCCTTCCAGCTCTGCCTGCTCGTTGCCTTGCAGAAGCTTTAGATATTGGTGCGACAACTAAACTCTCGAGGTCAGAAATCTGCACAGCAAGATGTAGAGTCAGCTAAGCTACAACAAAAAAGGCTACACACATGAAAAAATAACTACACCAAAAACTTTGATCTCCGATTTAATTGCCCTCTAGCTTAAAGAGGAGTGGGGGTAGATGTCACCAGGAAGCAGGAATGTCTGAATGTGTTAGCGCCGAAGATTGCCATAAAAGCAGTGAAATATAAACACAACCATAAGTACAGAAAGAGAGGGATGCTTAATTAACCGTCTAGATTCCTTTTACGGATATAGGTCAGTTACTAGATTTCCAAATCAAGGATTTTCTGATGGATGCGCAAAGCACTATTCAAAGATCATTAAAGCAGTTGGCATTCAGATTTCAGAGTTTCACAAAGAAAACTTACAAAAAAGAAACAAAAGTAAAGCTATATCTAGGTAGCCAAATCGAATAACTGCAAAAGAACAGACAGAATGTACCGGGTTATAGCATTTCTGCTTAGAAAATCCACTATCAACAACATACACCACGCCCTACACAATATCGAGAGAAATCGGTCAGAAACTCACTATCAACATCATATTTGTTAGGAAAGACATGCAGTACCTCCAGAGTCAATGATGTCTCAGCAATGTTGGTTGATATCACAACTTTCCTTTTCCCTTTTGAAGTAGGAGCAAAAATGAAATCCTAGAAAGCATACAAATACTAAATAGTGTCAACATGAAGCAGCGACTAATGATCAACGAAAACAAATTTAACTGAAACAGGAGTGAGGACAGCTTACTTGGTCTCCCCGCGGAAGGCCAGAGTACAAGGGCAAAATCACCAAGTCTGAGAATCAAAGCAATTCTGAATGCATTAGAAATCATGATTTACTACCGCAAGCTTTTTTTTTTTTTTTTTGCCAAGGACCAGACACCCATTTCAAGAGCAACCTATAATGTAAACATGCAGAACAGAGAGTTACCAAAATAGTGTTTTCCAAGGTGTTGAATTTCATCATTTAGCATCCTAAGAGCAGCCTCTATGTCATCCTGGCCAGTTAAAAACACCAAAACATCCCTGGTGGTTCCTGCAGAAATTAGTTAATGAGTGCTAACAAGAGATAGCTATCCAGTATTTAATTACTGGCAAGAGTAAAATGGGAACCAATAAATATGAAACAAAATATGGGAATACACACTACCATAATACCACAAAGGTAAACGATGATAGCTCCAAATTTACCTCAAAGACTAGAACATTATCAAAAGGAACAGAAAAATTATGGCTGTTTATCTGATGGACAGTGATCATATCAGCTTTCCTTCCTTCAACTAATTTGTCTGAAATTATCAACTAATGTTGAGAAGTGAGGCAACCGAGATGCTTACTGTGTAAGGAAAATATACCTACACAGTCCATTTAGATCCCAAGCTTCAGGGAATCAGTTTTTTTAAGTTGGAAATTATATTTTAAAATTCTAAAATTCTAAAAAATATACAGGTACATATGCATGTCTAGTATGTGCATACAAATATTTATCCGCATAGCTTCTCAGATGTGATCAACAAAAAAAAAATAGGATGCAAAATCGAGTTTTAGAGCTACAATTTTGTATTTGTTGCATAGCCCAAGCTACAATGTATTTTTAAACAAAAAATTAAGGATATGTAGAACAAAAAATTAAGGATACATAGAATTTTTTTAATATCTTTTCGAAAAAAATTAAAATCCCGGGCTCCCTGGAGCCTGGGATCCAAAACAACGCACTCTACAAATCTCTCTTATATACAAGAGATGAGATATGTTTTGTTATATTAGTTCCTCCGTAAGTGTGTTGATTAATCATGTAGGTATGTCTCCCTTGATCAACAAGAATCATATTAATTTTGATGTTTACAGTTTTTTATTTCAATTCTGCGGGTAGAAATGCAACGTGATTGCAGCTGATATGTATAATTTGAGCTTCAACGCTTACAAGATTGAGTATGTAATTTCCCATGTAACTCCTGCTACTCATAGAGTAGCAAACAATTGACATCCACACATCTAATTCAGCGGTACTCGTGGTTAATTTTATATAAGCTGCAGCGCAGCATCTAAAATCTGAATACCCTTGCAATTTGTTACATAAGAAGCATAGCCTAAGAGAGGTAAATAATAACTGTGGAGTGGCATGATGCAATGAAGTGATGGACCAGAAAACTCAAGTGTAATATGGGACATAAAGGAAACAAAAAGCTCCCAAATGATCAAAAACATTCTTGGGAAGCATGATAACCTACACAGGCGTGAAAGGGCAACCTGTACAGGGTGTGCGCCTGCACAGGGCCTTGGAATATTTTATTGGGTACTAGTATTTAGCACAATGTTGAGTTGTAATCAAAGCATTAGGCAGCTCTCCAGGGTAGAACCCTCCCCTCCACCTCCTCATTTCTCATATGTTTCTGTAAACTCTCTATGCAAACATCAGAAGCCTTTCTTTCACCATAGTTTGATGGAATAGTTTCATTGTGTTTTCTTGGCCACTGTAATTTTGATACCAGAAATTTGTGGAAATTTCCAGTAAGGAGGTCTCGTGCCCGATAGATTAATTTGAGTTGCATTTCATGGTTTGGTTCGGATCAATATGTACTGTGCAATTCTCCGCGCAGCACAATTCATCTTGTCCTTCCAATCCCAGCTCCTGATTCCTCAATCTCCACCTCCAAGCCACTCCCGCTGATTAATCCCAAAACCCAAAATAAATTCGTTGTTCGCAATGAAGTATGCTCCACTGTCAATCTACCATCTATTTATTCAGTGTTTTCCTCTGTTTCTATCACATCTCACACTGCACACAACCCCATGTTTGTTTCAATCTCCTCTGCCAAGTCGTCACGCATGGCTTTTACTGCTCGACCAAAGAGTGCCACTTTTAGGTCTCAACACGGCGATAAAAAATGGAGCTTGGGGAAGGTTGCAAATAAAGAACTAACTAGTTAAATGCCCGTGCGTTGCTACGGATTCTGTTTTTTTCATAATGTTTGTCACGCGAAGATTCATGTATATGAAAAATACAGTCACAAGATATTCTATAAACCCATAATATTCCACCTCCTTTGAAGTGCATGTCGATTAAAGATATAGTTTAACATCGTTCAAACATGAAATAAGCACCCGACTAATATCTACTCATTGACGCTATTTAGATATTGTCGTACAATGTTAGGGATGTTGTCTTGTACTTCATTTTCATGGTACTTGAACAAGTGAAACAAAAATTTCTTACTCAGATCAGAAAAATATGCAACATAGAATAAGCACCGTGCATACTGGATGAACCAATTCTTTACCGTTATATGGGAGCATAATGCAAAAAAAAGATAATCAGACAAATTCTTGTAGATGAATGCCACATCATTATGTTGAATAGTAAAATACAAAGTAAAACAATTAAGTTTATTTCAAAAGGCATTCACCTTTCTGGACTTTTTAAAATACCAATTGTTGATCTCTACGTGTCGAGAAAAATATATCAGAATCCAGTCGGGTTGTGCTAATGCAAGAGCCTCGTTTAGTTAGAAAGCAATTCTTTTTAGTTTTGATTCACATAAGATCGCATCATTATACTCTCCAGCGACGGCGGTACAAAAAGAGGATCCAAAACATACACGATATGTGTGCTTGTCGATGGAAAATAAGATGAAGTGGTTGATGGATGCATAAGGAAGAAAACCTTCATAGGGACAACCATTCAAAAGAAATAAAACATGACAACGTTAGACAAGTGAATGATATTTAACAATTTGTGTGCTGAGATTTGTAGTGTATTCCAGGCCAGCTATGGAATAATGTTGCCAGCGACCAAATATTTGATTTTATGCGCCACTTGTGATCTCGTGTGGACTCGACCATCGTCGTTTAATAACAAAACATTTTAGAAACATGGTGATACCAATGATAATACGAGATTATAGCAACTTACACAAAACCATAGATCCATGTAGTGGACATCAATCTCTATCGGCTGCAGGACCGCGTCTCAGTGCGTATGGCCAAGTTGAAACAATCAGTGCACATCAGTCTCTACCAGCTGCAGGATCGCGTCGCATGCCACTGTGCGTATGGTCAAGTTGAAACCAGCCTATGGACAATGATTGTTTCAACTTGTCCATACGCACAGTGCCATGCGACAAGATCCTGCAGCTGGTACACACTGATGTGCACTACATGGATCTACGGTTTTGTGTAAGTTGCTATAATCTCGTATTATCATTGGTATCACCATGTTTCTAAAAGGTTTTTCCTAGATGACGACGGTCGATTCCACACGAGGTCAGAAGTGGCGCCTAAAGCCAAATATTCGGTCGCTGGCAACGTTATTCCATAGCTGGTCTGGGATGCACTACAAAATATCATCACGCAAATTGGTAAATATAGTTCACTTGTCTACCGCGGTCACGTTTTATTTATTTCAAATGGTTGTCCCTATGAAGGTTTTTCTTACTTCTGCATCCATCGACCAATTCATCTTGTTTTTCATCGACAAGCACACATCTTGTGTATATGTTAGATCCTCCTTTTGTACTCTCGTCGCTTGAGAGTAAAATGATGCGATCTCATGGCCTGGAATTGAAACTACAAAAAAATTCTTTCTAACTAAACGAGGCACTACCATTAGCACAACCTGACTAGGATTCCGATATATTTTTCTGGCCAGTAGATCAACAATTGGTAGTACAAAAGTCGAGACAGGTGAATGTCTTTCGAAATAAATTTACGTTTTTTACTTTGTCTATTTACTATTCAAAACATAATGATGTGGCATTTATCTACACGAATTTGTCTGATTATGTTGTTTTTTACATTACACTCTCATGGAATCGTAAAGAAATGGTTCATCCAGTATGCACGATAGGTATTCTATGTTGCACTTTTTTATTATTTCCACATGATATATTCATGCTAAGGACAAGTAGTGTTGTTTAGAATGGTTCCAAGCTGAGTAAGCAAATTTTATTACACTTGCTCAAGTACCATGAAAATGAAGCACAAGACAACATCTCTGACATTGTACGACAATATCTAAATAGCGTCGAGGAGTAGATATTAGTCGGGTGCTTATTTCATGTTTGAACGATGACAAATTATATCTCTAATCGACATAAACTTCAAACGAGGTGGAATCTTATGGGTTTATAATATATCTTGTGGCTGTCCTTTTTGAATACATGAATGTTCGCCAGTATTATATTGACAAACATTATGAGAAAAAAAATATAGAGCAACACACGGTCATTCAGGTGATTCATGTGAAAAATAATGTTTGATTTTTGTGTTATTCAGAAAGAACCCTTAGGATATCCAATGGCTAGGCTGCGGAGGCCGCAGGCTGTGCGTTCACTCTTGACGGTCAAGGAAGGATCAATTAGAGATTTCAAAACAGGTATACTTCAAATCCCGTTTTTAATTTTTATTCGCAAGCTATACGTAAGAATCCTTTTGGTCTACTTATCTGATGTTGGTTACAACCGTTGTCTTGTACCTTCTCCTATCATATTTTTTTAGTGCGTAAAAGCATTGCCAAGAAACAAGCAGAGTATCTGAGGGAGAGGGATGGCATAAATATTGAAGCAATAAGAAGCATCAGCAAATCTCTAACATTAGGCACTCAAATATGCAGGTATTAGTATTGCTACTACTTCTTATCTGTAAGACTGTTAGGTCACCACGGTTTAGTTATGACCACTTCAGTTTATATCTATTGGCTGAGTTTCACATGATCTGATGGGCATGGTTTCAACCTGTCATGCTTGTTCTCTAACATTATGCATTGATTTTGTACCATCTGCATGGGGTAGGAACAGAATGTGATTGTGTAGCTATAATAGTAGATTAAAAAATGTAGTAAATTCAGGCCTTTATGCACGAATATGAATCCTTGAGGTGGTCGTGCTGGTAGAAGGTTTACGTAGAATCTGAATCTGAATCTGAATCAGGCCTTTACAGCAAATATACCGAGAAAATACAAATCAGTCAAGCTGTTCAGGGGTAGCGTGATGGTGGCGACAGAGAATTCGTTGACGTACTTGGACGGAGAAGAGTGACAACAGAGAATCTATCGAGCGACCTGTGCAGGGGTAACTTCTTGAGAGGAGCAGCAACGACATGTCTGTGGGAGACGGCCGAATGGGAGCAGCAGCGATGAGATCTTATTTCGAGGATTTGTTGTTTGTTGTGAGATACTCTGCGTGTCTTCTAGGCATAGCCAGTCCCAAGCCGGGGTAAAGGAGGAGGGTTGTGATAGGCTTGGCGGGTATGGAACTCATTTGGGCAAGAGTAGTATTAGGCTGGCTGACCTCCTGAGAAGTTCTCGTGAAAGGTTTCATATCTAAGGGTTGTCATAGGCTTGGCGAGCCAACGTAAAAACTAGCCAGTCCCATGGGTATGAAATCCATTTGGGCGAGAGTAGCACTAGGATGGGTGACCTCCTGGGAAGTCCTCGTGAAAGGGTTTCGTATCTAGCCTACCCCAACTTGTTTGGGACAAAAGGCTTAGTTAAGCCTAAGTTGTTTGTTGTGAGATACCTTTCTGCGGCAGTGCACCGTGATTAATGTTAAGATTGTTGTAATTCACCGTGATAAAAATGAAGAATCAGCTAGCTGAAAGGAAGTATATCCTACTTAATGTTGATTGCTTTCCATTTAACCCTGTGATTAGAGTAACGATAGCGTGTGTCATGTGAAAAAACGATCTGACGAGTTAGGTGGGTTAGACGCTGAGTGAAGAAGTTGAGTCAATATTTTTCGGTCAGGACGATTTCGATGACGACCATCAAAGTGAACGTCCCCAACTCCCATTTAATAGTAAAGATTTAAGATTTTGAATCAACGAATGCTAGAAGAGAAGAACGGCAAGTATCAGCTAAAGGATATATTACTACAGAGTTTCGAGATTTGTTTTCTATAAGATGTAAATCAAACAATTATTTTGCTGATATGGTATATATAATGAAAAGACAGTTATTTTCGTAATTGCCTTTCGTTATATAGAGATCCTAAATTTATATTACCCACTGGGCCCCCATTTTTACTGGTATGGCTATGGAATCTACTGTTTTTATAGTGTGAAACAACTAACCTTTTCGTGAATAATAAGAACAGTATTCACAGCAGCCTGCAAGTAGTCTGAGACAGTCTCTTCCACATAATGAGTTTCCACTGTGTACCCTCTACCCTGTACAACCAAGTTATACTCTCATCAATAACAAAGAGACCCCTTCACCATCTATATTTCAGCCACAAGTAAAACATACTTCAACAGAAAGTATAGCAGGTTCTGGGTTGGGCACACCATCAGCAGACTCGACCAAGGAATTCTTGCGCCTGCGCGTGAAGATGAACGGAAATTTCAAGATCAGGCCCTCACTAAATAGCTTGCGCAGATCATAGTGCATATAATGTTTAGGGACAAGAAACCAGTACATCAGAGTTAACAATTGCATCGTAATGTTACCATGTAGCGACTTTGTGAACACTGTGAGCCATAAGGATACAAAGAAACTAATTCTGACCTAATGCTGAAAAAGGTTGACATTGATCTTGCTTCAATTGTTGCAGAGGAAATGATTAGACGCAACTCTGGCCGACGGCGCTGAATCTGGTCAATTGATGTAAAGAAACATGAAAAATGGAATCAAAACATTATTCACAGATGACTTAAGAAATCAGATTTGCATGTTCAAAAGTGCGAACCTTTTTCAAGAGTCCCAGCAATATGTCAGTTGAAATGGATCTTTCGTGAGCTTCATCTATCATAATTACACTAACAGAACAGAAACACATGGATTGGCATGTGAATAAAGCAAAATCAGTATGGAACCATCCAAGTGAGAAAGGTGTTTGCTCTCCACTATGATTATCACCAGAAATGCATAATCACGATAAAGGTATACAATTTGACCACATGATTGAGTAATGATGGCAAATAGACAGCTGACAATTTGGACCGTCCGCTTAAGTTCATACTAATAGTGAGGATAATAATACGGTACCTATATTTGGTCAAAAGAGGATCGTCCATCATTTCTCTAATCAGTACCCCATCTGTGAGAAATTTGATCTTGGTCATACCCTATCAAACCGTGTAGGGGATACGCAGAGTAAATAGGGGATGGAACCCAATTGACCGAATGTGTTACATGCTACAGAATTAAGATAAAGAAAACCAGCCATAGAGAAAAACTTGATCATACCGGGTTTGTTTGATCCTCAAACCGGATCGTATAACCTACTTCTTCGCCAAGTTTCACACCAACTTCTTCAGCCACTCTTGATGCAACAGTCTGTTCAAATTATTAAGATGGTTTGAAAGGGAAATTTGATCAGGAAAGATAAGCATTTGCAATGAAGCCTACGAACAGAAAATAGGACATGAACAATAAGAAAATTAGTATACGAGAGCAGTAAAATTTTCACTCAGCTACCATCCTTTAAGCAGTACGGATATGATTGGGTCAGCTGACTTCTCTGAAATAGGATGCCAGAGATCACTATAGGACTGCACGAATAAGTTTGCAGCAGAATGCTCTCAATGTTGGATGTTTTCGGTTCTTACATACAGTGGTTCTCAAGGTACATAGTTTTGCCAGGATACCGTTCCTGTTACAGACGCATTTTTGGGCACCAGAAGGGGGCAGGTGGATAAACCACCTTCATGACTGAGAAAATCCAAGCTTATCTTTAGAAAGTCATCTACCTATATTATGCAGATATTTCTCTCTCGTTCTTACATGCATATTGTTTGTATTGACTTGTGTTTGAATTTAGTGTGAACTCCTTGCCATATAAAGAGAGATAGATTGTACTAGGAGATCCGAAATACGTAGAATCTAAAAAAGGATGCACAAAGGCATGAAGATTTAAACATTTGATACCTGCACAGCTAATCGTCTTGGCTGGGTACAACCTATAAGTCGACCACCTTCAGCCCAACCAGCCTCCTTAAGATACTGGTTCAAAATACAATGAAGTTAGAAATGAAACATGATTTGCAAGTAAGATGATGGGTTATGCAATAGCCATTAGAGGTTTGTCGTTCATGCTTACGTTCTTTCGAATTATTATGAAAAATAGCTTTTCAACCATCAAAAACTAAACTCTACATTCAGCCTTCAAGTATGTACATTGAAATTCAAAAATTGGAGTACATGGTGCAACCAAGCAAAGTACTTCGGTTTCAGCATGGAGTCAAATGTCCATGTGAAACAATATCCAGGATTGATTACAAGAATAGTTCTCAGTTCAGCCAACCTTTCTACAATTTTTCAAGCCAAACTGAATATTTGTAAGGATACAAATTAAAATGAGAAAGGGAGTTAAGTTACTGTTCATAGTGGAAATTTATTTCCCTCTTAAATTGATTTGAGATATTAACATGAAAATTTACCAGGTGCTACAGCACCCCCAAGACTCTGAATAACTTTTTCAGTAAACTTTTGGTGTTGATTAAACGCTGGAAATAAATGAGTTTACATGGTTGTGCCTATCGTTGAGTTTGCATTGTATTGATATGTTTCCCTATAAAATAAGCACATTTATTACTACGAAAGTTGCCAAAGTTATAAACACTAAGAATGCCAACACATCAGACATACAAAATTATTTGCCACATGGTAACTTGAGAATAAGCAGAACTTTTGTTGGAGAGTGAAGAGCCAATTTTTGTATCAACTTATGGGAGTCCAAAATAATGAGTATCAATTTTTGGCGTCCAAGATAATGAGCAGAGGGTTATGTGCAAGACAGTGTAAAGTGTAAACTTCATGTAAGTGGTAGACTGCTGAAAGAGTGATGGGTAAACAAGTACTTTACTGATGCTAAAAAGGGAAGAAAACTTATAATTTGGTGGAGTTCTAAAAAGGTTTTCGCCTCTTGTTATTTTTATTCTGTAACTTCCATTTCCCTCACTCTTACAATATCATAATGCCCGTAGGTGATCTATAGGCAATTGTCCATGCTTACTATCATACTGTGACATTTAGTGTTTATGTTGATATATATATATATATATATATATATATATATATATATATATATATATATATATATATAGCTAGCATGTGGCAGCACAACACAGATAATGTGGACGGTCACACAAATAGTACATGCTCGTACGTACAGGCATCAATCAAATGCAGGAAGGAGGAATCATAACTACAAATCCATAATCCATACTCGTAGCATAGTGAAGGTGAGGTGTTAGTTCGAATCCAAAAGGAAAACAATCACCCAATACAAGACCAATGGTAGACAGTCAGTCGAGAACATCACACGCACACGCACACGCACAGCAGTTGTTCGACCATATGCGCCTACAGCCCCGAGAGAGTAAACTTTCAAATGATGTAGGGACCCAATTGACGTTCGAGAGAGAGAGAAGAGCCTAGAGCACGCACCTGAGGTATCTGCGTGGACTTGCCGCTACCGGTCTCGCCGACGACGATGGTCGTGGCATGCCGCTCGACCAGGTAGAGGATGGCCTTGCGGTACCTGTACACCGGCAGCCGCTGCCTCAGCCTCTCCAAGTTCGCGTGCCCAAACCTACACCAGCCGCAACAGAAGCAGCAACACCCAGACACGAGTTTAGGAACCACAAGTAGGGAGCGCGAAGGGGAGAGGCAGAGGGTCTAGGGTTTGGGGAGCGCACCCGGAGGAGGAGGAGCTGGTGTTGTTCGGGACGAAGAGGACTCCACCCTCCTCGTCGTCGACGAGCGAGGCGCTCGGCTTGTCCGACCCTGGTCTCCAGAACTTCGACATGGGCGGCGCTTGGGTGGCTTGGCGGTGGCGGGGGGGTGGTGGCGTTGGAGAGGAAGCCGGAAGCGGGAGCGAGAGAAAGCTCTCCGGGTAGGCCCGTTAACTAGTGTCGTTGCCTGCTTTAGTGGGCTCCAGGGCCGACGTTTATGGGCAACAGATCCAGTAGTGTTCAGTTTGCTATTCTCTCCTCCAGGCCAGTTATGCTCTTCATCCCCCTAAAAAAAAACAGGCATTTATCTCAAGAAAAGGCATGCTTTTCATTATTTTCCGGTTTTTTAAATCTTGGAAATTAACTAAGTATGTACGTCCGTTGGTGACCCTGGTTAGGGAGGCCATCCACGCGTCGTTCTCAGCTGTGAATTTTTTTGAGGTCAAAAGCTGTGAAATTAACTACGAGCCTTTTCAGGGCATCTGCCATATGCCATGTGGGCCACTACCACAGTAAAAAAATCGCCACACTCAAGAGGGAAAAACGCACCTAGGTCTTGTTCCTCTGTTCCGACCCCATGTGATAGGGTTTCAGTCGGCGGCCGCCGCCCAGCCCATCACCTCCCTGATTCCCTCCTCCCCCACCCGCTTCTCCCTTCCGCTGGCGCAAACTCTACGAACCAGCGCTCCGGGTGGTTTTGCCCCACCCATGCCGCCTCCGATATGGAGGTAGGTGATGGCCGGCTTGTACCACATTCAACGTGAGTACAAGCGCAACCAATTGCATATTATAACTGTGAATCTTAACGAGCCACCGAAACGTACATGAATATATGGCGAGTCTAACATATATGTTTGCCTTCTTAATTTACAAGATGAGACAATTACTATGTTTCGAAAAAATAGGTCATTCACAGGCACGCAAAATTTTGAACTTTCATCGAATTAGGAAAACACTGAGAGCTCGTTTGGCACCCATCATTTCATTTCATTGACAGAAGGGAAAGTGAAATGACAGGGTTAGGGATAGGAATTGGCATAACACACAATAGTCATTTGCTGAAATTCCCAATGAAATGACATGTCAATTTCATGCCAGCCAAACAGGTTGAGTATGGAATTACAAATGAATTCCATGATTCTAGCTCCAAATGATGGGTACCAAACGACCTCTAAACAAGCACACGTCACTCGGTAAGTTCATTGGTACGTACGCCATAAATCCAAGCTTCTAGAAATATCGAAGTGCGTATGTTCGACATGCATGATGTCTCTATTCCAGTGTAGCCTTCTTTACGGTGCACTCGAGGACCCAAAATCAACACTGGCTACACCACTTTTGTAGTTGCAAATTCTCGATCGGTAAATTTATCATCGCCGCCCCTCTGCATGGCTATCTCCAACCAATCCACAGGAGTTCACATCACATCATGTACGTACGAGCATGTTCACATCACATCGATCACATTGATCGAAGGGACGTGCTAAAAGCCGACGCCTCAATTGGTGAACAAGGTTCTATGCACGTCACCTCATCATTTGATGTCCGTAATTTGAACGCCAAAAGCTGAGCAGAATCAGTACGTGCATGGGTCTCCCTGTCGAGCTTTCCGTGGAGATTTGGCTTTGGATTGCCTATATGGCTACATGGAGATAGTTGGATTAGAGCATGACATATTGGCATATATATGTACTCTCTCTGTACAAAAATAAGTGTCTCAAGTTTGGACCTTAAAGACAAGCGAGATGTAGGCAGAAAAATGTAACAAATCCTTAAAAACATTGATGTTGTTTATGTCATGTCATGTGTTTGAAACGTCGACTATATATAGTCTACTAGGTAGGCAGATTAAGAGTCCAATGCAACCAAAATTGCGATGAGTGTGATGTAGGTGTGCTTGGTAGGAATTATTACCCAACTTAAGCAAAGATCTTAATTGATGAAAAGGTCAGGACCTGGGATCGATGAAAAGCTGCAACTATTTTTCTTCCAGTGTGTTGACCAGGTCTTAAACTTGACAATGTTTGGAACTGCTTCCTTTCTACGGTGTCATGATGGCACACAGGCTTCAGGTTTTGTATGCGACATCGGCGAAAGCCATGCACAACCTCGGCCATTGCGGTGACGACCATGTCTCCTACTCTCATGTCCCGTTTTTCTTCTTGGAGGCACAAGTCTGAACTTTAGGCTCACCCTTTCACCTTTGGTGCACTTGTCACCGCAGTGGTCATCCTTGTTGCTCATACACGGTGTATTTCTGGTTTCGGCTGCTATCTGGAAAGTCGGGGGGTGGATGTATAGGTCAGCGTCATGCTATGGATGATGACTGTGATTTCTTCCTCACGTTGAAGGTTGATAGGTATCGTTTGACTGGTGACAATGACGGGTTATGCGGGTGCATGACTCCAGAGAAAGCTTTCCACGACATATGTATTCGACGACAGTGATAACGCTCTTGGGCGTCGTTCCCCTCCTTAGAGTCTTGCCTTGAAATAGACATGGGCATTTGTCGGGCCTGGCCAGGTTCGGGACGGGTGTGAAATAAGCCCGACAAAAAAAGCCTGGCCTAGCCCAAAACATTAAGATGATACGGAGTACTCCCTTCGTTCCTAAATATAAGATGTTTTAGCTTTTGTACACATTCATATGTGTATAAATGTATCTAGACACGTTTCATATGTAGGCTCACTCATTTAAGTATGCATCTAAACAACATGTGTAACATCTAAAACATCTTACATTTAGGAACGGAGGGAGTACATGCCAAGGATCACCAATAAGGGTTCTCTTCATGCCACGTAATGAATAACTTTGTTTTGGAAATCAACAGATGAACCGAATGACTAAGGACACCATTTTACAGACCATGCACATGTACCTTTCTACCCACTCATTATGTACCCAACCAAACCCCGGACGGCTAGCTCATCAATTTATCGTTTCCTTGGGTTAAGCAACGTGATATCGCCACTCACGTCACATGATCACATCACATGCATGATCGATCATACATGGTGATCTATCCCGATTCAAGTTGCCTCAACCGCGTGTGCGATCTTGCATTCGTCGCTTGTCTCCCATCACCATCAACACATGCACTCTCCCAGGCACATGCATAACGACCATACGTGTCACTGACATGTCCGTGCACATTATCCAGCAAGGTAGCTTGGAGAAAGTCTAAAATAAACCTTGAAGTTGTAGATGAAAGCTAAATCAAACCCTGAACTCTCAATCCCGGAAATTGGCACTCTGAACTATTAAATTCCGGTCTATTTTCAACCTTAGGTCTGTTTGGCATGCGGGGAAGGCAACAAACCAGATCGGGATAATATGATTGTCTCATTGACAATACTGACCCACCCGTCACAGATTTGACTAATACTAAACGGGTATTTTTCTTGTTTTTTTCGTAAAGACTTCGCCTTCTACCTTCTACCTCCGTCCAGCGCACACGGGGCTGCGGGAATGAGTCGCCGCCGGCGGTAGCGGCATGGCGAGGCCGGACGCAGACATCCCTGAGGCCCACCGCATCCGGGGAAGGTTCTGGTGCGGACAGAGATGGCTGCGAACTTCTCTGGATCATACCCGGATCTTGTCCGTACGGTAATGGCAGCCGCCTCATGGAATCAATCGCTCGGAGCTCCTCTGGATCTTCTAGTCATTTGCTCCAGATCATGCTCGAATCACTCCTGGAGTTGGGAGTCTAGCTAGCTAGCTACGAGCTCGTACGTATTTCCGCCGCCGCGCACCGGTATGAGGCTGATTGATTTTTGTAGGAGGCTAGCTAGCTACGTATTACTGCCAGTACAAAGCACGTTTTGGTCCATTTATTCTGGTGGTAATCACGCACGCGACACTGGAGCGAGATGAAATGGAGGAGATCTATTTGGACCGTGAGACAGATTGGGGAAGGAGATAGACATGACAGGCGGGCCCGTATTGTAAGTGAGGCTGGCTGCCATGTGTGCTTAAGTCAGCAACCCGGGTTTGACCTGCCACGTCAGCAAAATTCTAGTCAAATGGGATTAAGGTTTAAAATAGACCGGGATTCAAAAGTTCAAAGTGTCAATTTTCAGGATTGAAAGTTCAGGGTTCGTTTTAGCTTTCATCAACAAGTTCAAGGTTTATTTTGGACTTTTTCCTATCTTATACTCCGTATATGCACGGAACAAGAGGCTAGGACGATCACACGAGCACTGATCCAATCCAATCGATGGTCGATCGACCTCCCAACCACTGTAGGCGGCAGCCAGTGAGGACGAAGCAAATGCAAATATACACGGCCGGAGGATAAGCTGGACACGCACTGCATCTGCATGCATGGAAGCTCCCGAGCGAGGTCCCACATGCAAGTTGCTGCATCAATGCATGCATGCATGCCATTAAAACGAAAAAGTAACACAGCCCACGTTGTGCAACCCATGCACCATTACCAAGCACCGGCTATACCAACATGCTAAGAGCAAGTAGTACAATCGTAGTACATGTCACTTTTTCTGATGTTGAGGAGATGGCAATAGACAACGATGATTAAGCTAATAGACAACCCTATGAGTGATAAGTAGTGCTAACTTTTTATGGCATGGTGGTTTTATATAGCCGAATGCTAGCTATATTATTAGACTTACTCCAATGGAGACTTATTGGCCCAACAACGTGTGTTTAATTTCTCATACATAGACATTTCTATCTGTGTTTGGATTAGACATACTTCTATATAGGAGACATGTATAGATACGTGTCATTAGACATATTACTATGGGGCACAGATGACTCACACCGTAGCTTGCTTACTTGGTCGCTCCTAACACCATTGGTTGCCACCACGGCAGCCAGAACTTGTGCACCGGATAACTCGTCGGTCACCAAATCAGTAACCAACTGCGCCGAGGTGAGACTCAGCTAATTAGATTGCACCTGTCCAACTAATCCATACCAAATTTACTACTTCTATATCGATGAAGAAAGGGTGACATTGGTGTAACCATAGGTAACATAAATTTAGTTATTTACGACTAGGGTCGATCCAATAAAAATTGGGCCTGGGGCGATACAATTTTACTAAATTTTTGTGCTTATCTATTTGATTTTAAAATGTCACGATTTTTACTAAGTATGATTTTTCCATCTATTGGCATAGTTTGACCACTAATTGACAATGTTACTAAATATTAGTTTCTTTAAGGAATATGGTAGAGGAAGCCATTACAACCAGTTTTTTAATAATAAGATCCCAAATCCACTTCCGTGAGGACTTGAAACTGGGTGGTGTGTAGTACATCCACTTTCTTAACCAAGAGCTAGACTCACTTATTTACTAAATATTAGTTGATGTTCTTTTTGTTTGTACTGAATATCATTGAAAAATAGTAAGCATATTTTATAACAAAAGTTTGTTCTAGAACTTTGTTTTTATAATGCATAATTTGTATAAGTGATACTACTTATCGTTAAGATCTACAAA
The DNA here is from genome assembly GCA_947311845.1 of Poa pratensis. NCBI lineage: Eukaryota > Viridiplantae > Streptophyta > Magnoliopsida > Poales > Poaceae > Poa > Poa pratensis. The sequence goes on from CAMZMU010000088.1 coordinate 19,648,868, forward strand.
GGATGCACTCTAACAAATATATCAACAGAGGTTTCTAGTGTATGATGAATTAAGCATATTTATAGAGAATTTTAGAGTACAAACTGAACTAATTTATTCTTACTCTGTTTCGTGGTCTAAATTTAACAAAGTGTGCATGCTCTGTACTTGGTATCACCGATAATATAAATTGGTGCGGATTCTAATATGTTTGCATATGTAAATTTTATTTGGCATGCTCTTATGCATTATGCTTGTTATGTTCTCGTGTATACATGTCCCATGAAATAAAATGTATTGCAAGGAATTAAACATGTAAATACTTCTGAAGTGTATTGATTGATCTATATAAATGGCATTGTTGCATTCTTTTCTTGTGGAATACTTTTATTCATATGTATTTATATACTTTCTCAGACATACTATAAGTGAAAATCGCAATCAAAACCGTGCGTTGTTGACCAAAAAAATCATTCATACTTTAGGCTCTGTTTGGAATCTCCATTTTTTCCAAAACCAAAATTTATGAATATCATAGTATGTTAAAACTGTGCGTAAGCCATAATTTATTTCTTCTATGTTCTCAGTTTTAGGAAAAAGAGGGTTGGACTACTTTTGCCAATACTTAAAAACATTGAGGATACCATTATTTTCAAAACTGCAATATTTATAGAGCCAAACACCTCAAAGTATGTTCAACTGTAGTATTTTTATAAATCATAGTACTCAAAAAATACTTTACTGCTAAATGCACCCTTAAACTTTTATAGAGTGAGTATTAATTAGTTCATTGGATTTATTGGAAAATAACCAAGTGCTTACTGTATAGTTTACCATTTTGGACCCTTCTCATCCCAGGGCCCTTGGCGGTAGCCCTTTTTGCCCGGCCTATGGGCTGGCCCAGCTTGAGACCATAATTTTCCGATCATACATTATTTCAACAGGATATTAAACCCACAAAGGGGCTTTTCGGTTTGGACAGTCTGAACTGTTCCTTTCGTTTTGATCCAGACTGAAAGGTCCTTTCGGTTTTTGCTGTTATGCGGCGAATCTTAAAATCAAACGATTAATGGGCAAAAAACGCCATTAGTGCCTTTTGATTTGGCTCCCTTATTCAAGTGTCTTTCGGTTTGGCCCAGGCTGAAAGGTGCCTGGCTCTGGTCGGCGACTTGGCTATGTTTTCCTTTCATTTTGGTCCAGGTTGAAAGGTGACTTTTGTTTTGGCCCAAAACGACGACGCAATATTTTTGAAATTGATTTTTTCAAACATTATTTGTGAAAATTGTATTAATTTTTTTGAGAAAACTAGCGCAAGCTATCACGCATGCCTGGCGAACGCCATAAATTGGCACGAAGAATCTCATTTTTCAGCTACATTCTCAGGATAGCGTTTTAGCCAATCCTTATCTTTTGTATTTTGCTCTCTATCGTAGTGATTATAGCAGCTCTTCTGCTTTTATTCACAACAAAGAGCTGCCACATCACCACGTTTCTCCCCACGCGCATCGGTCTATGCCTATGAAAAAACTGCCCATTAATCTATGGGCTTGCATACAAGATTTCAAAATTATCAACTAGAGTAAATCCATCATGTTCGCTACTTGAATTCAGATAACAGAAAATGGGGAGCTCCTATATCCTGCCTTCAAGCAGAAAAAGTGACACGCACCGCCTAAAGGTCCGACTGTCGGCCCATTAAGTCGCGTTTCTTTTTTCCTGCTTCCTTTATTTGTTTTGTTCATTTACTTACCTATTTTAAAAAATTGTTCATATTTTCAAAAATAGTTACATATTTAAAAAATGTTCAAAATTTTAAAAATGTTCAGATTTGAAAAAAAATGCTAAAAAAATAATCCAAATTTAAAATTTTCTGAAATTTGAAAACTTCTGAAAAAATCAAATTTGAAATCCGTTTAAATTTTAAGAACGCTCAGATTTCATTTTTTTGAAAAATGTTAAGATTTGAATTCAGATCAGATTCAAAATAATGGTTAGATTTTCTAAAATTGTTTAAATTTGAGAAAATTCAATTACAAACATTTTAAAACTTTGAACTTTCTCAACACTGAATTTTTTCGATACCTAATAAGTGAAAAAATGAAAAACGAAAAAAAAGAAATCCGATAAGAAAACGAAAAGAAAGAAAAAGGAAACAAAGAAGAAAAAGGGAAAATCCGCCCAATGTGCTTTACCCATCAGGGACTTTATGCGTGCCGCCAACGGCGATATATAGGATTCCGCTAATAAATGAATCTGGCATGTTCAATTCGTGGAGAATACGGACCATAGAGGGAAGGAGGCTTCAAGCACCCCTCGAGTACTATTGGGCCGGTCCAAGAAGGTAGGGAAGTTTTCCTTTTTTTTTTTTTTGGTTTTTCCTTTTTCCTCTTACTTTTTTATGTTTTTCTTCGTTTGTCCATCTTTAATTTTTAAAATTTCATTTATAATTTTAATGTTGTATCTAGATGTAGCTTCGTTTTATTTTAATACTCTATTTTTTACTTGCCTTCTATTTCAATTACATTATCGTTTGTGTCTATAATACTTTTTATTTCCTGTTTTATTTAAATTTAATTCATACATGGATATATTTCGAACTAAATGCATAAATATCTCTAACTATATGAATGTTTTTATAAAATATATGGACCTTTTTTCATATTATTTCTGTGATGTATAATTTTTTTCATCCATGTATTCATAGTTTCACATAAAATATATATGATTCATTAAATATGTTTTGATATATTAAAATAATATTATGTATAAAACGAAATATTTCATCTATCTCACACAGAGATGAGATTTTTTTGCCCAAAACAAAAATCAATTCAACACAATGCCCCCATGAAAAAAGTAAATATCATACACCTTTTTAACAACTCCAAACCAAATTTATTTGATGAAAACAGTACCAAAAAATATAAATATGCATAAAGTGTTCATGTTGTGATAAACATTGTATAAGTGTTGTAAAAAAGAGTAAGTGTGTGTGTTTGTAAGTTTCACCATGCACGGAAAATATTCATTTGTCTCGACACATTTGTTCATGTAGATTACAACAATTGTTGGGATAGTATGCAAAATCTGTTTTTGTATGCCATCAAATTAAATGTCACCATTCATGAAAAACTATCCTTCTCTTTTGTGTATCTTGACATGTGTTGTATTTAGATTACAATCAGATTATGTTGCAATATATTCAATAATATGTTTTAGTTTTTCATGACTATTTGGTGGTGCTACATACCGTTTGTTAGTAACATTGTAGCATCACAACGTGCACACTTGGATTCTCTCCTCACGCCACCTATTTAAGATGGATTACTTTAAGTTGTGTTAAGGCTCGGTTATGTTTATTATTTTTGGGGTTTTGCTAAGTAGTGCGTGTTTCCCCATAAAATCCAGTAAATGTTCTTCTTAGTTGAGATACGAGTCGATGTTGAGATGATGTAATTAAAACATGAGTTGCAGTCGAGACGATGCAATTGAGTTGCAATTGAGAAGAGACACGAGTTGCATTTGAGACGCGAGTTGTAGTTGACACACTATGTAGTTCAGATGATGCAGTGGATAAACGAGCTTCGGTTGAGATTATTTTGTCGAGACGATATAATTGAGTCGATGTAGTTGAGACACGGAGATCTTGTTTACTCTCTTACTCCCTTCGTTACTAAATACAAACCTTTTTAATCTTTTATTTTTCCTGATTCATGCGTAATGTATTTTAATAGGTAGTCACTCATTTTACTCCGCATTTGATCCATATTAGAATCTAAAACATCTTATATTATGAACCAGAGGGAGTACTACATAGGGATTTGTCCAAAATGTTTGTCCCTGTTGGGCTAGCTGACGATAAGAACCCACCATATGCCAACAGAGCAGGATACCGGTATTGTACGCTAGACCCAAATCTGTGTGATGGGCAGTGTAACTTGCAGCGGCGGATACGGGTACAGCGGGCAGGCGCACATGCACATGACCCAGACGAACATGCCTATCCCTTGCAGCAAAAGGAAGGCACCTCCTTCGCTGTCACTGCGTTTTAAAATCCTGTGATGAAACAGCAAGGAATGAGATCCCCTAGCATGTTCGCTTCACGGCCCGCCCAATTGCTCTGCATGTGACAACAGTAATGCAACCAAACCTGCTTAACTCTTTACACAATCCACAGATAAGAAGCAGACATGCAGTAAGTTACACGCGAACATTAACAAAGCTTTCATCAAGTTTGGTCGGTCGCACGAAAAAGTTACCAAAAGTAACAACAGCAAGAACAGATAAAAGCCGCTCGAGATACAGAAAGCATGCATTTTGATTGATCAGATACAAAGCGAGATCAGCGAGACAGACAGAACACTCCACCCCAACCAATCTGAAATTACACAATTCTTAGCTACAACCTTCACCCAAAATGCCGGGATAAAAATTACAAGTCAGGGGGAGTAGAGAAGAATCAGGAGCTACCAGCAGCAACCGCAGCAGCAGAGGATGCAAGAATGAACAAACAAGCAAGCAACCGGAACGAACGAATCGAGTTACATACATACATCACGCCCCAAAGAATCGCAAACCCAAGCAAAGCACCAAATCCTATCAACAACGACAGCAGCAGCTGCAGCAAGAAGAACAGCGACAACACTTGGTTGTCCTGAGGCCGACGCCTCCACGCTCCACTCCACTAGAGCGGCCGGATCTCGATCGATCACGAGGGCGCCGCGGTCCCCTCGCTGGCGATGAAGCCGTTGTCGCTGCGGGCCAAGTGGGCGTCGGGTGCCCCCGGGGATTCCGCGTTCTTGAGACTCTGCTGCTGGTAGATTTGCCTCAGCCTCTCTATCTCCGTCTTCAGTGCCTCCTGATGAGCTGAGCATAGCAGTTGAATTTGGACAGTGAGAATTGCACAGTGAGAATTGCGGTAAGTAATACGGAGTAATTGCGAGAGGTGGGTGGCAATGGCGGTCACCATCTTTGAAGATCTTGTCCTGCGCGAGCGCCGCGATGCGCTGCTTTAGGTGGCTGTTCCCCAGCGTCAGCAGCGAGCGTTGGTGGTCGAGGAAGGCGACGCGCGGGGACAAGGCCGACACCTCGGTCTGCATACAATTCGCGGTCAAATTCACGGCGTCCATGGCCAAAATTAAGCTCGAAATATGCATAATTTTTCGCACCTGGAGCGACGTGACGCTGCGCTCCAGCTCCGAGATGTACTGCAGCTTACGCACACGCGACCGCTGCGCCGACTGCCGGTTCGCCAGGATCCTGCAATTGTGGCGACGACTACGCTGAGAAATTGAGGAATTCTGCCTTTCCGATGTGTGTGCATTGTCGTAATTCAGTGAGGAGGGAGCAGAGGAGGTAAAAAGGTCACCTCTTGACCCGCTTGGGATCGACTCCGGAGGGCGAGGACGGCAGTCTGCCGTCGCCATTGCAGTCGCTCTGTGCCTCCTCGTTGTCGCCCTTGTCGTCGTTGATGCTGTTGTGATCGGACGGCGACGACGCGCTCCCGGCCTGCTGCTGCTGCTTGTGCTGCGGCGGCAGGTCGTCGGAGAACATGGACATGAGCTGGTCGTCGTCCAGGCGGTCGAACTCGTGCGCCCCGACGCCGGCATTGTTGTCGTCGAGGAAGGCGACGGAGTCGCTCATGGTGCGGCGGTGCGCGCCGCGCTTGGCGGCCGAGAAGTCGAGGAACTCGTCGACCCACGACGGCTGCTGCTGCGCCCCGTTGGGGTCCGACGGCGGCGGGAGCGGCTGCATTGGCGCGGCGAGGAACGCGCCCATGGAGGGGCTGCGCTGGTGATGGTGGTGGCGGGCGTGGGCGCTGTGGTGGTGCCCGCCCCCGAACTCCGGCCAGGCCGGCGCCATGGTGGGGATCTTGGGCGGCAGCTGCGCCATGGCCGGAACCCGCGCGCCCGAATCCAATCAACCGACGCAACGGGAGCGCGCGATCGATGGCGCAACGCCCAAACCTTTGCAGCGCCGGGGACACGAGCGGTAATGTAGCTTGCCTGGGGCCGTGCCCAAACGAGCCGTCCTCGTTTTAGCTCACGTTTCTATTCCTGGCGCCGCCGCCGGCGCCGCCGCGCAAACTGTGGCCACTAAGCTAAATCGGGCAACGGGAATGATAGGGACAGGGGGAGAGAGGAACGACTCGAATTGTGCTGTGTCTGTGTGTGCCTGCGGTTTGTGCAAAGAGAGAAATAGAAAGCAGAGATGGGGAGCGAGGTCACATGACAAGAGGAGAGAAACAGCTAGCAACAGCTTGCAGTTACAAGGTGAAGTGGCGGGAGCTGAGGGGAGAACGTTGTGTGGGTTAGGCCCATAGGGTCCATTGGTGGACCGGAGCACTGACATGTGGGCCTCCATGTTTCTCTTTTGTGAATAATTATCCTCCATGTTTTTAAATCTGATTTGTGCTATCAAAGCACCAAAAGACTGTAAAATATGTTCACAGCCTTTACTGGCGAGTCCGGTCCAACATCGTGGAGCGAGAGAGTAACCAAAGTAGTTGTACACTCGACACAATAACGTATGCGAACAATAAAGGAACATGGAGAATATAAGGTGAACTAATCTTTATTATTAATTCGTGTGTTTATCTACATACAATACATATGGAGATATGGGTAGGTGGATGATGATCAATCTAGATAATAACCTCTCCCTCAAGTAACGGTGGAGTCTGCACTTATGTACACCGTACGGTTTCCCAACAAAATTCATGTTCTAGCGGGTGGTGTCGAAAGTGTTTTTGAAGCTGCCGTTGAGAGTTTAAAAGGATGAAGTTCTTGGGCTTCCTAAGATGGAGTCTACTTTTGTGAATAATTATCCTCCATGTTTTAAATCTGATTTGTGCTATCAAAGCACCAAAAGACTGTAAAATATGTTCCACAACCTTTACTAGCGAGTCTGTCCAACAGCATGGAGAAATAAAGAGACATGGGTGTCTCTCCATATACAATACATATGGAGATGTGTAGGTGGATGATCAATCAATGGTGGAGCCAGCACGTATGTGCACCGTACGGTTTCTAACAAATTTCATATATACTCGAAAGTGTTTTTGAAGATGTTCTTGAGAGTCGAAAATGGATGAAGTTCTCGGCCTTACTAAGATTGTGTTTACTTTTGCAGCTGGTTGATTTAGAGTTAGACGAGTTTTGGTATGACGGTTTATTTGTAAGTTTAATAAGGGGCAAATTCTATTTAGCGACCTCGGTGGTAACTATAGGTGCACCGCGTCCCCATTTTGTCAGTTTAGGACGAAGATTACCTTTGTTTTTCCATTTCCTTTTTCACTGTTCACTTTTCATTAATTTATTCTTTCAATCCATTAGCTTATTAGGTTTACGTTTAATTATAAAAACCTTCCGCTTTAAGGTTTTAGTATTTATTTCACATGTGCTTTATAAATCGGTATTACTGTAGTCATTTTTATTATTAATTTAAAAAACTAATACTACTTCTTTCACCAATATTGTTTTCATAAATAGTGGATTTATTTTCTCATTCCACATTAAATATGCTATGCCATGTTATCCATTATGTTTTCTGTGTGAGTTTACCGAACATTTTTCTAGCACAATGAACATATTATGATCAACTAGTGGTCAAATTTTGGAGCTTCTTGCCATGGAAGAGAAACTATGTGTGGCGCTCCCGGAACTTCAAGCGCAAACCGTGTCGCCATCGGCGCACGAAGGCGGTCATGAACAGAGTCCATTATCACCGCCGACCAAATTAAACGAAAGCTTCAGGGCGTAACGGCCGCGCTCAAAAGTCAGTGGCTGTGCGGTTAAATAAATTAAACAGACGGGACCGGCCCCCACGTGCTGACGTGTAAGGCTGCGCACGGTTAACCGAAAACCGAGAAACCAAACTGAAAAAACCGAAACCGAACCGAAATTGTGCTTATTTTGGTTTCCGGTTAAGGTTACGGTTAGTAAAATAGCTAACCATATGCCTTACGGTTAATACGGTTAATAACCGAAAGCCGAATGGTTAACCAAAAAACCGAAATGCCTATTAACTTTTATTAATTTGCTACTTTTATTGACTTTTTTTAACTTTACGGGTTACTTGTAGCATGTGATTTGCTACTTGTATAGACTTTTATTAACTTTATGAGTTATTTGGTTACTTTGGATCATATGCCTATTAATTTTATAGTCTATACTGTTATTTTGTAATATATGGCCACAAAAAGAAATTGTCATTTTAAAATTCGCGTCAACTTAGGTTAATTTGGTTATTGCCGAAACCGAACCGAAATTAAATGGTTATTACCGAAACCAAACCGTAGTCTCGTACAAAACCATATTACCGAAGTGTTGAAACCGTATAAATAAAAAAACCGTATAAACCGAACCGAATTAAGCATTTGAACCGAACGCGCAGCCTTACTGACGTGACACCTAGGTTTTCCCTTGGTCCAAACGCACTCGGTTTTGATTGCGTTTTTCTTTTTCTTGTCGAATACCTCCTCCTCTCTGCTCTCATACTCCATTTTCTTTCGCTGTGGGGACTCCACTCTCGTATTCTCGTGTCTAGTTCACAGTGCGACAGTGGTACTCAGCGCTCCGAGTTTTTTTTTTTTTTTGCCAAACTGGTCTCGCTGCACATAGTTTAGTTTGGATTTTGCCAAGAGAAGATCAGTTCTGTTTTAAAACATCTAGTCTGAGGGTAGACGCACACGCATGTGCACATATACACAGTACCACAAAGTACCGTCGAATATACAAAAAACACGGAAATATTATGAAAACCCATCGTGCAAAAAAATGCGATAAAAACTGTCATTTTATAAGGTGGTTACAAGTACACATGTGCATACAGCACCGTCACACCAAAACACATACATGCACCCAACTATGCATATATGGGATATATTCACAAAACTATTTTGCTATCGGTAAAACATAAATACTACTCTCTCCACTCCTAAATATAAACCTTTTTTTAAAGCTTTGTTAGCATTTTCCTGATTCATACGTATCTAGACGTATTTTAGTGGGCAGTTCACTCATTTTGTTCCGTATTTGATCTGTTTTAAAATGTCTATAACATCTTATATTATGGAACAGGGGGAGTACTTGTGTATTTAATATAACCACCAAGATTTGAACCCTGTGGTGGAATTCTAACCCCATAATTTAATACCGTCCACCAAAAAGTTGTTTGCCTAACAGTGGCAACCGGATATAGTCAAATTGGTATACGCTACTTGTAATCTTTTGGCAATAAGTCATCAATTTGAAACATCGAATGGCACTAACAAACTAGAAAATATATTATTGGACTTGTTGTTGTATTGTCATAGTAGTTCTAATTTTGATCAGGGTTGAACGATAACAACATACATTTGCCTTCCCTAAAAAAACATACATTTGCCATGATAGGTGAGTGAGTGGCGGTCCTTGCCACCGATATCGCTATATGTTCACCTCATCTGCATAAGCATGCACGAGAGGTTGGTGGGACGCCACAAACGACTTTAGTCCTTTTAAAGTTTAGGGCCATATTTCAATGTTATACCATTTTTATTAATTATTTGTACTTAATCATCACCTAAAGGGAGAAATTCTCTTTTCTTTCTTTAACATGTTAGGAACCTTTTGGAATGCAGAAAATTGGGAAAAATATTAGGAGTCCGTATTAGGACAATCGAGGAGGCTTGCGAAAGGTGCCACCTAGGGGCCGCGACCCCATGGGACGTGCCCTAGAGCTGACGACAGCAAAGGGGATGCGGGTACCACACGATGACAATGCCTTCACCCTTTGACTGAGAGATCGACTCCTCCCATCCTAAAATTACCACTTATTTATACGTGTTTTACCGCCACTGGGAGAAGAGTGGAGGGGGAACTGATGCCGGAATCACCACCGGATGTATGTTTACCACCCTCACCGACACCATGTTGTACCCTTCCATCAATAGTGAGTGGTTCACCCCCTGTACTATGTGTTTGTGTTAGTATCTCATATCATATCACTCCATGTGATTTGATGTTTATAGTCATATTAGCTACCCTACATGATTATGATCAACCTTATGTACCTTTGATTGTGGATCCCAGTGACATGGATCACATGCTTAGGGGAGAGTATTAGCACATGCTCACGTGGAGTGGTGCTTGTGGATTTGTGGACATGATGCTCATATATATAGATGTTATCATATTTTTATCAATCATATTATTTGCATTTTTGATAAAGCATTACTCATATCTGTACTGTGTTTTACTTGTCACTGTATTTATGAGAGATAGGTCAAGTGAACCGAGGAACCTAGTCCAATTTCCTCCATAAGAAAATCCTTCTACTTTGCTCTACTCGATGTTTTATTTGTATCAAAACGTACTATAATATATATATTTCCTGTTATCTTACATGTCTTGCAACCTCATCATACCTTTATAATTGACAAACAAATTGGTACCATTGAGTGCAGCAAGTTAGATTTTAGTTTTATTTAAACATTTCTAGACAAAGATATGATGCTCATACTACATGTTGGTTCGATAAACCCAGAGTCACCACTCAGGGGAAAACTGCCAAAACTACACCAGTCCATGTTGGGAGTCCCAACTTATATCACACATTAGTGGCACAACCCCATGATATCATGTAGATTAATTAGGTATCTTCTTTGCTACTAGGTTAGCTTGATGGGCAGGACTATGGGCAAAACTTTATCCAGCAATACACACAGTTGGATTAACATAAACTCGTGTGTGATGTCGTCCAAATTTGCAGATTGGTTATTTATAATAATCGTGTGCAATATATGTCACACATTTCGTTGAGCCCGACAGTTGTGCAATTGACATGGCATCATATACGGATTTAGAAATTGCTAACGACCGTAAAACTGTATCGTAAGTGATATGTCATAGCGTACACGGAACTCTCCATCCGTGTGGGATTTAGGGGTTTAAGTTGACCAATTTGTACTACTACCTCTGTTTCACAGTTCTTATCGTGGTTTTAATTCAAATTCTATAATTCTTATCGTGATTTTAGTTGACAAAAAATATGTATCGGAGGGAGTAGTATTTATACACAAATTATTACTCAGAGTTCAGGATTTCAGGGTAAATATATGCACGCCGTACTTTTTGTACGGCCCAGCAACAGACAAAGCGTTAGTATGATCAGTGGACCACGATGTGCAGGATCAATTGGCAAATCTGATTTAGATCAATGCCCGACATAAAATGTATGCATGCATGCATGATCTAATAGCTCCGAATCCACCGGATCTACCACTGCGTTAATGAATGTTTGCTAGCTGCTGCGTGAAGTTTTGAAGTTATACTAAACAATTTTGCAACCGTGGTGTCTATGTCTTCACTATCCGGTACGCTAGTATGTCCTACTTATAAATTTCTGAGTTGGTGGCCGTCTTCTTACTCTTTTGGGCCGCCTCTAACTGAGAGAGGTTCATACTTCGTGTGTACAAATTATCACCAGTCGCAATTCCAGTGTAGCCAGCTAGCTCAGTCGAGTGTATCTTCGGAAAACCAAATTAGTAATTAAATTAGACACGAGACAATATCAAGAAAAACCACTCAACCCATAAACATGGAGATATGAGATATCTAGTTGGATATTTTTCCTAACGAGCTTGTGACCTTTTCTCATAAGAAAATGCAGCGTCCGCATGATTTTATTTCATTTTCTCTTCTACGGTCATGCTAATTACCAAACGAGACAACTATCTATTGGAGCCCAAGAATGGTGATAATGAATAGCAGTTGTTTTAGGGCCGCAGTTTGTTGTGGTACAAACGATTTTATCAAATTTGGAAAAGCTATATGAGGTTATTTACATATGTCACCGGATTTTTTTTTGCATCCTTAGTCCCCATCCACTAACTCAAAAGCCAAAAATACAAATATTGGGTAGTAATTCCCGCAAACAACCCGCAATTGCCCGACACAGGGAGCACAACAACAAATGTTTGACGTGATACGATGGTAACTTGTTGATCCAAAGCTAAGCATGGCTATATGGCGAGGTAAGGGTTTAAACGATCCGCCAATGATGTATTGTGATCGCCGATGGATGACAAATACTGCTAGTGAGGAGTGTATTTGGAAAAAAAAAACGATAGTATGTTTAGTTATCGCTAACAGTTAGAAATTTCTCCAGCTTGTGTTACACATGAGTGATGAGATGACATGAATAGACTATTTTATCGCATTATCATATGAGATATGACAAAGGAATCGAAGAAGACTTCTTCTGATATTCTCCATCGCACACTGGACACAAAATATCTGATTTTTAAACGATACCGGACTGATGTGTTTTACAGACTATAGAGATTCCAGGAAAACAAGAGGAAATATTCGTGGCACGTGGACGTCACATGACCTAGCTTATTCTGTTTTCCCTTTCCATTGTGGGTTCGTTTCAGTGCTCCCATTTAGTTCAAAAAGGTAAACTTACACGTCCTTTTTGAAATTCATTTCCCCTTGCATGGTGAATTTGTAAAATGCCAATCTTGTTCATAAAATTAGGATTATGCATGGCAAATACCGATAGGTGCTAGTAGTGTGGTGTAGTATTGTAAATATGTATTCTAAATATGTTATGATTCAGTCTTTTAAAATCTGTCATTTTAATGATGGCCATGATGTTGAAAATATATCCTTGACCATTTATATTTCTATTATGATATCTCTACAAAATATGAAAAAATGTATAGAGTGAAATTCCTTTTAGGGATATATTCCGGAAATCTTATTCATAAATATAGTAGCAGTCAAGATTTTAAATTTTTGACTTTGTATTTACCAAAACAACAACCTTATAGGGTAACAATGCAAATAGAGTAATAGACGCATAGAGAGGTATCAGTTGTACCATTTTGTGCAGTACTGCGTATTAACATTCACATTTGACCTTTGCATTTCATATCATGCATACCTTCTGAACTTTGCATAATAGTAGGCATATCAAGAAATCCCTGGTTATCAATGGAGAAAGAATAAAAAAACACAGGAGACGGCAAGATTGGATTGGAATAGTAGATTGGATGAGTATTTAAGTGGTGTCTCCACCATGTGCCACTCTATGTGGGATCACACGCAAATAACAATAATCTCCCCTTGTTGGTCCCCGCAAGCTAGCCACGATCCACCACATGCACCACACATGCGTACTTTCTTTTTTTCTTGCCTTTTGTCAATCGATTGTCCTCAATTGCCATCTTTTGGAGCATATACTAGTTTTTGCAGCATCTAACATTGCATAATCTCTACTATATAATACAGCTTCAGGTGATGGTGCATCATGGTAAAACTGCCCCTGCAGTTGATATAAATTACGCATCATGCACCTATAAGTTAAAAAAAGGTTCGACTTTTTCCGGATCTATTCCTTGAAAAAAAAAACTATCAGGAGCAAACGCCCCAGCGCCGCGCGTATCGATCCCACGCTCTTCGGTGCTGTCGACGCCGTAGCAAACTCGCATGCCTCCACAAATCCTCATGGGCGGGTTGTTTGTCTGAGGCTCTGAGCCCACGGTCCACACCAGCAGCTCGACCATGGCGTCGGACTGCAGGAGCTCGACCGCGCGGCCAGACTGCAATAGCTCGACCACGGGACCGGGACCGGTGACCTGCATAATATCCGCGCGTTCGCCGACCTCCTCGCCGCCCCCACGCCTTCCCCGGCCGCCACGCCGCCCCCACCTACGTCTCTGCTGCACGGCGACACGTGGTTCGATACCGGCTCGAGTGCATCGGTGCATCCCCAACGACAATCTCGTTCGCCAACCTCGCCGCTTGACTGGTCTGTCACGGGTACCGGGTGATTCCCGTACTGTCCCTGTGCCGCCAAGCTCCATGGAGCGCGAGCTCGTTGCCCTGCTCGGCCCACGGGATCAAGTCGGGCGGCCCACGGCCGAGGATTCTAGCCATCCTCCAGCGCTACGGCCAGGGCGCCGTCGCCCGGATTGAGTCTGGCCGAGGAGTCCAGCTCGCAGCGCTGCTTGGTTCACTTGCAGGTTGTTCTGTAGGCTGGACGTCCTCCAGCAGCACCTTTGCCGTCGCCGGCCGCTCCCCGGCCACGACGCCTGATTTGATTTGAAGAAAAAGGGGCCTACCCCTCCCGTCCTACTATACTCCTCCCTGGCCGCAGCGTGCTGGACTCCTCTTCCGCGCTGTATAGACAGTTTGGTTCAGTTTGTTCGTGTGCAGTACCAGTATCAACGTGGTTGGGGAAATAATGCAGCCAAACACAAAAGGCGTGGCATTCAACGATGGAGCTGAGCTGTCCATGGGCCGCCCTAGGATCTGGCTCTACTACCACTCTTTCAGCTGTTGATTTCCACCACCGTTGTGCTTGAGTTGTGCCAAGAGGGAAGACAAGCAGAAAGGAGAGTAGAAAGTACAAAATCTTTTGCTGCGATGACAATCTTCAGTTCCGAAGATAAGTCCGGAGGGAGTACCAGCCATTTGACCACGTTGTAGTTATGGAAATAGTTATGTTCAGTCTTTGAGCACTATATATAGAAAAGCCACTTTGCCAACAAAAGTAAATACATCAGAACACGTGATAAGCTACGTACTCAAACCAATAAAAAATACATCAGTTTTTTTATTTTCGAGAGTACCTTGGTTGTATTGTATTTGAACTAAGTGACTCAACATAAACTGACGGGAAATTGCACTGAAAATATATTAGCATAATTCAAGTCATATCTAAAAAACTGTAGTTCCCCAGTAATCAAAAAACTTGTAATTCCGCAGCAACCGCACATGGTAGATCGTTTATTGTGAAAGAGCCGCCGCCGCCGATCGGTAATGGCCACTCCGGGTGCCTGCACCGATTGTAGTTGTGAAGGAGCCGTCGCTGGTCGGCAGTGGCCACGTCGGTCGATAGTTGTTGCGTGACACAAGGGCGCCTGCGATCGTGAAGGCAATAACTGTCGTGGGAGAGATACGAACGATGGGTTGGGCAAGTTAGTCAAATAGACGTGTATTCAATAAAAGTCAGCCCGTAGCAACGCACGGGAACGTTTGCTAGTATATAGATAATATTCTTCGTACCACATCAAATCCGGTTAACATTTGTGTTTGCGAGGATATCCTGTTAATATGTTAGTGACAGTCGCCACCACACAAAATGGTAAACACAATAGCCGTCTCGCTGACTCGCAAGTCCCAAAAATGTGTTGACTATTGGTATGCTGGATTTTCTCTCCTCCACATCGATCACCGAGAGTCGAATGTGGCAAAGCATGAGAAAGACGGCCACGGCCAATGTCCCGGCCGCCATTACAACATACATTAGGTGCTTTTCGGTTTGGCCCAGGCTGAAATGTTTGACAAATCATCAACAAAACGATTAGAAAAAAACGCGATTAGTGCATTTTGTTTGGCCCGTGATGAAAGGTGTCTTTCGGTTTGGCCCAGCTTGAATGGTGTGTGGCTTTGGTCGGTGATGTGGGTACGGCCTAATTTCGTTGTGGCCCAGTGTGAAAGGTGCCTTTTGTTTTCGCCCAGAACGACGGCACAACTTTTTAAAAAAGAATTTCGCTCATCATTTGTGAAATTCTATAAAGAAAGTAATATAGTTTTTGAAAATCCAGTTTTCTGGGGTCAGCAGATTTTGGCCCCAGCACGTGAGCATACCAATCCTGGATGCCAAATTTCCCATATGATGCTACTGCTGACCCTCCTATTCTTTCGACGACATATCCTACCTATATAAAAGCGCAGGGCTTCAGCCTCCGTTGGGCCTGCCCACGTCACCGCGGGGGGCACTGTAGACCGCTACAGTGCCACGCATCTACAGTGCATGGTGTAGTGTAGCAGGCACAGTGCACCGTGTACCGTAGCATTTTTTTTCTTTTCGCGATAATGTGTACATGAAATATATGCGCACCGACGAGCAAGTTCCATTCTCGTGATCGGTTTCAAGTTTGGTCGACTCTAACATCTTAATTTTGAATCCAAACTCACAAAAACATCTGACGAATTTCGTCAAATTCGTCGCACTCAGTCATCTATTTAAATTTTCCTTTCACGAGTAGATGAATATCAACCTTCCGAACAACTTTCATGTTTTAACCTTTTGATTTTGACCGACATAAACATATTTCTCTCCAATCTTCAAATTCGTTGTATTTTTGGCTGCGCAAAAAAAGACAAATTCTGACGAATTTCAAAATTTTGAAACTCGAGGTGGCCACGTCGCCCGGGCACTGTAGAAGCGCCGTCGCTTCGTCATCCGACGGTACGCGTGGCTTTTTTGCGCAAAGACCCCTGCGTATTTTGAAACAGCTCTCTGCCCTAATAGTATGGAGCTAAACATTAGTCTCCAAACCAGCCATGCAAATAGGTCATGTAAATTTCAGAATTTAATTGGGCCATAGACAAAAGCCCACAAATTTCAAAAGTGTATACATGAACCACCTATACAAGAAATGATACTTTCACAAAAAATTGCATGTAAGGATCGATGCAGCGAGAGTGGATTTTTGGAGGCCGAGCTACATGGAGCTCGTTTTTTCAAAAATTTGAAATCAACATTTTTAAGTTTCCAAAAATCGCAAAAATATTCCCGGATGTAGATATTGTCTAGATCTACAATCGTGAAAATTTACAACTACAAAATCGAAGTATTTTATCCTGTACAAAAAAGACAAATCGGACAAAATTTCAAAAATTTGAAATTGTGTATTATTCACCATCCAGATTCACACATTTGTCTTTTTTGTGCATCCCAAAATACAACGAATTTGGAGGTGCAAATTTGTACGATTGTGGATCTAGATAATATCTACATCTAGGATTTTTTTTTTCGCGATTTTTGGAAATTAAACAATGTCGATTTCGAATTTTGGAAAAAACGAGTTCCATGTAGCTCGCCCTCCATTTTAGGTTTTCGTCGATGCAGCGCCGTATAAATGGCCATCCATTGCACGAATCGTACATCGGTACGTGCATGTCCAAGGAGGAAGCTGAATCGTGGCTGGACGGATAGCTGTCTGTTATCTTGCCATCACTCTACGCATCCGGTTGATCTTGGGATAACAGCCCCGGCTGCCTGCAGTGGTGCAAACACGACCGACTCAACGTCACCTTCCCTTGCCCACGCCAATCGATCCGTTGCGGTTTTTGAGACATGAAACAACCAACGAAAAAAGGACAACATAAGACCACTACACATCATGAAGTCGTCTAGTATGCTGCCAAGTAACCCGGGAGAAGATATCTAAGAGGCGGGTAGAACCAGTAACAGTGGCGGATCTAGGATTTGGTCGACGGGGTGCCAAGCTTAAAAATTTCAATTCAAAAAGCATCATAAATTTAGCACATAAGTTTAAAATTTGGAAAAATGACAGTAGAAGTAACATAATTTGGTCTTAATGTGCATTGTAAACTGATTCACCACAGCTACTTCTAGGCATTTGATTTGAACCATTTGAACTCTGAAATTTGACTGGGTATGGTGTTGGATTCACATCAGCAGCAGCAAGACCACAACATTAATCTCCGGGTCCACCGGAGGCTGAACTGAAATTTGATTGGAAGCTGAACTTCCGGCTCCACTTCCTGCAGTTAATCCTTCTCTGGCAACATCTTACCCTTTAGTGAGCCCTTCAACCATTCGAGTCGGCCTCGCAGTCGGAGATGAAGAAGATGCATTTTTTTCACCTTTGCTTCATGCATGCTTCTCGAACAGAGGCTGGGAATTTGATGCCCGGGCCGCCGTCGGCGCCTGCTTGCTCGAAGACCTCGCCGTGGTTTCACGCCCCGTTGTCGCCGGTCGCCGGAGAGTTCGACTTTGGTCAGTCCCGCCGCCGCTATAGACTGGTGGGAGGTTTCAACTAGGTTTCAGTCCATGCATGCGATACATGTATAATTTGTATAAGGACTAGTAGTTCAAAAAAAAATCTGTATTTTCGGTGGGGGTGCCCTGGCACCCATGGCACCCCCACTGGATCACTCCCGTGACCAGTAACCATAAGGTTTCTCTGGTCCTGGGGCAAAAGGTATGCCCAAAGCTGAATCTAGTGAACTTGTCATGTGGATAACCTGCATAATGTGGGAGTTCGAAGCTCTATTAAAAACAATATTATTTTGATAATTCTAAATTGACCAACAAATAGCTGAAACGTCAATATGAATTCTAGTCTTGATCTTTTTATCTATACCATTCAACCAATTCCCAAACATATTTGTGATATTAGTTGGTGGTGGTATATTCTACTCCCTCCCTTTCAATTTAATTGACTTGCTATCCACCACATGTGGATGTATCTAGACATGTAACATTCACATGTGATGGATAGCAAGTCAATTAAATTGGAATGGAGGGAGTAAAAGCTAAAAACAACACGCCACACAAGTTGTGTAAAAGGGCATGAAATGAACAAATGTCCTCAGAACCACAAAAAGAGCATTCCATACATCCTTGTCATTTTCTTTTAGTTAGGTCATCCTTCGTAAGCAAGACTTTTCTGTTAAGTAGCCACATAAAAATCTTTATTTTTAGCGGAAGTTTTAGTTTCCACAACTAGGGCCCTTTTAAAACTCATATTTAAAGGGGGACGGTAGCCGAACACAAACATTTAACCCGCATCGAGCAATAGCTATAGTAGATTTTGACGACGAGTTGCTTTCTCCATTGATTTCACAATAGAGAGCTCGATTGACGTTCAGCAGAGTAACTATTTTCCGACGACCCTCTAGTTGGGCTTTGCCAAGAGGCCTCGCCCTGATCCCATGGCTGCCCTGCGC
This sequence comes from Poa pratensis, assembly GCA_947311845.1. NCBI lineage: Eukaryota > Viridiplantae > Streptophyta > Magnoliopsida > Poales > Poaceae > Poa > Poa pratensis. Next base: position 19,667,602 of record CAMZMU010000088.1, read on the forward strand.
GGCAGAGCAGAGCTTGTGTTGGTGCGTGTGCTAGCCTGAAGCTGTGAACGATGGGGTATTGGTGCGTGTGTCTGCCACAGGGGCAGATATTCATGCCAGCTCTGCTCCGTGATCCCGCGTGCCGCCGTGTCATCTCATCGTCTCGTCACGTTTTCACATAGCAGCAGCCCCAAATCACCAGGTGTCACCTTCTTTTCTCTGAATAAATAAACAGCTATCCTTAAGAAAAACAAAATCGAGTAAACTGAGCAAAGTTTTAAAACTACGTAAGTGATGACGACGGTACGTTTGACCCGTCTTGGAGGATATGGATGAGGTGGACGCAGCTTTGGTGACTTGCCGAAGCTAAGTCTCCGTGACTTAGCCTCTTCATCAGCCATCTGTTACTGATGTACAATATTGTCTCAAGAAGTTTGAAATAAAAACTATTCATTTTTTTGAAAAGTAAATCATACTGTACATGTTTTATCATTATTCTTGAAAAGTTCACCTCATTTGGGCCAACGGTTTGTGAATAAATAGTTTTTTGAGCTGAGAAACATAAAAAAGCTATTTATTCGCAAACCATCAATCAAAGTGGGATAAACTTTCCTAGAATACACACCAAAAACAATTCCGATTTACTAGATTTTTACAAACATTTTTTTCATTTTAATATTTAAATATAAGACAATCTTACACGTCAGATCTAAAACGGACGAGAAAGGAGTAGACTAATTCATGGAGATACTTAGCTTCGGTAAGTCATCGAATCTGCGTCCGGATGAAGGTAGGGTCATGCATGACAGATGGAGCGAACATGACTGAACTCTAGTATTTCAACGCTCTTTTGATCCGGATTGTTCTCGAAAAAAAAACTAGGTTTTGCTTTCTTTTCGATGAAAAAACAAATAGTTATCCTAAGAGAAACAAAATCGAATGAACTAAGCCAGTTTTAAAATTACACAAGCGATGATGACGGTACACTTGACCCGTTTTTGGAGGATATGGATGAAGGAGGGTCATGAGTCATGCCTCATGCAGATGGAACGAACAAGACTCAACTCTAGTATTTTCAACGCTCTGACTACTTCACCTCAAGCCGCCGGACGCTCCAGAACGTTCGGCTGGTTTCAACGCGAAAGGGGAAACAAGAAAAGAAAAACAGCAAAAACAGAAAAGTAAGAGCAAATAGAAACATGCAAAAAACAAAAAAGGAAACCTCCTTACCTTCTTGGACCGGGCCAATAGTAGCGGATTCTTGTGGTCTGAAGCAAAGCAGCGAACATGGTGGACTTGATCTAGTGGATAATTTCGAAAGCTCGTACGCAAAAGCCCATAGACAAATGGGCAGTTTTTTGCTAGGAATTCCCTAAAAAAAAAAAAACTGATGCGCATGTGAGAAACGTGATGGTGTTGCTGCCTCGACGACCTATTTGTCAGACTAACGAGCGTACGCGCAACGAGACCGTCCGTCGTCAACTGCAAGCCTGCGAACATGATCTACGACAAATTGACCAGCGGACGAACGTCACTGAACACGCAAACCATCCATTACAAGCACGGATACTGATACTCTCGGAAAGTTCTTAAGGACAACAACGATACTTTCGTATGGAAGTTGAACATCCACAGATAGATTCACGGTCAAATGGTTGCATCTTGAGTCTTGACCTCACGTACGAACGGGCGCACTAGGTTTTTCTGAAAATATATCTGGAGAACAAAGGCTCCACCGAAAATTAGAATACTCATGTGTTTTCTTCATCGCAAAGTTTTGTTAACAAAGGACAACTTAGCAAAGAGAAACTAGCAGGATAGTGAGAGGTGTAGTTTTTCTAACAAAAATGAATCGATACAACACTTGTTTCTTGAGTGTCCCTTTGCAAAAATAAATTAAATTGCGCATGGTACATATGGCGTTGGGTCTATCACCACCAAACTGATCTATTTCGCATATGTCCGATAGTTGGGTTAATGACATTGATATAAATGATAAAGTCCACATTTGCGTGGAGCGTTTCCGTCTTGCGTTGGGCTATATGGAATGTTGGTAATGACCTTGTTTTTAACAAATGAAGAGCTCCCTCCTTTTTTGTCGGTAATCTCTTTGTCTATCCAGGTGGTATTTTCTCTAGCCATATGTGAACCGCTCGACGTTGGGTATCGGGTGCAACCGCATGAAAAGGATTACACGGGATTTATACAACCGGCGTGGCTGAAGGCATGATAATCGACTCACACGATGATGAGTGGTCGTGTCATTTTTTTATTTAATTTATTAGACGGTTGATCCTGGATCGAACAGCCGAATCCTATGCACGGTGTCAACCACCGTGTCGGCCGGCCGGGGCTCATATGACTGGCCGGCTGGCCACCACGGTTCTCGATCGAACAGCCGAATCCTATGCACGGTGCGATCCGCGTGCAAATCCTGTACGTTGAGCCTGAAGCATGTGAGAACGGGCAATGTCCGTTTCGGATATTGCGCAGAGTGCCTGCGCGGGGCAGCAGGTTGCCTTCAACAATTTTCCGACGACCCGGCCACTTGGGCCATGCACAGGATAGGAGGAACGCCCCCACTGGAGTATCTTTTTTTTACTAAATGGTCCTTAAGCCAACATTCAGCTAATTGTGCACCTTCAAAATACTTTCAACCACATATGGCTCTTTCCCTAAAATGTCATGGGCTTAGACGTCTTGAAATCTCTGAGCATCTGGAAATTTCAGAAAACACCATATACTTTGGCTTATCCTAGTCCGGAAGAAGGCAAAAAAATTCTAAATCATTTGGCTTATCTTAAATGACTTATAATTTCTTACGTTTCTCGGCCTCGGGATACATCTAAGTGTATGATGTTTTCTGATAATATTTTCAGAACGACTAAACTTATGGCGTTTTTTGAAAAGGGCCATACGTGGCTAAAAGTTTTTTGAATGTGCATAATTAGCTGAAGGTAGCTTAAAGTCCATTTAGTAAAAAGGAATTGACCCACGTCCGACACTTTGAATCGGGCCGTAGTAAAAAAGATATATACCCCAGTGGATGAGGCCCCGGCCTGAGCCGATGGAAGCGGCAGAGCAGAGCTCGTGTTGGTACGTACGTGTGCTAGCTTGAAGCTGTGAACGATGATCTATTGGCGCATGCGTCTGCCACACAGGCAGACACATTCATGCCAGCTCTGCTATATGATCACGCATGCCGCCGCGCGGAAGTCGGAACCCCGCCGTGCCATGTCATCGTCATCTCGCATCATCAGGCGCCATTTCCTTTTTCTCCTAAAAAAACCCGATCCTTAAGAAAAACAAAATGGACTAAACTACTAAGCCTGTTATAGAATCACACAAGTCATGATGCTAGCACGTTTGACCCGTTTTGGAGCAAACTAAGCCAAGAAACAGGCAGCTATCCTTAAGAAAAACAAAATCGAGTAAACGATTTAAGCAAGTTTTATAAAATTACACGAGAGATGACGATGGTACGCTTTGACCCGTTTTGGAGGATATGGATGAACGTAGCCACGTAGGTCATGCATGACAGGTGGAACGAACAAGACTGAACTTCTAGTATTTCAACGCTCTGACCGCTTCACCACAATCTGCCGGCCGGCCGCTCCAGAACGTTCGGCTGGCTGGCTTCAACGCCAAAGGGGAACCTTCTATTCTACGCGAAATTGAACGTCAGAAAACGACCGTCGCCGTCGGGAATCATATCCCACGCGGCCCGCGTCAAGATCAAGTTTGCCACTGTCTACAGGGATCAGCGACCGTTTAACCAACCAACCAGCTAGCCAGCCGTCTGACGGCGATTGCTGCCATCACTGCTGCCGCCGCCGCTGCCGCGCTGCTCCGCCTCGTTTGACCAAACGTCTGCCGGAGTATTCCTCTTCCCGGCGAAAACCTGCGCTATGGTCTATGGCTAATGGCCGGGAACACGCATGTGGTGTGGCCACGCATGGCAGCACGTGGTGCCAATCCGTTGGAGCTTTGTCGGCGTTGGTTGGTTGTCATGCACGGCGTATGCATGCGCCGCTGAGACGATGGACCAAGCAAAAACATTGTACAGGATCAACATCCTCGATCTTATTATGTCGCGTACGTGCGAGACAAATGAATACTTAGTTTTTGGAGGATTTGAACCGTACACGGAAAAGCTTCCAGCTGGACTGTTTCGAACAATAAACAATAAATCTTGTGTGTTTGTTAAATCCACTTAATTGGCTTTTCTTTGGTTTATCTCTCCCCAGGGTAGCACCTTGTGGTTGACTTGTATAATCTACGAACCACATGAGTGTGCGGATAGAATCAATATAAAGTAAGATCACATCTGAATACATCATCTTATAAAGAAAGGATCCACCTTAAAAATTACATAGCTAGAGAATGTCTAATCATGTATGTAAGGAATCTCATACGGTCTAAACAAATGGTAGTATATAGAGAGCCATGGTGAACCTACGTACTGCCACAAAATGGTCCAGGAGATGGATTACTCCCTATCTATGGTGGGGATTGACGAGTTCTGTCGAGATATTTTACTGACAATAGATAGAGGGGGTCGATGAGCCTAATGCATCCCGATGGTAGCACTCATAGGGGATATCGCTTATCAAGAACTTATCGGTCGAGCCAAGATAAGGGCTAAATCGGCCGGTTTGATGGCATAGCCTCCGATTTATCAGCATTTCTTCCGATTTATCTTATCGGTCAAACACCGAGAAGGGATAAATCGGCTGATTTATCGGAATATCGGAAGATATCTTGAACAGTGTACAAAGGTTTATACAGTTTCGAGCATCTCGTAGAATTTTATGAAAACCCTACTATTATTTTGTGGCTGCTTCTGTTTCTTATGATCGATCAATTACGATCTCGAGAGGCAATCTCGAGAGGCAGTATGGTGATGGTGTGGTGAGGGTTGAAGATGAAGCTCATTTGTGGAGAGATGAGATGATGTTGTGTGCATACAACTCAACACGCCCCCTCCCAGCCCTATATACTCTTCTAGGTATTAGGGTTAACAATGGCTGAGTCGGTTTAAAGATTGATATGACTAATCTAGATCCGATCCGGGTCGGTTACATTTGTATCATAGGAATTTCGACTAGTAATATTAGCTTGTCTTGTACTCCAAATTGATGAGGCATCTTGTCCTTCTTGTACACAAAGTCCTCGCGTCGGGCCGTCCTGTGGGGCCCAGTCCACGCCGTGAGGGTATCCAAGTTTCAGAGACGTCGTGATGCTACACGAGAGAGTAGCGCTTGCGACGCGTCACACACGACTTGCGAGAGAGACCTCTGCGGCGTCGCGACGCCATTTAACCGCACAAGCGAATTAAGCGACTGCCATAAAATCCACTTAACTGATATGTGGCCAAAGCAGCTGCGCCCACATAGTCCGTTGGATGAGGCACTTACATCCTGAGGCCTAATGTCTTCGGGATTTCTGTGACGCTCTGTTTGGATGTAGGAGAGTTTGCTTGGAATTGAATTGGACTAGCAATTCCATTTCCATGATGGAAAGGAAATGAGCTCTAATTCGAATTATGTTGTTTCGTTGTGAAGGGAGGGCCTCGCTCAGAACTGCGTCGCGTTTTCATACCTCAATTCCTTGACCAGCCCAAATAGTGGAATCAACCGAGAAATTCCAGATTTCCAATTCCGAGGCCATCTTTCCAACATCCAAACACAACATGAGTGATTTTCGAGCTAGGATTACGCCTTGGTCCAATTTAACCATCTCACCTTGAATATCCGACGAGAGGAAGTTTTTTCGTTAGAGTCAATCGACTTTTTTTTAGATAAACATGGGCACGCCCCCGGCTCCATTAATAAAGCTCAACGAAACCTGACGATAAGCAGGTCTGTTACAAAGTTAAAGCGAGCTAACTATTACAAAAGGTAAGCAAAACTATCAACATGTCCTTAACGAGCTCGGAGTAGGCCGGGAGAAAGCAGGGACACACTCCCACGAGTAGCTGTTTTGCTCGCGCGCGAGCTAAACCATAGGCGAGATGAAAGTCGCCTCCAACGTTGAAGTTGGAGTGGCCCAAGTCCCCTGTCCTGCCAACTTCTTCTGCTCTGGGGATTGGCCGCTCTCGCCTTCAGCATCAGTTGGCCTTGATGTCTTCACAGCAGCAAGGATGTCCTGGCTCAGCTACTCTCCAGCTGGAATGGGGCTCAAAAGATCAGCGACACATGGGCGCAGAAGGCCTCCGTGAGCTCCAGCGTCTGATCCTTGAAGATCAGTTTCCATCTCCTCAGCGAGCAAAGGATCAACCTCCAGACTTGTTTAAGATCCATCCAAGATTGACCATTAAAGATTAGGTCATTCCTGGTTTTCCAAAGACTCCAAAGCACTGCAGCACAAACCGAATTAACTACAGCATGTCTTTTATTCGCAACCCAAAGCCTTGCTACTGAAGTGTAGCTAGAGCCAATCTGGAGCTGAAAGAAAGAAGAAATAACTCACGAAATGTGCTTTGTCACAATGCAATCAAAGAACAAATGATCAATGGATTCTTCTTCCGAACAGAACATGCAGTTAATAGGTTTGTTCATGTTCCTTTTCCTCAAGTTATCTCTGGTCATGAGCTTATTTTGTGCTAGGAGCCAAAGAAAAATATGAATCCTAGGGGGGACATGCAATTGCCAGACCGCTGGGATAAAAACTGGTGTAACACCACCAAAATTAATAATAGCATACAGGTAGAGTAAACTCCTTTGCTTTCATACTGCCAGATGAGGGCATCATCCTCATGTGAAAGGGCTAAACTAAATGTAAACTCTTTCAGTTCCAACCAGAGCTGAAAGAGTTTCGGAGAGAAATTTCTCCTAAAAGTAAGTCGAACATTTGTCCCATCCCAGACGTCTGCAACTGTTTTCCCATGTTCATTACACAGGACCACGTGTCTTCCCAAAAGCGGGCCTTGGTCCCAGCTCCTATTTTCCATCTATATCCAAACCTCACACTATCGGCTGCCCACATAACCCCTTTCCAAAAATTGGAAACTCCCATTTTCTTGCTACAGAAAATGTTGGAGTCAATCGACTCTTGAGTTACATTTGCACGCCGTGTCTTTTCCTTTGTCGAATATGACTTCCATTCCACATTTCCATGTGTCGTCTAGACGCATCCTCGTCTAGAACACAAGGTTGAGTCTTTGGTGAACTTTCCGGCGGCAACGCCGGATTTTTCAAAAACCGGCTATCTGGCTGCCAGTGTGCGGCGTCCATCCCTGTCGCCGCCACCTACCTCCGGGATTCGTACTTCCCTGTCCCCTTTCCGTGAATAAACCCAATCCATCCATCCACAAGGCACAAGAAGACGAGGCCTCGCTTTCCCCAGCGTCTTCCGCTTGCTTCACCTCGTTTCTTCCACGGCGCGCAGCAGCCATGAGCCAATCCGCCCGAGCCTGCCCGTGCAGTGCAGCCAGCCCAACACGGCCGCCTCCTTTCGTTTTCCCAGGGCCAGCCAAGCCAAGCCAGCCTTTGACCACCAATGCCCACCCCAACCTTTCTTCCCTCTCCTTGCACGCATGGCTTAAATATGCCTTCCCTCATGGTCCAATCCCATAACAATACTCGTGTTGCTTGTGTACAGTACAGGTTAGCGAGAGCTTAAGCCTTGAGCTCCACGGTAACCCCAGAGAGCCAGCATTGGGTGTGCGGACCCACAATGGTGGAGTTCGGTTTCCTGGACCTGCGCGCGGCGGCGCCGTTCCTGGCGGCGGCGGTCGCGCTCTATTTCCTGGTCGAGCAGCTGTCCTACCACCGCAAGAAGGGTCCCCTGCCTGGCCCGTCCCTCGTCGTGCCGTTCCTCGGCAGCGTCGCGCACATGGTCCGTGACCCGACCGGGTTCTGGGACGCGCAGGCGGCGCGCGCGAGGGAGTCCGGCGCCGGGCTCGCGGCCGACTTCCTGATCGGCCGGTTCATCGTCTTCATCCGCGACTCCGAGCTCTCCCACCGCGTGTTCGCCAACGTCCGCCCCGACGCCTTCCACCTCATCGGCCACCCGTTCGGCAAGAAGCTCTTCGGCGACCACAACCTCATCTACATGTTCGGCGAGGACCACAAGGACCTGCGCCGCAGGATCGCGCCCAACTTCACGCCACGCGCGCTCTCCACGTACGCCGCCCTCCAGCAGAGCGTCATCCTCGCCCACGTCCGCAGGTGGCTCGACCAGAGCGTGGCCACCGGCGAGGCCATGCCGCTACGGGTGCCGTGCCGCGACATGAACCTGGAGACCTCGCAGACGGTCTTCGTAGGGCCGTACCTAACCGAGAAGGCGAGGGAGAGGTTCGCCAAGGACTACGCCCTGTTCAACGTCGGCCTCATGGCCATGCCCGTGGACCTGCCCGGGTTCGCGTTCCGGCGCGCGAGGCTGGCCGTGGCGCGGCTCGTGCGCACGCTCGGGGACTGCGCGCGGCAGAGCAAGGCGCGCATGCGAGCGGGCGGCGAACCGGAGTGCCTCGTCGACTACTGGATGCAGGAGACGGTGCGGGAGACAGACGAGGCCGCGACGGCAGGGAAGCCGCCGCCGGCGCACACCAATGACGAGGAGCTCGGGGGTTTCCTGTTCGACTTCCTCTTCGCGGCGCAGGACGCGTCCACGTCGTCACTCTGCTGGGCGGTCTCCGCCCTCGAGTCCCACCCGGACGTGCTCGCCCGCGTGCGCGCCGAGGTGGCCGCGGTCTGGTCGCCGGAGTCAGGGGAGCCGATGACCGCCGAGAAGATACAGGGGATGAGGTACACGCAGGCGGTGGCGCGCGAGGTGGTCCGTTACCGTCCCCCGGCGACGCTGGTGCCGCACATCGCGGGCGAGTCGTTCCAGCTGACGGAGTGGTACACGGTGCCCAAGGGCGCCATCGTGTTCCCGTCGGTGTACGAGTCGTCCTTCCAGGGGTTCCCGGCGGCGGACGCGTTCGACCCGGAGCGGTTCTTCTCGGAGGCGCGCAGGGAGGACGTGGCGTACAAGCGCAACTTCCTGGCCTTCGGCGCCGGCGCGCACCAGTGCGTCGGGCAGCGCTACGCCCTCAACCACCTCGTGCTCTTCCTCGCGCTCTTCGTCTCCGTCGCCGACTTCAAGCGGGACAGGACGGAGGGGTGCGACGAGCCGGTGTACATGCCGACGATCGTCCCCAGGGACGGCTGCTCCGTGTACCTGAAGCAACGCTGCGACAGGTTCCCATCCTTCTGATGAGCTGGTCGTCTTCCTTGTCCATGTCGTCCACCCAGCGTCTTCCTCGTGTCCTCTGTCTGACTGTCTCATTCCCGTTTCCTTATTCGTTTCTCATTTCTTCTCTTTATCTGGTCATGTCGATGTGATGATCTGTAGGCCCTGATGTTAGTCCATTCAATTCATCAAATTAGTTCATTTGTCATTGGTTTGGGGGGCCGCATAGGTGGTGTGTATCTTGAAAGTGTGATCAGCGTGTGAGTTGAAGTGGAACTATGCAGGGGAAGGGCCCTAGAGCTCACTGTGTCCGCACTCCGCAGCACAAAAGTGTGATCAACATGTAATTTGAATCACTATGGTACTCAAACAGCCTACTGATAAGAGTGAAGGCAGTTATATTATTATTATTGTCAGAATATATTTAAGACCTAGTTAAATATATAAAGTAAACTGGCATATAATATGTGGATCATATACACACAGATTCTGGAAGTCACTAAATCTGGATTAAATGTCACTAGCCAAATGCCTGTGGGATGCTACGGGTTGATTTTTGTTGTATAGTTTTAGCCCAATTAAGAATTTCTTTTTGACTGGCGTTGCTATAGTCGAAAATTGGGGTTACTTGTCGAATCGTGCTACCGTTAAGAATGACAATTCATTTGTGACGGTGGTTATCATCCCACTGTCGAAAAATGGTATTCTTTCTTAACGATAGTCGCACGCAGTTTTTGACATGGCACGGTCTCACGTAACATTTGCGGCGTGTACGTAGGTAAATACTTGATCCACTTCCTATCCGTGTCAGTGTTTGGTGTAACTGAACCTATCGCTTTCAAATCTTTGGTGTTTCACAAATCTTGGTTTTCTGATGAGCTGGTCGTCTTCCTTGTCCATGTGGTCCACACAGTGTCTTCCTCGTGTCCTCTGTCTGACTGTCTCATTCCCGTTTCTCATTTCTTTTCTTCATCTGGTCATGTCGATATGATGATCTGTAGGCGATGGTGTTAGTCCATTCAATTCATCAATCTCTACAAATACTAAGCTCCCTAAGATTCTTTTCTTCTCCTTACTTCACATGTCCACATCAAGATGGACCCCACTTAGATATCATTTAGTTAAATATTAATCTTTACACTACACCATGGTGGACCATGGACCCCATCTATAGTTCACATCTACACAAAAAATAAGTTGGATACATACAAATGTTTATATATATCTGCTAAATTTTCGGTGAAAAAATGATATTCCCAGCTACACAAAAAAAGAAAATTGTGACCGTGAAAAATAAAATAGCTTTATTCCCCCTTAAAATCTCTTTTTTGTGTAGCCCAAAATACAAAATGCTTACAAAATTTCAAGAGCACGTACAACACGTACACGTAGTTGTATGCTTTATTGGCCAAATAATGAAACCTAGACATGTCGTTTCGATTTTTTCTAAAAAAAGAAAATGTGGTGAGCTCAAAGCTACATGTAGTTTACGACAACTCTCTCACTTATCCTTTCTCTGCCGCCAGCGACCACCATAGCATCGCGCAGACTAAGCCACACAACATCATTTTTCTCCCTCCGTTTCACTCGATCTGTATTCTACCAAAAACATCTGTTCCACTGTAAATTTTACCCAAATCAACAGCGCCGGCAACAAACCGTCCCCCAGCAGCGCGTCCAATAGGGGTAAAGTTGTCGGCACGCCCCCAATAGAGCGTCCGGCAACCCCGCTTAGCGCCCAGTTCTACAAACGCAAGTGGACGCGCCGGCAACCGCGGCAACGCACGCCACTTTGGATCTGACGGGGCGGACCAACGCGACAGTGACACAAACGCTATATATCACTTTCCCCTCCCTCCCATCAATTTTCATTCTCCCGCCATTTGCCTCCCCCCGCGCTCCTCCTTCCCGCCTTTCCCACCTTGGGTGATCCACGTCCGCCGCCGATGTCGCCCATCAAACGCAGCCGTGGCGGCGCTCGCTGTGGAGGAGGACGACAGGGTGGCGCTGCTCGCTGATGTGGACCTACCCTTCGGGTGCCCCACTATGAGGATACCTGGTGCACGTATAAGGTCAGGACCCGCATGAAGGCCCACTAAGGGACCAAGATCAAGGCCTGCGAAGGAGGTCCAAGGTGAAGAAGTATGCTCCAAGTCAAGCGAAGATTAGGTCGGTAGAAGCTTACCTTACCTGTAAACCTGATCGGATGCGAACTCCCGAGACCCAGCCTCCTATATAAAGGCTGGGAGGGCCGCCGATCCGGGACACGCAATACCAGAACCACCAAAACCCTAGCGAGATCGACAATCTCGTTGGGACGCCATTGTAGCTCCATTGTTCACAACCATCAATAACCAGACAAGCAGGAAGTAGGGTGTTACCCTCCGGGGGCCTAAACCTGGGTAAAACCTTACTTGTCAGCCGTAGTTACTACCAGCGCCATCTTCTTCTCTCTCGATCTCAACCTTAGGTGCCTAGACATGGGATTTGCCGTGGTACCCCCACGTCAATTGGCGCCGTCTGTGGGAACGAGTGGCGCTGGATCCACGGTTTCGCCGGCTCTATCTGCATCAGCAACCGGCGGCTCGCCGGTGATTATCACGGGACCGGTCCACTTCGGCTCCTTCGACTACAACCTGCACTCGCCGGAACCGCAACCGGTGGTCTCAGATCTGCAATCAGGTGCGAACTATCCCTTGGTCCTTCAAATCTTAACGCTAACAAATCAGGGATATACTGCTCGGCGGACTCGCATCAATCAGCGACACCCGCATCCCCATCGACTGGATCCGCACCAATGGCGACCTCGTCACCCGCAAGATCAACGGCGACGCCTGCATCGACTGTGCCGCCATCACCAACACCGTTGGAGATGGCTACACCTATGACCATGCCGTCATCACCAACGCCCTTGGAGATGGTGTCCTTATCGCCTGCATCCTCGATGGCCGCACCATCAACTGCGTCGCCATCAGCACCCGCCTCTCCATCGACTGCGAGCTACACACCTTCGTTGGCAAAAGGGATCGCACGTGCAACGACGGAAACTCCGAGCGCGTCATCAACGCCCCTCGACTCATCGGAGGAAGTCAAGATGGACGTCGAGTCCGTCCACAACGACAACGGCCACAGGCATCACGCCATGATCGACTACTACCTCAAACCCTCCACCACCTTCATCGGCGACTGCAGCAGTGGTGAGGAAGGCAAAATTTCACGTGACGCTCCCCGCCAGGTCTGCATGGTGTACACGGGAGGCAACAACGACAGGGCACCCGAAACGTCGGCGAGTGGTGAAAATCGCCCCCACGTGACGAACTATCCGATGACAGTCACCATGCCAGACGGCAGTACGATCGTCATCACAAAGGAGCAGGCGATCAAGGCAATCAAAGCTATACACGACTGTACCATGATGTCCGAAAATTCGACACCCGAAGAACTCGCGGCACACAAATACATCTTTTGGCAGAAAAACTTAAGGCTGAAGAACTTGCAGGCAGCTCTCGACGAGCGCAAAAAGGCGGCTAGCGCGTCGAGTGCACGACGGGCCGCGCTATCGACTGTCCAATCCTCGGGGCGGATGCAGCACCAGTCACGATGCAGGCTGAACTGCCTAACAGAAGACGAAAGGGCGGCACTGACCCGCAACCTGGACGTGTCGTTCATGACACATGACGAGCATGGGATCCCTATCCCCAAAACAGCTCAGGGAGCTCTCCTTTCGGTGGCTACATACCTGAAGGCCACGTAGCCCCCGGATGACGACCCTAATGCAGGCCTGCACCGCCAACAAATAAGGTCGCTCAACTTGGCAGGTGGAGCCTTGGTCGCAGGCGAAGACCGACCCGAAGGAAGCAGATCCCGCCGCAACGCTCGCCCACGGCGAGCAATACGGAGCCGGGACAACCGCGACCGCGCGGTAACCATCCACGAAGACCGAGACCGGTCAAAGCGCGATCAACATGGAACTCGACAGCATGAGGCGGGTGAAGATCTGCGCGATGTCATCACGCAACGCCGAGCCGACAAAGGTAGAAGCAAAAGATCCACGCGATCTCCCAGCTGCGAGTCATACTCTGACGAAGAGCGCGAGGCTTGCGGATCGCTATGCTTCACCCAGCACGTCCGCGAGTCCAGGATGCCCAAAGGGTTCAAGCTCACATCCGAAACACCCAAGTTCGACGGTAGCCAAGAGATAGCAGTCTCTTGTCAGCAAGGCTCCACAACAACGGCAATGCAATACATCCAGCTCATGATGTCTGGGACTGCGCGGGTTGATACGTCTCAAACGTATCTATAATTTTTGATGTTCCATGCTGATATTATATCAATTGCTACATGTTTTGGTTACACTTAATATCATTTTTATGCATTTTCTGGGACTAACCTATTAACAAGATGCCACAGTGCCAGTTCCCTGTTTTCTGCTGTTTTTGGTTTCAGAAAATCTATTAAGGAAATATTCTCGGAATTGGACGAAACAAAAGACATCGTCAATAATATCACGAGGAGATCACGGAGTCCAAAGGGGAGTCGGAGCAGACCCACCAGGGGGCCACGCCACACTAGGGCGCGGCCCAGGGTGGGCCCGCGCCCCCCTATGGCGTGGTGGCCCCCCTCGGCCACCGACGCCGCCTCTTCGCCTATATATTCTCCGCGACGCGAAAACCCTATTACGGTCGATCATATTCCACGAAAAGTTCCGTCGCGGCCGTCATCGTCAATCTCAGATCGGAGGAGTTCTGAAGCTCTTCCCGGCACCCTGCCGGAGGGGAGATCATCACCGGAGGGCTCTACATCACCATGCCTGCCTCCGGAGTGATGCGTGAGTAGTCCACCCCTGGACTACGGGTCCATAGCAGTAGCTAGATGGTTGTCTCTCTACCTTGTGCCTCCATGTTTAGATCTTGTGAGCTGCCTAACATGATCAAGATCATCTTATTGTAATGCTAGATGTTGTGTTTGCTGGGATCCGATGAATATTGATACCATGTTTATTCAAGTTGTTTATCTATGTGCTCTTGATCTTGCATGCTCTCCGTTGCTAGTAGATGCTTTGGCCAAGTAGATGCTTGTGACTCCAAGAGGGGGTATTTATGCTCGATAGTGGGTTCAGTCTCTAGATATCTGGATCAGTGACAGAAAGGTCTAAGATGGTAGATGTGCTGTTGCTACTAGGGATAAAACATTGGTGCAGTGTCCAAGGGCACTTGTATTGATTACATTACACACTTTACTTCATGCAATAATCTGTTGTTAGCAACTTAATACTGAACAGGATGCGGATGCTGCCTTGAAGGTGGATTATTTAGGCATAGATGCGGTTGGAATAACGGTCTATGTACTTTGTTGTAATGCCCAACTAGATTTCATAGTAGACATCTTGGCATGTATTGCATTGTTATGCCCTCTCTATTTGTCAATTGCCCAGCTGTAATTTGTTTACCCAACATGCTAGTTATCTGTTCTGAGAGAGACACCACTAGTGAACTGTGGACCCTGGTCCAATTTCCTCATACTGTTTACACAACCTGCTGCAATCATCTGTTTCCTGTTACTTGCTGTTTTCCTGCTGTTTTCCACACCATACGTTTAACTCTTTGTTTCTGCAAGACCGGAGAGATTGACAACCTCTCTGTTTCGTGTTGGGCAAAGTTCTGGTTTGTGTCTGTGCAGATTCCACGTTGGTGCAAGCTCCCTAGCGCCAGGGGGAGTCAACATCAACAACCTTCCGATAGATCGTCAAGTCCTACTGGATTGATAACCTTGGGTAGATTATTCAAGGGAAAACTTCTGCTGTCTACATCATAACCTTCCTCTTGGGGTTCACCAACACGTAGCCATCAAGCTGTTTTCTGGCGCCGTTGCCGGGGACTTGGAGGCTATTGGAAAGGGGAGTCTCTCAGTTCCAATCTCTTTACTTTGTTTTTGTCTTGTTTTAGTTTTGTTTTGCTTGCTGTTAAAAATCAAAAACAAAAAAAATTAGTTTCTTGCATCTAGTTTATTTCGGTTTGTTATTATGTCTAGTTGTTTACTTGCTATCAATGGCTTCTCTCTTTGATACTAAATATTATTGGCACGGTGGGTTCACGGAGGAACATCAAACTTATTATGAGGAATACCGCTTGTCTCAAAAAGGGAAACATCTATGGGAACAAATAAGTAGATTGAATTATTTTGCTAAGAACTTGTGTTCTACATTTGATGAATCCTACTGCTTTAATGAATCTTTTTGTTGTAGAAGGCATAAACACCTCCCTTTCCAATGTGATTATAATGATAATGAAACCTTGGCTGCTTATGCTAAAGGAAACTATGACTTTGGTAATCTTGAACAAACTGAAGAATTTGTTGTTTTTAAGGGTGCTTATGAAATTGCTGGTTATATTCAAGATGATGATTCTCCTTATAAATCTGAGAATTTTTCTATACTTGGTTACTGCCTTGAATATTACAATGACAATCCTTATATCACTAAATTTCTTGAGAAAACTTATTCTCCAGAACAACTTGCTTCTTTTCAGGGACCTATGGAAGAAGAAATTGCTGAAACTGTGATCTCATTGGATGAAAAAGAGGAGGAGAGTGAAGAACAAAAGGAGGATCTACCTTCTAATGATAGTAACTCTTTAACTCTTACATTATATGATTACCCTCCATGCCCACATAAGGAGGAAAAATGCTATATTGTTGAATGTCATGATTCTATTGAAATATCTCCTTTTGATAAATTTGAAGTAACAAGCTCCTTGACTCAAGAAAAGGAAATTGCAGAAAGTAAAAATGTGCTCCCTAATGTTATATATGATAATGCTCTTGATGATGGTCCTATATTGGCTAATGATATTTATTATACTATTATTGTCAAAAGTGGGTTTGATAACCCCACTGTTTTAGAGCTTAATAAAAATTATGTGTTTGTAGATCATGAAAAGCATGCTTTATGTGATAGTTATATTGTTGAGTTTGTTCATGATGCTACTGAAAGTTATTATGAGAGAGGAAAATATGGTTGTAAAAGTTTTCAAGTCACTAAAACACCTCTCTTTATGTTGAAAGTTTTGAAGCTATATTTGTTTCATCTTTCTATGCTAGTTGCTTTATGCTTCAATAATTTATTTTGTTACAAGATTCCTTTGCATAGGAAGTGGGTTAGACTTAAATGTGTTTGATATTTGCCTCTTGATGCTCTCTTTTGTTTTTCAACTCTTATTCTTATGAGAGCATCATTAAAATCTTCTAGCCTAGCTAAAAGGCATTAAAAGAAAGCGCTTTTGGGAGGCAACCCATTATCTTTTATTTTCAGTATTAGTCAAGGATGCTTGTTTACCTCTGTAGCAACTCCTTTGTATCTTTTATTTGCTGTTTTGTTGTGCCAAGGAGAGTTACTAATGCAAAGTTGGTTTTATTTTCGGGACTGCATTGGACAGATTGCTGTTCGTCACCGTTTAATTCAGTAGAAAATCAGAAAAAATCGAAAAATGCTGAAACTTTTTGTGCATGTTCCTGATGATGTTACGCAACTTTCATTATTTCAAAAGTTTTTCATCTGAGCATCGTAAGTGCCTCGAAAAAATTCGTCATTACAGACTGTTCTGGTTTGACAGATTCTGTCTTTTATTTTGCATTCTCTCTTTTACAAGTTTTTAAGTGGTTTCTTTTCGTGTAAAAGTGCCCACTTGAGCCTAGTAACAGTGGCTAATGTTTAAAATAGTTGGCTTGTGAGTTTTGTCTTTGCTAGAACTTTGAAGTATTATCTTTTAGTGCACTAACCTGCTAATGAGAAAAGCTGTTAAGTTTTGGTGTGAAGGAAGTTTTCAAGTGTTGATAGAGGAGAATGATATTACATGATCAAGAAGAGTGAAGAGCTTAAGCTTGGGGAGGCTTACCTCCCCAGCATATTTCAAGAAGACTCAAGCATCTAAGCTTGGGGATGCCCAAGGCATCCCCTTCTTCATCTACAAATTATCAGGTCATCTCTAATGGTGCTATATTTTTATTGCTTCATGCTAGTGTACTCTTCCTTGGAGCGTCAGTGTGTTTTTGTTTTCAGTTTGTTTTGTTTTGTTTGCTGTGCTATACTTGTTGGATCCTAGTATTCATGTTTGGGAGAGAGACACGCTCCACTTTTTCATTAGAATACTCTTGTGCTTCACTTATACTTGTTGAGTATTCCTGTCTAGTTGCTGTTATTGCTGTTAGCTCTCAGTTTTTCATATCTCTTGTTAGAGCTTTCAGTTTCTTTTGAAGAAAGTACTCTCTTGCTTCACTTATATCTGTTTGGAGAGTTGTCAAATAAGTTGATTGGTGTTTGGTTGGACCAGAAAAATGCTATGCATGTGGTAGTGGTATAAAATGCTTACATGAATCTTTTTAGATCGTTGTCTTGAGTAATTTGATGCTTGCCAATTGTTTTGAGCTGTCAAGTAATTAATGTTTAAGCTTGTGCATCATGTAAGTAATGGCTATTAATGAAGAACTACTATAAGGATTTTCTGCTATAATAATCTGTTGCATAATTGGAAGTCCATAGTAGTCTAGATAATTTTTGGATGAAGGCTATGTGTTAACAAGGAAGACAGTGGGAGTCTATGGTTCGTCAAACCTTGTGTTTTATGTACACTCTTGCTATTCCAGTTGATAATGATGTTTGCTTATAATAACCTTGCTAGCCTAAACTCTGTACTAAGAGGGAATGCTTCTTGTACATCCAAAACCTTGAGCCAAATCCATGCCACCTGTGTCCACCATACCTACCTATTATGTGGTGTTTTCACCATTCCAAGTAAATTTCTTCATGTGCTATCTACTAACTACTCAAAACTGTTACATTTCCTTTTTGTGTCACTACTTGAAAAGCTCATAAGGACGTAGTAGTGAGATTTGTCATCTTCCATGCTAATTAATTTACAAGGATTGGCAGCTTCATCTGCTTCTCCACCTTTTATTTTGCATTAAAGAGCTGGTTAGTCCACCCTATAAATAAATAAATAGACACTCCTCCATGGTGAATGTTGGTGGGCACCCGAGGATTCGGTTAGCCATGGTTTGTGGAAAGTAAATGGTTGGGAGGAGTGTCACCAATAAGTGCTTGTTACAAGTGCAGTCCTAAAAACTCTCGGAACCGCTCTAAAAGTTAGTTAGCCATGGAAGATGACAAGTACCTGCTATTTGATTTGTTGACACCTGTATACACCATTACCTTACAAAACAATATTTTATGCTCTCTATATGCCTTCGGGAACTACAGCTCTAGCACATGATGTTAATCCCTGCTTCCCTCTGCGAAGGGCCATTCTTTTACTTTTATGTTGAGTCAGTTTTCCCACTTCTTTCTGTCTACTTAAGCAAACATCATTGTCAACTCCAGTATAACAGTTTTTACATAACTTTGTGTTTGGTTGATCATATTCTTTGCATTGACATTATCTATATGATATACATGTTGTTGAAGCAAAAGCTGAAGCTATTATCTTCCTTTGTGTTGATACAAACACTTTCATGTTGAGAATTATTGCTGCTGTGAACTAACTATTATGTTAGACTATTATATCTCTAAATGTTTTATAGTTATTCATGAAAGTTTGCACTTGTGTGATCACTTATGTTTACTCTTTATTTACTTGCTTGCAAACTATAGACCATTGGCTTGGATCACTTCATTCAGATCATGTGCATTACATTGTTATTTGATCAAAGATTGTGTTGGTAGCATGTCACTTCAAAAATTATCTGTTTTTATCGTTTACCTACTCGAGGACGAGCAGGAACTAAGCTTGGGGATGCTTGATACGTCTCAAACGTATCTATAATTTTTGATGTTCCATGCTGTATTATATCAATTGCTACATGTTTTGGTTACACTTTATATCATTTTTATGCATTTTCTGGGACTAACCTATTAACAAGATGCCACAGTGCCAGTTCCCTGTTTTCTGCTGTTTTTGGTTTCAGAAAATCTATTAAGGAAATATTCTCGGAATTGGACGAAACAAAAGACATCGTCAATAATATCACGAGGAGATCACGGAGTCCAAAGGGGAGTCGGAGCAGACCCACCAGGGGGCCACGCCACACTAGGGCGCGGCCCAGGGTGGGCCCGCGCCCCCCTATGGCGTGGTGGCCCCCCTCGGCCACCGACGCCGCCTCTTCGCCTATATATTCTCCGCGACGCGAAAACCCTATTACGGTCGATCATATTCCACGAAAAGTTCCGTCGCGGCCGTCATCGTCAATCTCAGATCGGAGGAGTTCTGAAGCTCTTCCCGGCACCCTGCCGGAGGGGAGATCATCACCGGAGGGCTCTACATCACCATGCCTGCCTCCGGAGTGATGCGTGAGTAGTCCACCCCTGGACTACGGGTCCATAGCAGTAGCTAGATGGTTGTCTCTCTACCTTGTGCCTCCATGTTTAGATCTTGTGAGCTGCCTAACATGATCAAGATCATCTTATTGTAATGCTAGATGTTGTGTTTGCTGGGATCCGATGAATATTGATACCATGTTTATTCAAGTTGTTTATCTATGTGCTCTTGATCTTGCATGCTCTCCGTTGCTAGTAGATGCTTTGGCCAAGTAGATGCTTGTGACTCCAAGAGGGGGTATTTATGCTCGATAGTGGGTTCAGTCTCTAGATATCTGGATCAGTGACAGAAAGGTCTAAGATGGTAGATGTGCTGTTGCTACTAGGGATAAAACATTGGTGCAGTGTCCAAGGGCACTTGTATTGATTACATTACACACTTTACTTCATGCAATAATCTGTTGTTAGCAACTTAATACTGAACAGGATGCGGATGCTGCCTTGAAGGTGGATTATTTAGGCATAGATGCGGTTGGAATAACGGTCTATGTACTTTGTTGTAATGCCCAACTAGATTTCATAGTAGACATCTTGGCATGTATTGCATTGTTATGCCCTCTCTATTTGTCAATTGCCCAGCTGTAATTTGTTTACCCAACATGCTAGTTATCTGTTCTGAGAGAGACACCACTAGTGAACTGTGGACCCTGGTCCAATTTCCTCATACTGTTTACACAACCTGCTGCAATCATCTGTTTCCTGTTACTTGCTGTGTTTCCTGCTGTTTTCCACACCATACGTTTAACTCTTTGTTTCTGCAAGACCGGAGAGATTGACAACCTCTCTGTTTCGTGTTGGGCAAAGTTCTGGTTTGTGTCTGTGCAGATTCCACGTTGGTGCAAGCTCCCTAGCGCCAGGGGGAGTCAACATCAACAACCTTCCAATTGATCGTCAAGTCCTACTGGATGGGTAGATTATTCAAGGGAAAACTTCTGCTGTCTACATCATAACCTTCCTCTTGGGGTTGACCAACACGTAGCCATCACGGGTGATGCATGTAAAATGCATACATGAACTTTACATTTTATTACTTGATATTCCAACTTATTTACATCATATATGGGTTATATTTATGTTTTATAATGATTTTTGGGGACAATTCACAGTTTCCCCATTTATCTGGAATTAACCCTGCACTGGCAGAAAACCCTATTTTCTATTTTGATGTTTCAGGGACCTAAACGACGTCCAAATGACCTAATATTTTACGGGCATCAGTTTTTGGAAGGAACAAGGCGTAGGAACGAAGGAAGCGAACAAACGGAGACCCGAGGGCCAAGATAGGTGGGCCCACGCGGCCAGATTCCTTGGCCGCGTGGGACCCCTCATCTTGGGCCTCGTGGCTCCGATGCCGTCCGTTTTCGTCTCCGTGGTTTCGTCTTGACCTAAAATTGACTATAAAAATAGTCCCCGAGGAGTTTCGCGAGGAGGCGGCGGAGAAACACAAAACCACGAAACAGAGAGTCAGAAGGCTGTCGCCGGAGAAGATTGGAGGGGGGAAACGCCGCCGGATCACCTCCGGAAGGCTCCTCCATCCCTCCTCCGGAGTCTCCATCAACACCACCGTCAAGACCAGCACCATCTCCATCAACATCTTCGTGATCCACTTCACCCCCTCATAGTTTGAGATTGTTCGAACCTAGCTATTGTCTAAGTACTATTCTACATGTTTGTGAATTGCTACTTGTCATTGTTTTGTGGGGAGATTATATTTTCAGATTGTGTTGTATCACTTATACCATTGAATCATATCATGTCTTCGCGTTGTGAGTAGTTCTCTCATGTTCCTGGGGGCATAGGATGGATTGGCAATGATTTCCACTTAACATGTATTGAGTATTTGGTCAAGTTTTTATCTTTTATGGTTATCTTATTGTACAACGTATGTGTGCACACATATGTTGAGTAATGCATGAAGGTGATCACACTAATGTGATGGAATGGGTAAGACCTGGGAGGACACGTAAACCTGTGGTCTAATACATGAAGTACGATTAGGAGGGGATTTATATCGGGGACCTTAAAGTTTAAGGCTATAGTGGGACTCTATGTCTTAATAACTCTTGTGCAGTCATTTACTTGGCCATAAGAACCATCATAAGGGGTTTAGTTTATTTATTTAGCTACACCTAATTATGGCTCCATCCAAAGAAGATTAAAACTTGACAAAATACTTACCTTGTTGTTCTAGAAATATCTATGCCATGAAATCCATGTGGCCCTTGGGAACGTTTTCCACGCATAAGAAACACACACTTAAGCTTGTCCTCTTGCTGCATAGAGGATTGGGCTTTCTCTCTTTGAGAGCTTTCACTCATCATATTTTATTTTCAGCTTTTTACTTTATTGCAAACTCTACACCAAAAACCCAAAAACACTTGCATCATTTAATCATTTTAGTTTGTCCAGTGCATAGATAATAAGAGAAGTGACACTCTTATTTGAGAGGATAAATACTTATACCTTCTCCTCCTCGTGGGATCGATACTAATACTTACACATTGAAGATTTCAATGATCCCCTATACTTGTGGGCATCAGCGGGACTGGCTGAAAAGTCTACCTAAAGGCTCCTACGACTCCTGGGATCGCTTCCGGGAGGACTTCATCAAAAAATTCCTCGCAACATGCGATCGACCAGCGAAGTTCACAGAACTGCAAGCCTGCAAACAGCGATCGGACGAGCCGCTGCGAGAATACATCCGACGATGGACAAACATGTGCAACTTCGTGGGCGTAGTATCAGAGGACGGGGCAATCGATGCATTCTCTTGCGGTGTTGCTAGGCGTGACCTTCAGGAAGCACTCGGACGAGAAAAGCCAAAATCCATCGCGCAGCTCATGAAGATAGCCATTGAGTGGGCAGACGGCGAAGACTCAGTACGGGAACAACGCGGGTCTCCACGAGGAAACCATGATAGCGGCAACTGGAGCCGCAGGGACGGCTGCGGCAATGACAGAAGACGCAAGCGCAAATCTCACCACTACGACGACGCAGACGGAGTCGAGCTCGTGGCGGCTGGGTACGCCGACACCCGCGATGAGCGCGGCCGTGGTACAGGCCGTCAAGATGATCGCGGCAGAGGCCACAGGATGATCGTCGTGACTACAGGCAGCGCAACGACGGATATCGCAAGCAAGAGTGGCGCAAATGCCGCAATGACTCGCCGAAGGTTCGGGTGATCTAGAACTGGACGAGGAGTGCAGATTCCACATGTTCAAAGGTCAAGATGGGAAACTCCACTCCAGCCACTTGGTAAAGGACTGCAGAAAATTCACGAGGCTAACAAATGCATACATAAAATGCTTGCAAACGGACTCCTGGCACAGCCGCAAAGGGAGGTGCTCCACCTCCACTTCCCCTCCTGCTCCACCGGCAGGCCCAACCGCGCAAATGGCGGGCGCGATACACCATCAGGTTCGCATAGAAGCTCCAGCAAACTCGGCGGACCAGTATCCCGCGCCCCGCGGGCAGATGAACATGATACAGAAGGGGTGGCCATCCAACAGGGAGCAGAAGCTGATCACTCGCCAGGTTAACATGGCTGTCATGGCACCTCCAGCAGTACCCGAATACCTGAAGGGGTCTGAAACTAGCATCACGTTCTCCCGCGAGGATCACCCCCGGCTGTGGCTTGACCAGGGCACGCTGCCCTTGTGCTCGACGCCCAGATAGGTGGCTACGCTATGACCAAGGTCTTCATGGACGGAGGAAGCGGGATCAACATCATATTTGTAGATACGCTCCGCAGGATGAATCATTCAGTCGAAAACCTGCCAGAGTCAGATACCACCTTCCATGGCATTGTCCCGGGCAAAGCAGTATCACCCCTTGGCACAGTGCAACTCCCAGTTGTCTTCGGTGAGCCCGGAAATTCCGAACGGAGAAGATCGATTTTGAGGTCGTCGACTGGAAGTCACAGTATCACGCTATCCTTGGGCGCCCGACATTCGCTCGGTTCATGGCGGTCCCGCACTATGCCTACCTCAAACTGAAGATGCTAGGGCCCAAAGGAATCGTCACCGTGAGCGGCAACTTCCAGCACTCTGACAGCTGCGACAGGGAATTCAACAAGTTCTCCAAGATGTTCGGGATGCAGGAACAACTCCAGGAAATCTCCCTCACCAACGACCGCACCCTGTTCCCTCAAGCCAAGAAGCAGGCACCCGATGCCGCTTTCAGCGCAACAAACGACACAAGATCGCACCAAGTCCACCCAACGGACCGTCTAAAATGGTCCACGTGTCATCAAGCCTAAACTCCGCATAGGAAGGCGCGCTCGTCGAGTTCCTCCGTGAGAACTATGAGATCTTCGCCTGGTGTCCAGCCGACATGCCAGGTATTCCCAGAGAATTCGCCGTGCACTCCCTTCAACTCTTTCCAGATGCTAGACCTGTGAAGCAAACAATGCGCCGGTTCTCCGAGCCGAAACGCGCAGCTATCGGGCAGAAGTCGACAGATTACTAGACGCAAAGTTCATTCGAGAGACCAAGAAATCAGATTGGGTCGCCAACCCTGTCCTGGTGCCAAAAAAGAATTCAGAGATCCTCCGCATGTGTGTCGACTTCACCGCCATCAACAAATGTTGTCCCAAGGACCACTTCCCCTGCCGCGTATCGACCAGATCGTCGACTCAACGGCGGGATGCGAGCGCTTATCCTTCCTGGATGCCTTACTCAGGCTACAACCAGATAAGGCTGAAAGAAGAAGATGAAGACAAGACTGCCTTCATGACCCCTTACGGTGTCTACTGCTACACAACTATGCCCTTTGGGCTAAAAAATGCGGGTGCTACGTACCAACGCATGATGCAAAATTGTCTCAAGAAGCAAATTGGACGCAACGTCCAAGTATACGTGGACGACATCATCATCAAAACAAAAAAAGGAAGGCACACTCCTAGACGACCAACGCGAAACATTCGCCAACCTCAACCACTACAAGATCAAGCTCAACCCTAAAAAGTGTGTCTTTGGCGTGCTAGCCGGACAACTCTTGGGATATCTCGTCTTAGCTCGAGGCATAGAGGTGGACCAGGAGAAGATACATGCCATCCTGACCATGCAGCCTCCGACCAAGCTTCGAGAGATCCAAAGGTGGCCGGTCGAGTCGCGACACTTAGTCGCTTCATCAGCAAACTAGGCAAAAAAGGCGCTCCCGTTCTACTAGCTGATGAAAAGTCAGATAATCCTGGTAGCACCTTTCGTCGACCTCAAGCGTTCGAGTGGACGCCAAAAGCACAAACAACTTTCGTCGACCTCAAGCGTGCGCTGACAAGCCCTCCAATCCTGGTAGCACCTCGGGAGCGCGAGCCGCCATACTTATATGTCGCCGCCACCAATCGGGTCGTCAGCACCGTGCTCGTCGTCGAGCGCATGGAGGAAGGACACGCTCATCTCGTGCATAGGCTAGTATACTACCTCATCGAGGTGCTCTCCATATCAAAGCAGTGGTACCCGCACTATCAAAAGCTGGCTTACGCCGTATTCATGACATCGCGCAAGGTCGTTCACTACTTCGCAGAGCACCCAATAACAGTGGTAAGCGCATCCGGGATAGGCGACATCCTCACTAACCCGGATGCAACCGGACGAGTCGCCAAATGGGTCATCGAGCTGGGACCTCGAGACATCAAGTATGAGCACCCGAAAGCAATCAAGGCGGAAGTCCTTCCTGACTTCACCACCGAGTGGATCGAGGCCCAGTTACTAGGTGTCCGAGATGCGTCAAACTCATGGACCATGAATTTTGATGGGTCGAAGAAACACGAGGGCGCATGCGCATACGTCATTCTCATCTCGCCAAAAGGGGACAAGCTCCGGTACGTTCTGCAGATGGATTTCCCCAAACCCTCCAACAACAAGACAGAGTACGAGGCCTTGTTGCATGGCATGAGGATGGCCAAGGCGTGTGGCTGTACTCGACTCATGATCTACGGTGACTCAAACCTGGTGGTTGATAACCCACAAGTATAGGGGATCGCGTGTAGCCTTTTCGATAAGTAAGAGTGTCGAACCCAACGAGGAGCTAAAGGTAGGATAAGTATTCTCTCAAGTTCTATCAACCACTGATACAACTCTACGCACACTAAACGTTTGCATTATCTAGAAATAAAACTACGGTAGCAATACGGGTATGAGAGTAGTTTTGCAAGATAATAAATACAAGAAAGTAAATGTTAGTGCTGCAGCAATAAAATACACTAAGTAACCATATACTAACAGTACCATGAGTGTGGAAAAGTGGTGGTAATTGTGGTGGCTTTGTCCAAGATTAATTAGTGAAGGTACTTGGTTCATTGTCTTCGATGCAGTTTTCTATGTGGGAGAGGCTAAATATACATGCACTCCACTACTTGGGATTACAAGTACTATATGATTGGATTGTTAGAAAGCATCCGCAAATACTAACAATGCATTAAGGTTTCCCCAACCATAGCCTTAAGTTCAAGGTCCTCTTACTCCCATACGTGCAACTAATCGGTTCGCGTTCTCAGGTTTCTGTCACTCCGGCAGAACTTCCCCCGCTTCGTTACAAATACTACCAACCCTAGGGTGTTTGATCCATGCGCGCACAATATAATGGACACCAAAGGACAGCACCATATAGACATACAACTCTAATGAACCTCATGCATTCAATTAAGCAATCAAAAGACAAATAAACTACGGAAACATGATGTAAATCATAGGATAAATATTATAGCATCAAACACCATGTTTACATAGGACGGTACAGAGGTTTGTGGGAGGATGAACCACTGAATACAAGGAGGAGATGGTGATGGAGATGGCGGTGAAGACGGCGGAGAGGGCAGCGCGGCGGCGCAGGGCGGCGGCGGCGCCGGCGGTGCGGGGAACTCCTTTCCCCGCCGCCGGCAAGCTTGGGGAGCGCCGCCCCTTAGCCTCCCTCCTTCATGGCTTCTTGGGAGCCCTCCCCCATGGAGATGGGATCCATGGGGGAGGCAAAAACGTGGCTTTTGGTGGCTGAAATTCGTGGGTGGAGGAGTCCTCCACGAATTAGGTTTCCTCCCTTTATATATCTTCTCGGATTTCCGTCACCCCTTTTAGGGTTCCACCAAAACGGGCCTACAGGCCGCGTCCGAACTCCGATTGGGCTGATCTCGGGCTTAAAATCTTCGTATGGAAAATTGTGACAACTTTCGTAACAGCCAGGTCTCCATTGACGTCATCTTCGAGGGTCAAACTGGCAACTTCGTAAAAAGTTCTCAGACAGATTTCAGGAAAGTCCCAATTCGACTCCAACAAGGTTTCCTCTTGTATTCTT
Source organism: Poa pratensis (assembly GCA_947311845.1). Classification (NCBI taxonomy): domain Eukaryota; kingdom Viridiplantae; phylum Streptophyta; class Magnoliopsida; order Poales; family Poaceae; genus Poa; species Poa pratensis. The sequence continues at coordinate 19,694,408 of CAMZMU010000088.1, forward strand.
GATAATTTCTACACATCAAAGAGTAAAACAAGAACATTGTGCACTTTTGCAACTATTAGTAGGTTAGTCCAAATAAATAATAAACTTAATATAAAACAAGTGCTAAAAGCATAAAAATGGCATGAAACAATCAAAAATTATAGATACGTTTTGGACGTATCAACATCCCCAAGCTTAATTCCTGCTCGTCCTCGAGTAGGTAAATGATAACAAAATAATTTTTGATTGTAAATGCTATGATCAGGTCTTTAACAATTGCATGATGTATGGATAATAAAACTTAGCAATCATGTTTCCTAATGAAAAGTATCAACGAACTAAGAGCTTATAACATGAAATTTATAAACATCAACAAGATTGTAATGACCATAATAAAGCATGATAGAGTGGTATCTCGCTTGCCCTTAATTGTGGAGCAAAACATAAATGCCAAGGCACCTCTGAAGTTCAAGTGAAGACTAGATATAGAGATATCAAAGATAAAAGCATCATGGTTATACCTCAATTAATCGTATTCTGGGACAAGCACATTACACTAAGAACGACAGCTATGCTCTCGAAGAAGTGCTCAAAGAAAGGATGGTGACTCAACATAAAAATAAAAGATTGGCCCTTCGCAGAGGGAAGCAGGGATTAACACGTGCTAGAGCTTTTTGTTTTAAAAACAGAGGTAAAAATGTTTTGAGAGGTGTTTGTTAATTGTCAACGAATGGTAGCGGGTGAGAACAGTATTCTACCTGTCAAACGGACTTTTAAGAGCGGCTCCCATGAAGGACGTTATTTCTACCAGCAAGGCAGATCATCCCTCTTTCTCTTTGGTTTACACACATTCAGGTATTTCACTGTTTGTCATTGCTTACTGATGAATCAGGGCAAAAGTGTGAAGAGAATTAATTGGTTAAAGTTGTAATTAATTGGGACTGGGCACCCCGTTGCCAGCTCTTTTTGCAAGTTATTGGATAAGCGGATGTATATGCCACTAGTCCAGGTGTAAAAGTCCATTTGACAAATAGAATAAAGAATAACCACACTAATTCCTCATGAGCTAGTAAACATTGACACAAAAAGAGAAATATTTTGAAGGTTTTAAAGGTAGCACATGCAAATTTACTTGGAATGGCTTGAAATACCATGCATAGGAATTTTTTGGTGGACTCTTTGGGATAACTTGGTTTTAAGGATTTGGATGCACGAGCAGCATTCCCGCTCAGTACAAGTGAAGGCTAGCAATAGACTGGGAAGCGACAACCACGAGAGCGATAACGGTCATAATCATGCTTGCGACAAAATAAAATTAACGGAGGCATAAAAACGATACTAAAACTCTGAGGCAAAATAGATCATCAAGGCTTAATTGACTTTTATTTTTCAGTCATAACATGTGTGAGCATGTGCCAAGTCGATTCAAGTGAATTATTCAGAGGAGGATACCACAATACCATACCATCTTATGAACAGGACAATGCATGTTGATATCAAAATAACATAATATGCACTATTAGCTAGTTGAGACTAACCATAAGAAAACATAAACTACTAAACAGTATTATTCACACATCATTTTTAAGTTTCAACAAGTAATCCATTAACCAAGTAAACATTGAAAACAGAGGATAAATAAAATATGTGACGATCCACTTATTAATGTAACTGGTGTTTGATGCTAAGATAAATAGATAATAAAATACAGCCGCTTCAAGTTTAGTTAAGTTCCTATGTTGCTCAAAAAACAAAGTTTAAAGGTTTGCAAACCGTGGGGTTATTGATGAAGAGGGATGCGGGGACATCCCCAAGCTTATGACTTTGGTAATTCTTCAATATTCCATAGTTTGGTGTTCCTTCATTCTCTGTGAAAAAACTTCAACACAAAAACTTTCCCATTCTTTTCTGCGGTTAGACATTAGTACAATAGATAATATTTCCCAAGTGCTACTATTAAACCAAATAAAATTTTGTTTTTAAGTTACAGAAAGGTTGCTTAAATGGCCAACTTATAAATGAAAGGTAAGAACCATTAAAAATCAAATGAAAACGAAAAGAGGCCACTCTTGCAACAAAAGTCAGAATCTGTCCAGAAAAACAGCAGCTGGAAAACGCAATTTTTAGGTGCACTTAAACATGCCCGAAATTTTAGCCAATTTTTGTACATGCAGAGGATTAGGTGCTACAACATCAGTAATTTTTTCGTGATTTTTAGAGCTTCCAGTAAAATATGAAAAATCGCGCAATAAGCAGTAGATACCGAAAACAGAAAATCACTTTTTACATATGTATCAACTAAGCTAAATGGATAAAACTTGGTACTTTATTTTTGATAAACTAAGAAACCAGAGGCTAAGCAAGACCTAAACATGCTAGCTACAGCAAAAAACTCTAAAAAAAATCAAAAGTAAAACCCAAATAAAATTAAAATAAAGAACCAAACAAAGAAGCAAAACAAAAGAAAATATTTTTGTTATTTTGAATTTATAAGTGAAAGTAAAGAAGCAATCGAAACCAAATAAGGAGCCTAATAAAACTAAAGAAGGTAAAACCAAGACATATAAAAGCAATTATAATACAAGTTAAGACAATACATATCATGTGGACGGGTAATATAGAGTATGAACGAGACAACCTCATGTTAGTTGATGAATAGGGGGATGACTCGGGCATCCCCAAGCTTAGATGATTGTATCTTCTTGAATATGTTCTTGGGATGCACCTACACATCCCCAAGCTTGAGCTCTTGCGTCTTCTTATTCATCTCATATCACCATATTGATTAGATCTTATAAGCTACATCCACATAAAACTTCACAAAACTCATTAGTAGGGTTAGTACTCATTAAATAAAATCCACTCATGTTCAAGCATTGACAAGTTTTATAATTTTTACTCAACATTAGCCACTGTATATACTAAGGTGTTCATGATTTCCGTTGTCCGTCGAAAAACTAATGAAACTAACAACACCAAGTACAATATTGAATAAACAAAGAAATCTGTCAAAACTGAACAGTCCGTAAAGATGGCATTCAACGAGATAGTTAAGTAGCTCAAATCGAAAAACTTTAGTCTAATGAAAGAAAGATAATAATCTCAGGTTTATGCACAAAAATTTTCAAGTCAAAATACTATTCTGAGATTTATCACGATTTTATTTACAGAGAAGCACAAAATCTGTCTAAACAGAACAGTCAGTAAAGATCGAATTTTTCGACCTATCTACGTACCTTAAATCAGAAAAAGTTAGTCTAATGAAAGAAAGCTAATAAGCATCACTTTGCACTCAAGAAATTTCAGATCAAGATCACGTTCTGGTGATTTTAAACATTTAATACGGTGGAGCACAGAAAATCTGTTTCTGGACAGCAAAGTAAAACTATCAACTTTCAATTAACTAAGACTATATTAGCATTTTATTTTTATGTACAGAGGTATATACACAATATTTACAATATTTACATGTTTTTAATGAAAAGCTTCCATGGAAAGATTTGTTTTGGTTTCATAGGCATGAACACAAGTGTTCAAGGTCGACCCCCATTTAACCATTACTCATCTTTCCAATCACTTTTCTTTTTGAAAACGTTTTTAGATAACAACTACACCTAATTTTTTTTGTAATTCGCATTCCCTATCCATAGTAAGATAAAGAACAACTTAATACTGAAAATAAAAACTACTTAGAGATAAAGCAAACAAGTGCACACAAGAACATTAACCTACGCTATGGCTCCCCGGCAACGGCGCCAGAAAAGGTCTTGATAACCCACAAGTATAGGGGATCGCGTGTAGCCTTTTCGATAAGTAAGAGTGTCGAACCCAACGAGGAGCTAAAGGTAGGATAAGTATTCTCTCAAGTTCTATCAACCACTGATACAACTCTACGCACACTAAACGTTTGCATTATCTAGAAATAAAACTACGGTAGCAATACGGGTATGAGAGGTAGTTTTGCAAGATAATAAATACAAGAAAGTAAATGTTAGTGCTGCAGCAATAAAATACACTAAGTAACCATATACTAACAGTACCATGAGTGTGGAAAAGTGGTGGTAATTGTGGTGGCTTTGTCCAAGATTAATTAGTGAAGGTACTTGGTTCATTGTCTTCGATGCAGTTTTCTATGTGGGAGAGGCTAAATATACATGCACTCCACTACTTGGGATTACAAGTACTATATGATTGGATTGTTAGAAAGCATCCGCAAATACTAACAATGCATTAAGGTTTCCCCAACCATAGCCTTAAGTTCAAGGTCCTCTTACTCCCATACGTGCAACTAATCGGTTCGCGTTCTCAGGTTTCTGTCACTCCGGCAGAACTTCCCCCGCTTCGTTACAAATACTACCAACCCTAGGGTGTTTGATCCATGCGCGCACAATATAATGGACACCAAAGGACAGCACCATATAGACATACAACTCTAATGAACCTCATGCATTCAATTAAGCAATCAAAAGACAAATAAACTACGGAAACATGATGTAAATCATAGGATAAATATTATAGCATCAAACACCATGTTTACATAGGACGGTACAGAGGTTTGTGGGAGGATGAACCACTGAATACAAGGAGGAGATGGTGATGGAGATGGCGGTGAAGACGGCGGAGAGGGCAGCGCGGCGGCGCAGGGCGGCGGCGGCGCCGGCGGTGCGGGGAACTCCTTTCCCCGCCGCCGGCAAGCTTGGGGAGCGCCGCCCCTTAGCCTCCCTCCTTCATGGCTTCTTGGGAGCCCTCCCCCATGGAGATGGGATCCATGGGGGAGGCAAAAACGTGGCTTTTGGTGGCTGAAATTCGTGGGTGGAGGAGTCCTCCACGAATTAGGTTTCCTCCCTTTATATATCTTCTCGGATTTCCGTCACCCCCTTTTAGGGTTCCACCAAAACGGGCCTACAGGCCGCGTCCGAACTCCGATTGGGCTGATCTCGGGCTTAAAATCTTCGTATGGAAAATTGTGACAACTTTCGTAACAGCCAGGTCTCCATTGACGTCATCTTCGAGGGTCAAACTGGCAAACTTCGTAAAAAGTTCTCAGACAGATTTCAGGAAAGTCCCAATTCGACTCCAACAAGGTTTCCTCTTGTATTCTTGATAATTTCTACACATCAAAGAGTAAAACAAGAACATTGTGCACTTTTGCAACTATTAGTAGGTTAGTCCAAATAAATAATAAACTTAATATAAAACAAGTGCTAAAAGCATAAAAATGGCATGAAACAATCAAAAATTATAGATACGTTTTGGACGTATCAGTGGTGCAGCAAACTATGAAGACCTGCGACACCATCGCAGATAACATGATCGCGTACCGTGAACTGTACAATGTCATGGAAGGCAATTTCGACGGGTGCGAATTACGCCATATCGGCCGCGAAAGCAACGAAGAAGCGGACATACTCGCCAATCTCGGCTATCAAGACCAAGCAAAAGGCTACGCCCCCAACCTCGACCGCTCCAGACGCGGCCCAGAATTTGGCACCCAGCATAGAAGATCCGCCAGTCGAAGTCCTCCTCGTCGAGCCAACCTGGACACATCGCTTTCTAGCATACTTGAAGCACGGCGAGCTCCCGGAAGACGTGGTGGAAGCACGTCGGATCACACGACGTGCTAAGGAGTACACCATCATTAATGATGAGTTATACAAGCGCAGCATATCGGGGATCCTCCAGAGGTGTATAGCACACGAAGACGGCGAGGCCATCCTTCGAGACATCCAAGCAGGAACTGATGCATGTAAAATGCATACATGAACTTTGCATTATTTTACTTATATTCCAGTCATATTTGCATCATATAAGGGTTATATCACTGTTTTATAATGATTTTGGGAATATTTGGTATGTTTCCTATTTTTATGGAATTAACCCTGCATAGTTAGAAAACCCTGTTTTCTATATTTTAATGTTTCAGGGACCCAAACGACGTCCAAATGACCTAATATTTTACGGGCATCAGTTTTTGGAAGGAACAAAGTGTAGGAGCCAAGGAAGCGCACGAAAGGAAGTCGGAGGCCAAAGTTGAGTGGGCCCACGTGGCCAGGTACCTGGGCCACGTGGGACCCCCTCTTTTCGGCCTCGGAGCTCCGTTGCCGTCGATCTTGCCTCCACCGACTCGGTTTTGACCTAAAACCGACTATAAAAATAGCCCCCCGACATTCTCTGGTGGGAGCGCCGCAGAAACACAAAACCACGAAACAGAAGACCTGGAGCTGCAGATTGGAGGGGGGAAACTCCGGCGGGGCGCTGCCGGGGTGGTCTCCATCTTCTCCAACATCTCCACCATCATCACCATGATGAAGGGGGAGTAGTCCACCCCCTGGACTTTGGGTTTGTGGTGGTAACTTGATCTAATCTCTCTATGTATGATCATTGTTGAAATCCATATGATGTGCCTTGCATAAGTATGGATCTATCTATGTAATTCCTATGGTGGATATTGTGGTATGAGATGATATTTGTTATGCATTTACCGTTGTGTTGGATCTTTTATGACTTGTCATACTTTGGAGATATTCTATGATGCATGTGATGGTTCGATTTATGCATAATGCCTTGTTTATCCATGTCATGAGGTGATTGACACCACCAAGTGTAGATAGATGAGACAGAGATGTGGTCATGCACACGAAATATGAATCATTGCACTAGTGTTTAGAATATTGTCCATTATGAAGTATGATGTATGTAGGTACGGGATGGCCGATATGACAACGGCATATGTATTGAGTGACATAATACAGCCCAACATCCTTTATCTAGGGGTAAAAAGGAAGAAGTATGATGTGGGAGTGACAACAAACCACGCTAGCCTTACGAGGGTGACCTAGCAACACAAATGATTATTTTCTTTCAACTATGTGTTTTAGGACATGTAGCCGTCATAGAAGTTTACCATTAAAGCATGACAATTGTGTGTACTTTTTATCTATAACATGATAATCACCATAGATGGGAGAGAGGATTGAGTGAACCCATGAACTCATGTCCATTGTTCCTATAAGAGAAAACCTTTGTCTTGTCCTCTTGCATTGAAGAGGATTGGGACACTTTTATATTCTTGTTTTGTTACATTAAACTTCCATCCATTAAATCAACCATCTTGTTCTTTAAACTTGTTTAGTGCATAATCAACTAAAACTTGTGACACTTTAGTTGTAGGGAATAGATAACTTTTCCTTCTTGCTCCTGCGGATCGATACCTATTTCCACATTAAGAGGTGCGACAGCGATCCCCGGCTCTTGGGGGTTATCAGGAACCTGTGGACACCACGCAAGTAGTCGAGCCCTTGTCGCCAAAGCCTTTCGAGCAGGGTTCTACTGGCCTACGGCACTTCGGGACGCGGAAGACATCGTGAAAAATAGAATTGGCTGCCAGAAATTTGCAACCAAACCACACGCACCAGCATCTGAACTGAAGACAATCCCGCTAGCTTGGCCTCTCGCCCAATGGGGACTCGACATGGTTGGGCCACTCAAGAAGTCCTCTCGTGGAGGACATACTCACCTCTTGGTGGCAGTCGACAAGTTTACTAAGTGGATTGAAGCAGTCGCCATCACAAGCTCGGCTGCCTCGTCAGCGCTCAATTTCATCAGGTCGATCATATGCCGCTTCGGGGTCCCTCATGGCTTCATCACTGACAACGGGACAAACTTCATTGTGGAGGAATTCCGTGACTTCTGCAAAGACCAAGGTATCAAGATCAACTACGCGTCGGTGGCACACCCGCAATCAAACGGTCAGGTGGAGAAAGCCAACGGGCTCGTGTGCAGCGGGCTCAAGAAACGGCTCTTGGTGCCACTCAAGCGAGCAGCAGGCGCGTGGGTCGAAGAGCTGTCGTCCGTCCTCTGGAGCCTCCGCACTACTCCAAACAGGTCAACTCAGTTCACGCCGTTCTTCATGGTGTACGGCACACAAGCAGTCCTGCCATTCGACCTTCAGTTCGACGCACCAGGGTCACTGCCTATGAGGAAGATGAAGCAGAGGATGCACTCGCAGGCGACGTCGACATGCTGGATGAAGCCCGCGACATTGCGCTCGCCCGAACAGCTGTCTACCAGCAAAACCTCCGCAACTACCATAGCCTTCGGCTGCGCACCCGGTCCTTTATGGTTGGAGACCTGGTCCTTCGCCTGAAGCAGAAGAAGGTGCACAATCTCGCCTCCCCATGGGAGGGACCCTTCATCATCACAGAGGTCATTGATGGAGGAGCATATCGACTGAAGCACGTGAATACGGGAGAAATCTCCCACCACCCCTGGAACATTGCGCACCTGCGCCGTTTCTATGCTTAGACTGCTCAGTCATCAAATGTAATCGGCGATATGTCAGATAGCTGCAGGTTTCAGACGCGCTCTTTTCCTTACCAGGGTACCTAAGGGGGCTGGAAGGTTTTTAATGAGACAGCCTGCAGCTTAACTTAAAAAAAAGTGGAATACAATCAATGTTCCTCTCATTCTTTCTTTATATTTCGCATAAGACAAAAACAAACGCCTTGGCCGCACCCGAACACTCGGGGGCTGCGCCATCCAAGGTAAAACAAAAACAAATGCCTTTCACGCACTCGAAGACTCGGGGGCTAAAGCCGCATAAAACTTCAAAAAACATACTAGACCGCACCCGAAGGCTCGGGGGCGACGCTGACTAAACCACAAAAATATCATAAATTTAGCCACACCGAAGACTCGGGGGCTACACCGTACAAAGTTATAAACTCGGTCGCACTCGAAGACTCGGGGGCTGCGCCCTACAAAGTTCAAAGCATCGCAAACTCAGAGAGCATTCAAACGCTCGGGGGCTCGCCCCCACGCAAGCAAAGACACTTTTTCATCAATCTGATTCCTCCTTCGGCTCCACCCAGTTCTCTTCTTCCATCAAAACCTGGTGGATCATAACAAGCGCGTCAACGCGAGTCGCGTCATAGTGTTCTTGCATTGGCACAGGGCCGCCGCCAGGCACTGGTGGAGGGCCCAGAGCGATCTTTTTCAAATCAAGATTGGGGCGGTGAGCCCGAACGAAGGCAAGCGCAACTGTGGCTCTGCCAATAAGCTGCTCCCGAACAAACTTCTTGATGGCATTGCCTTCGCGAAATTTATTCAACAGTGCTGCCAAGCCTTGTGGTTGTTCGTTCAACGAAAACAAGGCCTGGTGTACCCGAGCCAGAGCAAATCTGCAGGTCTCCAATAAGATAGCCGCATGCCAGGCACGGTCTAGGAGCTTGGCCAGCACGTGACCTCTCACCCTATCCGACCAGAAGGGGTGAGTGGCATACCACGGGCTGTTGGCGTAGCTATCCAACCGATCGCGCAAGCGTACCTCTTCCGCTGGCTTATCAAAACAAGCACCTATACAAGTGCAAGCAAATTTATTACAACAGTAAAACAACACAAACACTCGATGATCCTTTCAGGTGAACTTACACTCCAATTGCAGGTTCACATTCTCTAACTCCGCAAGTAAAAAGGCTTCCCGCTCGAAAGTCGGTGATGGCCTCGACTGAAATCAGCCAGCGCGCCCTTCGTATCCTTCATCTCTTGTTCCATCTTTGAAAGCTTTAGTTGAAGGAAGTCGATGATCTTCTGGTCGTTCTTACTTCGATTGTTCGTTTGAGAAGTGGTGCTCCCCGACGAAGGACCGGCTGATGCACCAGGTGCTCCAGGCTACACAAAAACAGCTCGAGACATAAGAGCAACGCAGAAATCAATACCACCCCTGTCCTACAGACTCGGGAGCTGGTCGCTTAAGAAGAACAATTACAGCACAAAGAAAATAAACCAGGCTAACACTCACAAAAGCTTCATACGGTATCAAGGTTCATTACAAGAGACAAAAGCACAACAGAGTCGGCCCCACTACCTAAGAGGTCGACTCAGACCTAGCCCTAGCAGAGCGAGCCGCACGCTCGGCGACATCGGCAGCACGCTTCTCCATCATATCTACCATATTCTTGGTTAGCTGCGCAGCTCGCTCCTTGTTGGAACTCAGAGGAACTGTCCCCAGCTCGGACTTCTTCGGAAAACCGGCCACAACCTTCTCATAGTCGCCGGCAATTCCGTGCACCAACATCAACATGAAGGCGGACTCCGAGCCACATACCGTTTGGGTGCGTGCGAAGTCCGCCAGAGTCGACGACCCGGGCCCGAAGAGCTTGGACAATTCATAGAGAGAGGAAGGAGGAGAGCCTTGCGGGAAGACGCTCTTGTAAATGGAAGCAAGGGCGCACTTGGACTTGTCCAGGGTGTCCTTAACTCGGGCGCACATCAGGTTGAAGGATCCAACAGCGCCCTCAAGCGAGTCACCTCCTCCTTCAGAAGCAGCGTCTGCGCCAATAGCGCATGTTAAAGCGCAAAGAGGCAAAGTTAGACAAACACAAGGCCAATCACTCCCAATTTCAAATAACACAAGGACAAAACTTACCTCCCATAACATCAGCTAGCGCGCGGAGTCGTTCAATCTGAAGTCCTTCGCGGTCCATCACCCCCTTGAGCTTACACTCGGCGCTGGCCTGCTGAGATTTCAGCTCCTTTTCGAGCTCCTCTACGCGGGTCAGCGCAGCTGTTTGGTCCCCTGTGGAGAATACATACTTCGGGTGATAAGCTCAGGCCAGGGAAAACAGATCAACACTGGAAGACAAACACTTACGCTCTAACTGCTCCGCCTTCGCTCGAAGCTGGTCTCGCTCCGGCTCTATTTGCACATATGAAGATCTTGTTTCCACCATGAGGCGGAAAACGGGCTGCAAAAAGAAAAGTTTTCAGCAAAAAAAAGGAAAGCAAAATGCTCTTGAGCCTATACCCAACTATCCTAGTTGCCTATAGCCTCGGGGCTACTCCCATCGGGAGCGCTGTCGCGCACCTGATAAAGCACAGGCAGAAAGACGGATTTACATGATCACATCGCATTGGCGTGGCGGCACCCGAGGAAGAAGGCGCGTATTCCGGAGGGTTGGAAGGTGCACTAGCATCAGCCGTTGAGTGCGGCTCGCCTGGGCTGCTTCGCCGGTTGAAGGTGCAGGAGTCGCCTCCGGCACAGTCGAAGGAGCCTCGACTGAAGGAGCATCATCCTTGTCTGGATTGAGGAACAAAAATCAACAATAAAAAAACCGCGGAGATAAAGCAGTACGCGGATGCAAACCAAAAGAGTGCTTACCTCTCATAGACCGCCCCAACAAAACTGTCGAAGTCAAGAAGCGTGCTAAACTCAGAAGCACCTTCGGGAGGTGCCGTACGCAGGGGAGTCGCCGCCAAGGGTGCCCTCGCGTCGGGTGAGGACGAGCCCGAGTCATCATCATCAAGCTCGGTCGAGTGGTGCTTGGCGCGCGGGCCGGCGACAGTCGAGGTGGTCTTGCTCAGGCGGCGTTTTTTGACGACCAGCTCCTCTTCCTCCTCCTCCTCCTCCTCAAGCTCTGAGCCCTCGTTAGTTGGCATGTGAGTGGAGGGAAGAGAGATTTCGTCAGTTTCCAGCTCAACCAGCAAAACCTCCGCCTCCGCGGACCTCCCATATTCGGGTAAAGGAAGCAGGCATCGGAAAGAAGGGTGGCCCTGCACGCAAAAATCAATGCACTTCAGAAGCCAAGTTTTTGCAATAGAGAAAGGACAAGCAAAATAGAAACCTGATTGCGTGGATCACACGTTCGTTGGGAGACCCCAAGAGGAAGGTATGATGCAGTGTAGCAGCAAGTTTCCCTCAGTATGAAACCAAGGTTTAATCGAACCAGTAGGAGCAAGAAATCACTTCTGAAGGTTGTCAGTGGCGCGCTGACGTGGAACCTGCACACAACACAATCAAACTATTTTGCCCCAACGAAACAGTGAGGTTGTCAATCTCACCGGCTTGCTGAAAACAAAAGATTAAACGTATGGTGTGGAAAACAGTAGTAAATTGTGAAAAGGAATAATGTTTGCAGTTGGTTGTATTATCAGTGTAAAAGAATGGACCGGGGTCCACAGTTCACTAGTGGTGTCTCTCCATAAAAGATAACTAACATGCTGGGTGAACAAATTACAGCTGGGCAATTGACAAAATATTGAGCGCATGACAATGCATATATATGACATGATGATTACTATGATATTCATGTGGGCATTTGATAATCCCCAAGAGCAAGGAATCACTGTAGCACAATTCGATAAGTATTTGAGTGTCGAACCCACGAGGAGCTATCTATTCTCTAAAGCCCTATAACCCTCTTATATGGCCGTTTGTGCAAAGCAATAAGTTTAAATATGAAAGGAACTAACTAATGAAAGCAAGTGATGTGGAATGGGTTTATCTAGTAACAAGTTTCTCAATCAAGTTTCAAACGCAAGTTTCTTAGAGCAAGTTTCTCAAAGTAGCAAGTCGCAAATATCTCAAGTAGCAAATATCTCAAGGGAGCAAATGTTCTAGCAATTGTTATTTCATTCGTGTGGTTGTCACAATTAGTGAAGCACATGTTTCAGTCTTAAATGTTTCTTCTAGGAAGGAGCCATAAATAGGTGTAGCCAAGTAAATGAACTAAAACCCCTTATGATGGATCTCATGGCCAAGTAAATGAGCACACAAGAATTATTAAGACATAAAAGTCCCACCATAGCCTTAAGTTCTAAGGTCCCCTATATATATCCCCAATAAACTAACTTCATGACTCGGTCTCAGGTTTACATGTCCTCCCAAGTCTCCCTCACTCCATTACATTACCGGTGATCACCTTACATGCATTCCCCAACATATGTGTGCACTCATATATTGTACATAAAGACAATCATAAAAGATAACAAAACTTGTATGCAACTGATGCATGTAAAATGCATACATGAACTTTACATTTTATTACATGTTATTCCATGTTATTTGCATCATATAAGGGTTATATTCATGATTTTATTGAGTTTTGGGGATAATTAACAATTTCCCCATTTTTCTGGAATTAACCCTGCACTGTGAGAAAACCCCTTTTTCTATATTTTTGCGTTTCAGGCGACCAAATCACCTCATAATGACCTGAGATTTTACGGGGATCACTTTTTTGGAAGGTTCGAAACGTAGGCGCAAAGAAAACGAAGAAACGGAGACCAGAAGGCCGAAAGAGGTGGGCCCACGCGGCCAGATTCCCTGACCGCGTGGGACCCACCAAAATGGCCCTCGGTCCTCCGCGGCCGTCGATCCTTCTTCCCGAAGCTTCGTCTTGACCTAAAAATGACTATATATAGACCCCCCCAGGGCATTCGCGAAAGAGAGCGCCGCCGAAACACAGAAACCATGAAACAGAGACTTGGAGCTGAAGATTGGAGGGGGAAAACTCCGGCGGGGCGCTGCCGGCGTGGTCTCCTTCTCCTTCAACAACATCTCCACCGACACCATGATGAAGAGGGAGTAGTCCACCCATGGACTATGGGTTTGTGGAAGTAACTTATGTATCTCTCCTCTCTATGAGCTTCACTAATTAGTACCGTATGAGCTGCTGAACATGATTACGGTCATCTATGTAATTCCTTTGTGGTGGATCTTTATTATGAGTTAATACATGTTTGAGATTGCAATGGTTTTGTTTCAGTTATGAAAGTAGATACATATTATGTACCCCGTTCTTATTTACTTATCATGATCAAGCATGTTTATGAGAGCATGTGAGGGGGAACGTGTGCATTAGTTGGAGTAACGGGGGGTGGCTAGTGCAGTGAACGTGACAGATAGTTCTGCGATCCACTTGGGTTTTCTACCTTACTTTGTTGCCTCACTAGGGATAAACAAAAATACCATGCTACCGGAGAGTGGATGTGACCTTGGCCACTACCTCCATGACTAGATCTAGCATGTTCTTATTTTAACTTCATGTCATTGAACTTATTGCTATGCTCTGATTTATCTTAATTACTAAGGTGTTATGATTTAGTCCGCATCTTGGTGGAGCATAAGAGAGAGAGAACAACTTATACTTGAGATCTCTATGTTAGGACGTGATGCCCATATTATTAATAACTTGTCAAACCATGTTTTGCCATCTTTCATGTTAATTTTAGTGTTCCATTTTCTACCACGTTATCAAGAGAGAGTGCATTTGTGAAACCATGAACCCCGGTCCATTTTTAATCATAAGGAACACCTTTCCAACACTTTTATCACCACTTTTGTTTGCTGCCATTTTTAATTCCGAAAATACAAAAACACTTTCACATCTTGCATACATTATAAAAAAACAAAAAATATCATTTACCATTGTTTCCACCATCATTGCATATTTATTTTACCATCATTGCATATTTACTACTGTTTGCATATTTATTTTATTATCATTCTCACACCTTGTGCTTGACAACCACTTGGTGAGGTTGAGGGCACAAAACAATTTATTTTGTTGCAGGTTCTCTAGAGAAGGATAAGGAGATAACACCTGAAATATTGGTTCCCGAGAGTTCGATATTAAACCCTCGAGTCACCCCTCGTGGGGAAAACTGTCTTCCACTACTACATACACTCTGCACTTGGAGTCTCAAGCTAACCCACTTACTTTTCACGCAGGTACCACGTGAAGGGGCTAGCAACTGTTTTCTGGCACCATTGTGGGGTAACTACGTGAAGGGCCGTCAGCAACCAATCAACAAACTATTTCACTATTGCCATGAACAAATCACTTCTCAAACATAGATGGGGAGACACAATAGATCAAGGGAATAGTATATTGCATCATATATCATGTTTGCCAAGAGTTTACAGTGGAGAGATGGAGATGATCTTGCTGTAGATGTTGATGATGAAGACGCCGGGGGGGTGGAGCCTCCGGAGGTGATTCCGGCGGTGTTTCCCCCCTCCGATCTTCTCCGGCGGCAGCCTTCTGACTCTCTGTTTCGTGGTTTTGTGTTTCTCCGCCGCCTCCTCCCGAAACTCCCTGGGGGACTATTTTTATAGCCGGTTTTAGGTCAAGACAAAGCCACGGAGACGAAAACCGGACGGCATCGGAGCCACGAGGGGGAAAAGAGGGGTCCTCACGCGGCCAGGAAATCTGACCGCGTGGGGCCCTCTAGTTTCTAGCTGGTTGGGCTTCTGGTCTTCATTTTCATCCCATTGCGTTCGTCTCGAAAATTCTGAACCGTGCTCTTTGGCCTTGCCCTTTTGGGAGTCCTGAAGCTCCGGAAAGTCCGAAACACTAAAAAAGACGTTTTCTGGAAAACAGAGTTAGAACCAAAAGAGGGGGATTGTTTAGAAAATCCCCGAAATCATTATAAAACATGAATATAACATCATATAAGTTGCAAATATGTAGGAATATCTAGTAATAACATGCAAAGTTCATGTATGCATTTTACATGCATCAGCATTACGACAAAATACATAGACCGTTATCCAACAGCGTCTATGACTAATAATCCACCGCCAGGTTGTCATACCGAGTTCCCCGTTGGTATTAAGTTGCAAGCAACAGATAATCGCATTAAGTAATGTGCGTAATGTAAACAAATGCATTAGACCTAACGGCGCACCCTTAAGCTAAGCATCGGTTATTTTATCCCTAGTGGCAAACAGCGCATCCACAATCTTAGAAGTTGTTGTCACTCTCCCAGATTGCCGGAGGCATGAACCCACTATCTAGCATATATACTCACTCTTGGAGTTACAAGCATCTACTTGGCCAAAGCATCTACTAGTAACGGAAAGCATGCAAGATCATAAATAACATATAAGATAGATTGATAATCAACTTGACATAGTATTCAATATTCATCGGATCCCAGCAAACACAACATGTAGCATTACAATAAGATGATCTTGATCATGATAGGCAGCTCACAAGATCTAAACATGATAGCATAAAGTGGAGAGACAACCATCTAGCTACTGCCATGGACCCGTAGTCCAAGGATGAACTACTCACGCATCACTCCGGAGGCAGGCATGGTGATGTAGAGCCCTCCGGTGATGATTCCCCTCTCCGGCAGGGTGCCGGGAAGAGCTTCTGAACCCTCCCGAGCTAGGGTTGACGGCGGTGGCGTCTCTGGAACTCTTCGTGGATAATGGCTCGGGCATTTAGAGTTTTCGCGTCGGGAGGAATAAATAGGCGAAAGGGCGGCGGCTGCGGAGCCACGAGGGCCCCACACCACCCCACGGGGTGGCAGGGGGCCTGCGCGGCCCCATGGTGTGGGTGCCTCGTGGCCCTCCTCCTTCTCTCCTCTGGACTCCGTGTTCGTGTTGGAAAAATAGGAGGTTCTGTCCAAGTTTCATCCAATTCCGAGAATATATCCAGACTATCTTTTCTGGAATACAAAAATAGCAGAAAACATGAACTGGCACTGTGGCATCTTGTTAATAGGTTAGTCCCAGAAAATGGATAAAAATGCTATGAAGTGTATATAAAACATGTAACAATTGGTATAATATCAACATGGAACATCAGAAATTATAGATACGTTTGAGACGTATCAAGCATCCCTAAGCTTAGTTCTACTCGTCCTCGAGTAGGTAAAACGATAAAAACAAAATAATTTCTGAGGTGACATGCTACAATCATAATCTTGATCAAATAGTATGGTAAAGCACATGTTATGAATGAAGTGATCCAGGTCAATGGTCTATAGTTTGCTAGCAAGTAGATAATGAGCAAACAACTGAATCATATAAGCAAAAACTTTTCATGAATAGTACTTTCGAGACAAGTATCAAAGAGTTTTGCATAAGAGTTAACTCATAAAGCAATAGATTCTAAGTAAAAGGTATTTAACCAACACAAAGGAAGATTTAAGTTTCAGCAATTGCTTTCAACTTTCAACATATATATCTCATGGATATTTGTCAACACAAAGCAATATAATGAGTGCAATATACAAGCATATAAAAATTGTTGCATCAAAGTTGACACTAGTGTTTGCTTCTAAGATAGAAAAAAGTAGGAAAACTGACTCAACATAAAAGTAAAAGAAAGGCCCTTCGTAGAAGGAAGCAGGGATTAAATCATGTGCTAGAGCTTTTTAAGTTTTTGAAATCATATAGAGAGTAAAAATAAGTTTTGAGAGGTGTTTGTTAATTGTCAATGAATCAGAAAATGAAAAATACAATATGACCCCTGTCAACCAGACTTTTAAGAGCGGCTCCCATGAAGGATGTTATTTCTACCAGCAAGGCAGATCATCCCTCTTTCTCTTTTGTTTACACATGCAGATATTTCACTGTTTGTCATTGCTTGACTGATAAATTAGGGAAAAAATGTGAAGAGAATTAAGAGGTTAAAGTTGTAAGTAATTGGGACTGGGCACCCCATTTGCCAGCTCTTTTTGCAAAATTAATGAATAAGCGCATGTATATGCCGCTAGTCCGGTGGTAAAGTCTGTTTGACAGTTGACATAAAGACATCCACCCCGTCCTCATGAGCTTGGTAAACATTGACACAAAATAGAGTAATAAATTTTGAATAGTTTAAAGGTAGCACATGAAAAATTTACTTGGAATGGCAAGGAAATACCACATATAGGTAGTTATGGTGTACACAGATGGCATGGATTTTGGCTCAAGGTTTTGGATGCACGAGAAGCATTCCCTCTCAGTACAGAGTTTAGGCTAGCAAGGTTATTTGAAGTAAACACAGGATATTGATGTCTACGCACGCTTCTATTCTTGTAGACAGTGTTGGGCCTTCAAGTGCAGAGGTTTGTAGAACAGCAGCAAGTTTCTCTTAAGTGAATCACCCAAGGTTTATCGAACTCAGGGAGGTAGAGGTCAAAGATATCCCTCTCAAGCAACCCTGCAATTAAGATACAAGAAGTCTCTTGTGTCCCCAACACACCCAATACACTTGTCAGATGTATAGGTGCACTAGTTCGGCGAAGAGATATTAAAATACAAGTGATATGGATGATTATAAGTGGTAATTGCAATCTGAAATAAAAATGGCAGCAAGCAAACATGTAGCAGAACTGGTTGTAAACGGTGTTTCAATGCTTAGAAACAAGGCCTAGGGATCATACTTTCACTAGTGGACACTCTCAACAATAATAATATAATTGAATACATAGATATTTCCTCTTCACTATGCTACTCTGAGTTATTCTCTCGTTGGATAACGAACACCAATCCACCGCGTAGGGCTATAAAAGCACACCTTAAAGTCGCATTCCCATGTCTAGTTAACCCCACACTGTCAACTTGAGCGCCCTAGAAGGTACTAGACAAACACCGCAATTTCATAGAGACATCCAACGCAAATAATAACTCATGATAAGTATTCCTGTTATCTTTAGCCTAAGAGCCACACACGGGGCGCACACTGTCAACTTCGCACCGTGGGACAAAGGTGACTCCGGAGATTACATTAATAAAACCACTTGAGTAGCATATAAGATAATGAAGAGTACATCTATGGATTCAACTAGATTACAAAGCTCATGATCACATAAAGATCACACCATGGGAGAGAGAGATAAACCACATAGCTACCGGTAGAGCCCTCAGCCCCGATGAGAACTACTCCCTCCTCATCATGGGAGGCAGCAACGGCGATGATGGAGGCGGTGGCGTCGATGGAGATGGCTCCGGGGGCAATTCCCCGTCCCGGCAAGGTGCCGAAACAGAGACTTCTGTCCCCCGAATTAGGGTTTCGGATGGCGGCGGAGCTCTGGAACTTTTCTGGGAAATCGTCCAGGCACTTAGGGTTTTCGCGTCGGGGGAATAAGTAGGCGAAAGGGCGTCGCGAGACGGTGCACGAGGCAGCGACACCACCCCTGGGCGCGGCCAAGGCCCAACCGCGCCCAGGGTGCGTGTGGTGGCTGTGGGCCTCCCCTGGACTTGTCCTTCTGGCTCCCGGAGTCTTCTGGCGAAATAGAATTTCTGTAATTTTTTCAGATTTTTCTGAGCACTTTCAATTTTGGACCTTTTCTGCAATGCACAGACATAATAAACAGAAACTGGCACTGTGGCATCTTGTTAATAGGTTAGTCCAATAAATGTCATAATATGATATAAAGTGCATATAAAACATGTGGCAATTGATATAAAACATGCATGGAACATCAAAAATTATAGATACGTTTGAGACGTATCAGCATCCCCAAGCTTAGTTCCTACTCGTCCTCGAGTAGGTAAACGATAAAACAATAATTTTTGAAGTGACATGCTACCAACATAATCTTGATCTAATAATGATGTAATGGTAAGTGAGCTGAGATCAAATCATTCAAAGCAAATGTCTATAATTGATATTAAATAAGAGATAATAAAGCAAGATAGTTAAACAAGCTAAAAGTTTTCATGAATGACGGCCTTTAAGACATGAAACCGTACAAGGTTCATTATAGATGTTTTAAGTATCCAGTGTAGGAGTTCTATCCTTCAATTCCAAGCATCAAGCAATTTTTCATAACATAGAGAACGGATCCAGTCAAGTAAAAGTAAACATGAACGTCATGAATCCACTGTTTCGAGGTCTACTCAACCGGTGAGCGTAAGCATTTAGTATTGGCACCAGGATGTTATGGCAAAGAGAACGTTAATGGGGGTTTGGAAGGCCAATGGAAGAAAGTCTCACAAAGCTATAAGTGATCATTAGACAAGAGGAAGTCTTATAATCGAAGCTATGCAAGGAGTAGTGATTGCCATGCAACGGATGCACATAGAGCTATATGTGTATGAAAGCTCTCCAATGGAACTAGTGGGGGTGCATCCAACTCGGTTGCTCACGAAGACCTAGAGCACTTTTGAGGAAGCTCATCATTGGAATATACAACCCAAGTTCTATACGTAAATTCCCCACATAGTTATACTAGTAAAGCATGAAAACTCTCTCAAATGGAGCATAGGTGCTAAACATGAGCACAAATGATGACTATGAATACTGCAAGTGCTAAACATGAGCACAACTTTGATAAAGGATAGTAGTGTTGCCCCCCTTTTCTTTATTTTTTTTCTTTTTTCTTTTTTTTTTTTTTTTTCTTTTCTGTTTCACTTTTCGATGGCCTCCATGGCTCTTTTCTAGCAGGGGCAACACTCTAATATGATTACAAACTTTTTGGTACAAATAACTCATAATGAACAAAACATGATGTATAAAACTGTATGCCTCTGCCAGTGTAGCAGGATGTGCAATGATCTAGCGTAACATGGGTAAACCACACATCAGCTGTATAGAATCATGCAAAGCAATATATAAATGATAAATGACAACAAGTCATGTAATGTAAAATGGAAGTTGCATGGCAATATATCTCGGAACAGCTATGGAAATGCTGTGGTAGGTAGGTATGGTGGCTGTTTTGAGGAAGATGTATGGGTTTATGTGTAGGAGAACAAGAGGAAGTCCTCCCACGGGTTTTGGATGTACTGGCGAAGTATGCACAACTCTCAATGTGAGAAAAGGGCAATGCACAGCACCGAAGAGGCTAGCAAATTTGGATGGTGGAAGTGCCAAAACCGTAGCTTAACATTAGTCAAAAAGAACTCACAAGTTTATTGCAAACAACTAGCAGGTTCAACATTAAGCGCATGGTTAACATTTACCCCAAGGAGGGCCGTTCACGGCGGCACAAGTACCCCGTTAGATCCCTCGACCTTCACACACAACCTAGTTATTACGAACCACTTTTCAGACATGGAAAGCTATCAAGTCCAACTACACCTTCAACAATTTTAGTGTTTGTAGTACGGTACAAGCTTAAAGACAATAATCCACTAATGATTTTAACTTAATTAACCAGCAAGCTTTACCATCTATTACTTAATACCTCAAAACGTTTGCAAGGAATCAGGTTATCAAAGTTCAATGATCTACAAGATTATGCAAGTTTTCATTATACCACTACCACACGCAACATTTTCTGAACCAACATATTAACCAAGCAACTCTCCAAACAAATAAGTGAAGCAAGAGAGTACTTTCTACAAAAGAACTAATAGCTCTGACAAGAGGTACATGAAAACCAAGAGCTAGAAGCTAAACAGCGCGAAAATTGAATACTCAACAGATATAAGTGAAGAACAAGAGTATTCCAAGAAAAAGCGGAGCGTGTCTCTCTCCCAATCAAGAATGTTGTGATCAAGCTTATTGCAAAAATAAAAGTACAATACTGAAAATAAAAGCACACAGACGCTCCAAGAACAGCACATATGATGTGAAAGAATTAAAATATAGTTTCACTAGAGATGACCTGATAATTTTGCCGATGAAGAAGGGGATGCCTTGGGCATCCCCAAGCTTAGACGCTTGAGTCTTCTTGAAATATGCTGGGGAGATCCATGGGAGCCTCCCCAAGCTTAAGCTCTTCACTCTTCTTGATCCTATTATATCATCCTTCTCTCTTGACCCTTGAAAACTTCCGTCACACCAAACTCAAAGCAAATCTCATTAGAGGGTTAGTGCATAATCAAAAATTCACATGTTCTATAAAGACGCAATATGATTTGTTACTTTAAACATTAGCTACAGCCACTGATGTTATGTGAAGCTCTTCCACCCAAAAAAGAATTTCACTCAACACTAGTAAAAGAGAGAATGCAAAATAAAAAGGCATAATCTGTCTAAAACAGAACAGTCCGCAAAGACGAATTTTTTCGAGGCACTTACGACGCTCAGATCGAAAAACTCTAGACTAATGAAAGTTTCAGACATTCATAAAGATTACGCACAAAAATTTCAGATTTAATTAACAATCTGGTGATTTTAGGAATTTCGTACAGTGAACAGCAAAAATCTGTTTCTGCGCAGCAATCAAAATTAAGCATCATCTTAACATTAGAGGCTACTCTTGGCACAACAATGCGAGAAAATAAAGATACAAAGGAGTTGCTACAGAAGTAAACAAGCACCTTGACTCAAATAAAGAAAAATTGCAGAAATAAAAACAATGGGTTGTCTCCCACAAGCGCTTTTCTTTAAAGCCTTTTAGCTAGGCATGATAATTTTGATGATGCTCTCATATGTATAAGAGTTGAATATGAAAGAGCATCAAGAAGCAAATATCAAACACATTTAAGTCTAACCCACTTCCTATGCAAAGGAATCTTGTAAGAAAATAAATCAATAAAGCACAAAGTGACTAGCATAGGAAGGCAAAACAAGTGGAGCTTCAAAAATTTCAACATAAAGAGAGAGACTTAATATTATTGTATATATGAATCCATGTCTCCCTCTCTCATAATAACTTTCAGTAGCATCATTGATAAAATCCACAATATAACCATCACATGAAACATTCTTATCATGATCCATATGCATAAAAGTATCAATATTTTCCACATAAGCAAAGTTCTTTTTATTAATAACAATAGGAGTAGGATCATTATGAATAACTTGAACATGATAGACAAGTTGTATATTAGAGGGATGGTTGTGAGTAATCTCTCCATAATTATGACAAGCTTCATGAGGATGATTGTAATTATAACCTGTGTCATATTTATCATCACAATGATTATTAAAGACTGGAGGCATAGTATCATCATAAACAATAGAATAGTTATCTTCCAAAGTGTGTTCATTTGTAAACATATCATCATCATTTTTACTAGAAGGAGAGGTCTCAAATATATAATCATCATTAGCAAAAGGATTTTCAAAAACATCACCAGGAGGAGAGGTTTCAAAAATATAATTATCACTAGCAAAAGGATTTTCAAACACCTCATCCCCAAGCTTAATGCTTCCTTTATCATCATTGGAAGGAACATGGATAGTACTAATAGTATAGCAATTATTAACATCATCATTTTCAGAATTGGAACCCAAAAGATTTTCAATACCAAAAGTAGTGTGCTTTTCCCAATCATGATCACTACTATAAGTAACAGGCATAGGATCATCATCGAATTCAGACTCATCAGTAACAACTATAATAGGAGCAATATGCTTAGGGGAAGATACCGTTTCCTCTCTCCTTTTACTCCTCTTCTTCTTCTTCTTCTTCTTCTTCTTCTTCTTCTTCTTTCCCTCTTTAGGAGGGAGAGGCTTGAAAGGAGGCTTCACCACATACCCTGGTTTATTGTTAGAAACAATAGAAGAAGCTTGGGAGGATTCCTCTTTTTCATTAATAAGAGTAAAACAAACATTAGACCTTTCATATTTTGGTAAAGTCGATCCATCTTTTATAATATTTTGTATGTAAGTGTTGGCATGGTGTAACATCCCAAGTTTTTCAAAAAGTTGAAAAAAATCAGAAAAATTTAAAACTTTTGAAAACTATTATGTATTTTGCTTTGAAAAGAAAAATCATGCATGCATTCATCATCATATAGCATTGTTTGCATTTGGATATTTCAAAAGTTGGAATAATAATTCCACTTGAAAACATATTTAAGAAAATATATTAGTAGAGCAAAGAATGCTCCAAGTTTTCTTCTGATTTTTATGAATGTTTTGTTCTGATAGAGTTGCTTGTGAAATTGTTTGAATCTGTTGCAATATAAATAATTGTAAATGTTTATCTTGTGGTATTTAAGATCTACTTAAGCCACAATTGTTTGTTCTAAACCCTATTTTAGATTTCGACATCAAGTGTCATATTATTTGTTAAAAACCTAGTTTGGAAATCAAAATGATTTCTATTTGAAAAAGTGTGTTTGGTTGTAAATAGTTTATAGGTATTGAGAATTATTCTATTACTTACCTATTCTCTATTTTCAAGTTTTAAAGTTTTGCTTTAGAAAGAAAATATTTATTTGGATCTTAAAATGAGTTCTGAATTCATTTTGATTTATCAAACCCTTTTTAAAACTGTTTGAGTTTTTATAAGATTATTTTATTGAGGGATATAAATCATATTACTCATATTTTACTTTGATTTTAAAATTTTAAGTTCAAAAGGAATTTATAAAACCCTATAGATTTCAAATGACATTAAGTGTCCAATATTCATTTAAACACATTTCAGAAAATTTAGATAATAAAATATTTTGGAAAATGATATTTAAAGGCTGCAAATTAAAGAGTTGGTTTTTACAAAACTATAGAAATTGGTTTGACTTAATTTGGTTTTGTATTTAAAAAGATATAAAAGTTTTAGGAAAAGAAAAGAAAAGCTTTTGAACAAAAAAATACGAAGCCTAGCTAAATGGGCCAAGCCCATGTCTTACCTAACGCGCGTGCGACGGACAGCAACCCAACTCCAACCCAGCTTCTCTCTCTCACTGCCAGGTGGGCCCCACCTATGACGCAAGCCGTGACGCAATCAGTCTTCAACCTCTCGCGCAAGAAAGAACTCCGAAACCCTAGCCAAATCCGGAGCAAATTCGTCGCGTTTAAACGGTTTCTATCCAATCTCTCGAGCCCTATATAAACCCCGCACCCTCCGTTATCTTTTGCCCCAAAAACCGCAACTCGAGAGCCCCCAGGCTGCTCGATTTCAAGCTCGACGTGCCGCCACGGTCGCCGGCGAATTTCTTCGAGTCCGGCGAGTACCAGCCACCCCGAGCTCTCCAATCTCCTCCTTTCTTCGTAATTCTCCCTTGCGCACATCCCTGATCTTGTCCCGTGTTTTTTTCGTGCACAGAATCAGGCGGAGCTTGATCGACAGGAGCTCTCCGCCGCTTCTCCAACTCCGGCGAGCTATTCTCGACCACCAGAAGCGCCCGCGCCACCTCCTTCTGCATCGTCGAGTTCGTCTTCATCTCCTGCATCCGTCGGTATGCTTTTCCCCTTCCTTGTCTCTCTCGTTCGTCGCATACGTGCACGCCGGCATGGCGCCGCCGCAGTTCGTGGTCACTGGAGCAGCTCCGGTGAGTCGCGCCGTTCAGTTTTTGGTCAAAGCCTCAGATCTGTCCGATGCCCACCGAACGGCCTAGATTAGATCCACTTACCGAATCGGTACGATCCATCCAGGACTGTTAGATCTAGATCCAACGGCGGGCGTCAGATCACTTAGCCACGTCGAAGCCTCGTCAGCGCCACGTCAAGCCAGTCAATGCCACGTCAGCGCCAGCGCGGAGGAGATTTTTTTTATTTAGCAGTTTTGCAGAAAAGACCCTAGAACTTAAATCTGTCATTAATTTTTATTGGCTTGGCCAAATTTTACAAATAAAATATTTTTGGGAAGCTTATGACACGTAGAAACTTTTGGCATAGTTATTTTTAGGTTTTGACGAAATTAAATTAGTTAATTTTTAAAGGTGGTTTAATTAGTATTTTGACTATAAATTGAGTTTAAAAATAGATTTTTGAGCAAACTCTTTTGCTATAATTTTGTATGCCTAAGTATTGGCCGTAGGAATACTCTAGTATTTTTGGTAAAATTATTTTCTATGATTTTTGTAATTAATATTGATTAAATGCTTTTTAGGTGTTATTTTAATAATTAAAATTGATTAAAATTAATTTTCTTCATATTTTCGACTAATAAAATGACTTAGTCATATTTTGATCAACTTAGTTACAAAAGTACTTAGAAATATTTTGCCTCTCCAAACAAAGTATTTTTCTTCCTTAGAAAAATTTAGCATCTTGAAAACTTAGTTGTTTTAGAATATTTTCCTAAGTGTTATTTTTGACAAGTGTTTGTCCTTAGAAATTTTATCAACTATTGTTTTAAAGTATTTTCCTTAGAAAATTTAGCAACTATGTTTAGTTTACTTTTCCTTAAGATTGTTTTGACTTGATGTCTTAACCTTTATTTCCTTAGTGGAAATTTCGAACCATGCGTTGTGACCTTGGTCCTTAGCTTTTTTTTTTTTGACCAATCTTTCTTGTTGGCATTCCTTAGAGCATTTTCATAAGCATAGCATGCATATTAAAAGTCCTTAGTATTATTTTGTACTTCTTACATGGTTTTCATCCTTAGAAATCTTGAGGATGCATGTTAGCTCTTTTGACTCTCCTAGTCAAAAATCACTAAGTTAGAACTAGTGGAAACCAATGAAGGACTTAGCCAAGAAAACAAGACTCCGGAAGCATCTCCAAGAAGTAAAAGTACTTAGAAGAAAATCAAGAAGAAGTTCATGAAGACCAATCACCTACATTTTTTAAGTCATTCTTTCCTTCCTCTCTTTTCTTCCTTCTTCTCTTAAACTTCTTGGTGAATATTCTACAATCAAGACCAACCTTGATGCTGCCAACATCATCAAGTCTTTAGAACCATCAAGTCTACAAAGTGCAATGACGTCATCGCATCAAGGAAAGCTACAAGGAAGCAAGGAGAAGATTCTTGGAAGACCAACTACTTTATTTCTATCTTTGCTTTCTTTCTAAGTTTTGTCTCACTTTGGACATAGACCAAATCCTAGGTGTTTAAGACTAAGTCCCTAACAGTGCTAATTGAAGACCATTGAAGAACAATGAAGCTACAAAGGGGTTGAAGATTTATTTGAAGACCAAACTTGTGAAGACTAAGAATAGCCTTACAACTTTTGTCAAGTTGTTTGATCAAGTTTACTTTGAGCTTGACCTTGCCTTAGCCATTTGGATTAAGTTAGTTTATGTCTCCTTCCTTAATTATTTGCTTGTCTTGCATACCATAACTCTTTGTATCATCCTGCATCGCATGCACATCATAATTTTTTTTAAGTGTTGCATTTATGATTGTATGTTTATTTGTGGTTTGTTTGACTTGTTAGAAATTCCGGAGAGAGACGAAAGTGGTTGCAACTGCTACTACTACACTACTGTTTGCCAAGGCAAGTGGCACACCCTCATAAAATTTCCTAAGTATTTTCTATGCATGACTTAGTGTATTTATTTATATGCATGTGTAGGATAGTATTGCTATGCTAAAACTACTATCTCCTTTACACTAGTTGTGTCTAGAATCCTATTGATAACTTGGTAGAATTATTGATGCTATGCAAATTTGTTTTATTCAAAGCTTAAATTCTACTAAGCAAATTTATCACCTGGGTGGATTTGGGATTGCATGGCTGCCAGAGTTGAGTGTTTATTCACTTGTGGATTGCCACCCAGGATTAAAGGGACCAATGTTTCTCTAAGTGAAGTTGCTTACCGTGCAGCCATTAGTCATATGGGCTCTGGCTAGATGGATTAAGTTGCGTGGACTCATCCCGACTTGACAGGTGGTGGTAGAAGGTTAGATGGGAGCGCGTCAAGGCGGTATGGGATGGGAAAATGCTTCTGAAAAGTCTCGTCTCAACTCTCTCCTTTTCCTTAGCACAATTTGAGTGCTTGAGGATAGTTTGGGTTTGTTGGGTCTAATGGTGAAAGTGCACAACCTCTGCAAAGTTAAAAACTAAATACTTAGCCGTGTCCCCGGTTACGGACAATTGAAGCAGCTGATCAAGGATGGCAACGGAGGCTCCCAACATCTTATTTCTCTAAGTAAAATTTTGATGGGTGAACAAGGGTAGACGAGACTATGGACTTCATGCCATATTGTCTCAAACATTTGAAGAAAATGTTTTACAAAGTGTTAGGCAAAATTGGCTTTTATGCAAAATAGCATTGAACTCCACCAGCCAAATATGCATATAGGCTATAGAGTTATTCCATTAAGTGTCCACATAGTGTCACTTGCCAGATCCATTTTTTAATGGTATCTGACCCACTCTGTTACAAAATTTTATTTGTTGCAGATTGTTCTGACGACGAGTGAGTTTTCGTTAAGGTTTCGAGTCTGCAACCAACATGTTTTCGCCTGTGGCACATGCAAAGGATGAGGACTCCATGAAGAATAAATTTTCCGCTGCTTTACTCTTTCAAGCTAGCTATATGCTATGCAAGTTGTAATGAATATTTTACCAAGTCTGGATCATTCGATGTAATAATGATACTTTGTTGTGATACTACATCTTAAACTGTGTGTGCAAATGAAACGATCCAGGGGTTTGCACTATACACAGGTACCTTGCCATATTTTAAGTGCAGGTACGTTACAGATGGTATCAGAGCATAGTGTTGCCTGTAGGATCGAAACCCTAAGTCTGGATAGAAATAGGCTGGCCATAAGAATTAAAAGCTAATTTACTCTACTATAAAAGTTTAATCTTGTTTCTTCCTTTTCTTTTGAACTTATTCTAGTAACACTTGATCTAATCTTGTTTCCTCAAAATTCTGTTTAGATGGTCCCCTTCACCTTCACGGAGATTCCGAGAGACAGCGTGTCTTGTCCTTTTGGAGTTCAACTGAATGGTATCTGCAAAGATCTTGATTTGGTTCCCCCAACCTTCAAAATAAGGACGATACCCTCAGAGATAACCAATAAGCAACGCTGGGAGATTGAGACAGAGATCCTACCTGGTACTACCAGGATTCCCACCGAGGCAATTGTCTACAAGAGGGTGTACCCCACCTGGGAGACTGGCCTTCTGCTAGCAAAACATGAGGCACTATCACGTATCTGTGAGGAATTCAACGAGATGCTGCCCCAAAACTCTCCCTACCGTCGCTTCGGGAGGCGTAATGCTAATGGACTACCCCACTGGAGTGGAAAGGATCGCGAGAAGCTAAACCCTACAGAGCTACAAATGGAAGATCTGGAGTTAGCAACACATATAGCTGCCACTGCACTCCATGCTGAGATGAAGATGACGGACGAGGCCAAGGAGTTGATTGAGGAGCAGAGGAAGGAGATCGAGACCACTATAGAAATAATAGTCTCCGAAGAATTGCAGAAGCAGAAGCGTGAGACGACCAATCAAAGACTTGAAGCTGAAAATTTGAAGCTTCTAAACAAGGTCAACAGACAGGAAGCAACGATAGCAGCCCTTCGGGAGCAATGTGCCCAACTCGCAAGGGAGTCATTCGAAGAGGAGAACTCTAGGATAAAACGCCCTAGGCCTAAGGCCTCCACCGAGTGTTCCAGCAAGAACCAGAGAGAGTAGTCACCCACCAACCCTAGAATTTTGTCAGACGACGTTAGTTTTCATTATTGACCAACCAAAATTGTGGTATGGCAGTACTTAGGCTTGTAGTTTCAGAATATCCGCTGTTACCTGGGTTTGAAGTCAAGAGAAAAGTTTGTTTTGAGCTTGTTTGTGTTGTGTTATGTGAATGCTTGTATGGGTAGAAATATTTCCCTTAGAATCTGTCTATCTTATACTTATCTATTCCAAAACCCACAGATGTCTCCCCAGAGTGCACCTGAAGACAACAACAACACCAGCACCAACAACGTTGAAGCAATGTTGCAGAAGATGATGGCAACACAAACCCAGCTGATGACCATGATGACCCAGATCAAAGCAAATCAAAGTGAACCACCACCACCCCTAACCCATACGGATAGACTTGTCAAATTTTTAAGTCTTGAACCCAACACGTTCCACCCTACAAATGATCCAATTATGGCAACCGACTGGCTACGATCAATAGAGAAGGATCTGATACTTTGTGAGTGCACCGACACAGAGAAAGTGAGTTTTGCATCTTATTTCTTGGAAGGACTTGTGGCTAAATGGTGGAGAACTTATCATAGCACTCACACATGTGATACTTTAACCTGGAAAGAGTTCAAGGAAGCGTTTTGTAGTGTTTACAGTTCCCCTGACATGTGGAACATGAAGCAAGAAGAGTTCCTAAACCTGAGGCAAGGGGACAGGACGCTCAAGGAGTATAGAGATGATTTCTATGCACTGTCTCGTTATGCCCCTGAAGGCATAATTATCGAGGAAGAGAGGGAGGAAATTTTTCTCAAGAGACTATGTGATGAGATGAAAGTCCCCTTCACAGTCACACACGTTGGGAGTATCAGGCCTTACTGGACCAAGCACTCATACTGGAGGATGATATCAGGAAGACTGGAAATCTGAAGAGAAAGCTAAGTATCAACAAACATCATGCTGAATCCTCATTCAAGAAACATTGTTCTCATGATTCTCATCAACATAATGGTCACCACAAGCATCATGATCACAACGGTGGACTCAAAGGAAGCAATGGAGACCACAAGGGAAATGGACATGCTGGTAACAATAACAATGGACAACACCACCCAAATCCTGAACCCAAGAAAGATATCAGCCACATCACCTGTTACAAGTGCAGGAATAAGGGACATTACTCAAATGAATGCCCTGAGAAGAAGGCAGAAGAAGCCACCAAGTCAAATCCTTTTTACAAAGCATATGTGAACCACATCAACGTGGAAGAAGTAAATGGTACGTTCTGAAAGTTTTCCCTACCCACAAAAATACTTTTAAGGGTGGTAGCCATACCGTCACAACATTTTGCTAGCCTCTTCGAATCTCGGGGACGAGATTCCTTTTAAGGGTGGTAGTATGTAACATCCCAAGTTTTTCAAAAAGTTGAAAAAAATCAGAAAAATTTAAAACTTTTGAAAACTATTATGTATTTTGCTTTGAAAAGAAAAATCATGCATGCATTCATCATCATATAGCATTGTTTGCATTTGGATATTTCAAAAGTTGGAATAATAATTCCACTTGAAAACATATTTAAGAAAATATATTAGTAGAGCAAAGAATGCTCCAAGTTTTCTTCTGATTTTTATGAATGTTTTGTTCTGATAGAGTTGCTTGTGAAATTGTCTGAATCTGTTGCAATATAAATAATTGTAAATGTTTATCTTGTGGTATTTAAGATCTACTTAAGCCACAATTGTTTGTTCTAAAACCTATTTTAGATTTTGACATCAAGTGTCATATTATTTGTTAAAAACCTAGTTTGGAAATCAAAATGATTTCTATTTGAAAAAGTGTGTTTGGTTGTAAATAGTTTATAGGTATTGAGAATTATTCTATTACTTACCTATTCTCTATTTTCAAGTTTTAAAGTTTTGCTTTAGAAAGAAAATATTTATTTGGATCTTAAAATGAGTTCTGAATTCATTTTGATTTATCAAACCCTTTTTAAAACTGTTTGAGTTTTTATAAGATTATTTTATTGAGGGATATAAATCATATTACTCATATTTTGCTTTGATTTTAAAATTTTAAGTTCAAAAGGAATTTATAAAACCCTATAGATTTCAAATGACATTAAGTGTCCAATATTCATTTAAACACATTTCAGAAAATTTAGATAATAAAATGTTTTGGAAAATGATATTTAAAGGCTGCAAATTAAAGAGTTGGTTTTTACAAAACTATAGAAATTGGTTTGACTTAATTTGGTTTTGTATTTAAAAAGATATAAAAGTTTTAGGAAAAGAAAAGAAAAGCTTTTGAACAAAAAAATACGAAGCCTAGCTAAATGGGCCAAGCCCATGTCTTACCTAACGCGCGTGAGACGGACAGCAACCCAACTCCAACCCAGCTTCTCTCTCTCACTGCCAGGTGGGCCCCACCTATGACGCAAGCCGTGACGCAATCAGTCTTCAACCTCTCGCGCAAGAAAGAACTCCGAAACCCTAGCCAAATCCGGAGCAAATTCGTCGCGTTTAAACGGTTTCTATCCAATCTCTCGAGCCCTATATAAACCCCGCACCCTCCGTTATCTTTTGCCCCAAAAACCGCAACTTGAGAGCCCCCAGGCTGCTCGATTTCAAGCTCGACGTGCCGCCACGGTCGCCGGCGAATTTCTTCGAGTCCGGCGAGTACCAGCCACCCCGAGCTCTCCAATCTCCTCCTTTCTTCGTAATTCTCCCTTGCGCACATCCTTGATCTTGTCCCGTGTTTTTTTCGTGCACAGAATCAGGGGGAGCTTGATCGACAGGAGCTCTCCGCCGCTTCTCCAACTCCGGCGAGCTATTCTCGACCACCAGAAGCGCCCGCGCCACCTCCTTCTGCATCGTCGAGTTCGTCTTCATCTCCTGCATCCGTCGGTATGCTTTTCCCCTTCCTTGTCTCTCTCGTTCGTCGCGTACGTGCACGCCGGCATGGCGCCGCCGCAGTTCGTGGTCACTGGAGCAGCTCCGGTGAGTCGCGCCGTTCAGTTTTTGGTCAAAGCCTCAGATCCGTCCGATGCCCACCGAACGGCCTAGATTAGATCCACTTACCGAATCGGTACGATCCATCCAGGACTGTTAGATCTAGATCCAACGGCGGGCGTCAGATCACTTAGCCACGTCGAAGCCTCGTCAGCGCCACGTCAAGCCAGTCAATGCCACGTCAGCGCCAGCGCGGAGGAGATTTTTGTTATTTAGCAGTTTTGCAGAAAAGACCCTAGAACTTAAATCTGTCATTAATTTTTATTGGCTTGGCCAAATTTTACAAATAAAATATTTTTGGGAAGCTTATGACACGTAGAAACTTTTGGCATAGTTATTTTTAGGTTTTGACGAAATTAAATTAGTTAATTTTTAAAGGTGGTTTAATTAGTATTTTGACTATCAATTGAGTTTAAAAATAGATTTTTGAGCAAACTCTTTTGCTATAATTTTGTATGCCTAAGTATTGGCCGTAGGAATACTCTAGTATTTTTGGTAAAATTATTTTCTATGATTTTTGTAATTAATATTGATTAAATGCTTTTTAGGTGTTATTTTAATAATTAAAATTGATTAAAATTAATTTTCTTCATATTTTCGACTAATAAAATGACTTAGTCATATATTGATCAAATTAGTTACAAAAGTACTTAGAAATATTTTGCCTCTCCAAACAAAGTATTTTTCTTCCTTAGAAAAATTTAGCATCTTGAAAACTTAGTTGTTTTAGAATATTTTCCTAAGTGTTATTTTTGACAAGTGTTTGTCCTTAGAAATTTTATCAACTATTGTTTTAAAGTATTTTCCTTAGAAAATTTAGCAACTATGTTTAGTTTACTTTTCCTTAAGATTGTTTTGACTTGATGTCTTAACCTTTATTTCCTTAGTGGAAATTTCAAACCATGCGTTGTGACCTTGGTCCTTAGCTATTTTTTTTTTAC
Source organism: Poa pratensis (assembly GCA_947311845.1). NCBI lineage: Eukaryota > Viridiplantae > Streptophyta > Magnoliopsida > Poales > Poaceae > Poa > Poa pratensis. The sequence continues at coordinate 19,727,056 of CAMZMU010000088.1, forward strand.
CAATCTTTCTTGTTGGCATTCCTTAGAGCATTTTCATAAGCATAGCATGCATATTAAAAGTCCTTAGTATTATTTTGTACTTCTTACATGGTTTTCATCCTTAGAAATCTTGAGGATGCATGTTAGCTCTTTTGACTCTCCTAGTCAAAAATCACTAAGTTAGAACTAGTGGAAACCAATGAAGGACTTAGCCAAGAAAATAAGACTCCGGAAGCATCTCCAAGAAGTAAAAGTACTTAGAAGAAAATCAAGAAGAAGTTCATGAAGACCAATCACCTACATTTTTTAAGTCATTCTTTCCTTCCTCTCTTTTCTTCCTTCTTCTCTTAAACTTCTTGGTGAATATTCTACAATCAAGACCAACCTTGATGCTGCCAACATCATCAAGTCTTCAGAACCATCAAGTCTACAAAGTGCAATGAAGTCATCGCATCAAGGAAAGCTACAAGGAAGCAAGGAGAAGATTCTTGGCAGACCAACTACTTTATTTCTATCTTTGCTTTCTTTCTAAGTTTTGTCTCACTTTGGACATAGACCAAATCCTAGGTGTTTCAGACTAAGTCCCTAACAGTGCTAATTGAAGACCATTGAAGAACAATGAAGCTACAAAGGGGTTGAAGATTTATTTGAAGACCAAACTTGTGAAGATTTAGAATAGCCTTACAACTTTTGTCAAGTTGTTTGATCAAGTTTACTTTGAGCTTGACCTTGCCTTAGCCATTTGGATTAAGTTAGTTTATGTCTCCTTCCTTAATTATTTGCTTGTCTTGCATGCCATAACTCTTTGTATCATCCTGCATCGCATGCACATCATAATTTTTTTTTAAGTGTTGCATTTATGATTGTATGTTTATTTGTGGTTTGTTTGACTTGTTAGAAATTCCGGAGAGAGACGAAAGTGGTTGCAACTGCTACTACTACACTACTGTTTGCCAAGGCAAGTGGCACACCCTCATAAAATTTCCTAAGTATTTTCTATGCATGACTTAGTGTATTTATTTATATGCATGTGTAGGATAGTATTGCTATGCTAAAACTACTATCTCCTTTACACTAGTTGTGTCTAGAATCCTATTGATAACTTGGTAGAATTATTGATGCTATGCAAATTTGTTTTATTCAAAGCTTAAATTCTACTAAGTAAATTTATCACCTGGGTGGATTTGGGATTGCATGGCTGCCAAAGTTGAGTGTTTATTCACTTGTGGATTGCCACCCAGGATTAAAGGGACCAATGTTTCTCTAAGTGAAGTTGCTTACCGTGCAGCCATTAGTCATATGGGCTCTGGCTAGATGGATTAAGTTGCGTGGACTCATCCCGACTTGACAGGTGGTGGTAGAAGGTTAGATGGAGCGCGTCAAGGCGGTATGGGATGGGAAAATGCTTCTGAAAAGTCTCGTCTCAACTCTCTCCTTTTCCTTAGCACAATTTGAGTGCTTGAGGATAGTTTGGGTTTGTTGGGTCTAATGGTGAAAGTGCACAACCTCTGCAGAGTTAAAAACTAAGTACTTAGCCGTGTCCCCGGTTACGGACAATTGAAGCAGCTGATCAAGGATGGCAACGGAGGCTCCCAACATCTTATTTCTCTAAGTAAAATTTTGATGGGTGAACAAGGGTAGACGAGACTATGGACTTCATGCCATATTGTCTCAAACATTTGAAGAAAATGTTTTACAAAGTGTTAGGCAAAATTGGCTTTTATGCAAAATAGCATTGAACTCCACCAGCCAAATATGCATATAGGCTATAGAGTTATTCCATTAAGTGTCCACATAGTGTCACTTGCCAGATCCATTTTTTAATGGTATCTGACCCACTCTGTTGCAAAATTTTATTTGTTGCAGATTGTTCTGACGACGAGTGAGTTTTCGTTAAGGTTTCGAGTCTGCAACCAACATGTTTTCGCCTGTGGTACATGCAAAGGATGAGGACTCCATGAAGAATAAATTTTCCGCTGCTTTACTCTTTCAAGCTAGCTATATGCTATGCAAGTTGTAATGAATATTTTACCAAGTCTGGATCATTCGATGTAATAATGATACTTTGTTGTGATATTACATCTTAAACTGTGTGTGCAAATGAAACAATCCAGGGGTTTGCACTATACACAGGTACCTTGCCATATTTTAAGTGCAGGTACGTTACACATGGCAATTGTTAGCACAATAGAGATGACATCCATGCAATACGCTATTCATATCAAAAGCACTCATATCTAACGAAGAAGTTTTTCTTGATAACTCTTCACACCCCAAAAATAATGTAAGTTCATCATGCTGATTAGGAGTGATCATGTTATCACAAAAGTCTTCCGCAATATCCTTATTAGAACCTGAGCATTGGAATTCGAAGTGACCCTTTTTATAACAAAGTTCACAAATAAAAGGATAGAGGGCACAAACTTTTTCAGCAAGATCATTTAGAGCCCTGTGCCACAGTCTAGTTTTTTCATTCCTATGATGGATACAATAATCTTCTTCGATTTGATTCTTTTCACAAGGTCTAAGTGCTCCACAAAAATTAACATGCTTATAAGAAATAGTATTTTCAGAAGTTTGAGCATGTTTATTGCAATCATTAGTAACAATTTCATTTTCCATGCAAGTGTCTTTGAAAGGTTCATGATACATTTCCCAATTTTCTTTAGGAACATTAATATGAGAAGCAAAGGCTCTACAATAATCAACAATAATTTGAGAATCAAGACCATATTTAGCACTAAGCTCATGAAAACTAGCAGTTTCAGCAAAAGACTTAATGCAATCATATTCATAGTTTATACCTGATTCTTTACCTTTGTCGTTCTCCCAATCTTCAGTATTGCCTTGAATTGTTTCAAGAAGATCCCACTTAGCTTCAACCTTCTTACTTGTGAAAGAACCCTCTGAACATACATCTAGATAATCCTTGTAATGACCTGAAAGCCTTGCATAAAAATTAGTAACAATTATTTCCTCAGGAAGCCCATGGTTAGGACACTTGAGTATTAATGTTTTCAGTCTTTCCCAAGCTTGAGCAATGCTTTCTCCATCACGAGGACAAAAATTATAAATGTAATTCCTATCTAAATGCATTTCATAAGGAGGATAAAATTTAGAGTCAAAGAGAAATTCAAGCTCCTTCCACTCCGAATGATGAGGATCATCCAGTAGATCATACCACTCCCTAGCTTTGTCCTTAAGTGAGAATGGAAATAATTTCTTCATGACATTTTCCCTTGATAAACCTGCAATCTTAAACAACTCACAAAGTTCTGTAAGTTTCAACAAGTGATCACGTGGATGGACTGTTCCATCCCCTGCATAACGTTCATCCATAACCTTTTCAACAATTTCCATAGGTATTTCAAAAGGAATACTTTCAGTAGATGGATTTAGAATATCACAAGCATTATTAGAATTATCACGTATGGGAGACAAAGTATTATCAAAGCAAATTTTCTCCTCCAAAGCTGGGGAACTAAAAAGATCATTTTCAAAACTAGCTTCCCCGAGCTTAGACTTTTCCATAGCATTAGCAATAATGGTGTTCAAAGAATTCATGCTAATAACATTGCTATCACTATTATGAAAACAAACTTCCATAGGTTTTTTAATTTTCTCTTCAAAAGCATCATGTCCTAATTCAATATAAAGTTCATAAAGATCTCTAATTTTTTTGTTGTTTTCCATTAAGCCTAACTAGTGAAATAAAAACAAGAAACAAAAAGATATAATTGCAGAATCTAAAGGAAATACCTTCGAGCACTCACACGTCAGCAACAGTGCTAGAAAATAGCTAAGTAGCTGGAGGATGTGAGTACCTTTTACCTTACCTCCCCGGCAACGGCGCCAGAAAATAGCTTGATGTCTACGCACGCATCTATTCTTGTAGACAGTGTTGGGCCTCCAAGTGCAGAGGTTTGTAGAACAGCGGCAAGTTTCTCTTAAGTGAATCACCCAAGGTTTATCGAACTCAGGGAGGTAGAGGTCAAAGATATCCCTCTCAAGCAACCCAGCAATTAAGATACAAGAAGTCTCTTGTGTCCCCAACACACCCAGTACACTTGTCAGATGTATAGGTGCACTAGTTCGGCGAAGAGATATTAAAATACAAGTGATATGGATGATTATAAGTGGTAATTGCAATCTGAAATAAAAATGGCAGCAAGCAAACATGTAGCAGAACTGGTTGTAAACGGTGTTTCAATGCTTAGAAACAAGGCCTAGGGATCATACTTTCACTAGTGGACACTCTCAACAATAATAATATAATTGAATACATAGATATTTCCTCTTCACTATGCTACTCTGAGTTATTCTCTCGTTGGATAACGAACACCAATCCACCGCGTAGGGCTATAAAAGCACACCTTAAAGTCGCATTCCCATGTCTAGTTAACCCCACACTGTCAACTTGAGCGCCCTAGAAGGTACTAGACAAACACCGCAATTTCATAGAGACATCCAACGCAAATAATAACTCATGATAAGTATTCCTGTTATCTTTAGCCTAAGAGCCACACACGGGGCGCACACTGTCAACTTCGCACCGTGGGACAAAGGTGACTCCGGAGATTACATTAATAAAACCACTTGAGTAGCATATAAGATAATGAAGAGTACATCTATGGATTCAACTAGATTACAAAGCTCATGATCACATAAAGATCACACCATGGGAGAGAGAGATAAACCACATAGCTACCGGTAGAGCCCTCAGCCCCGATGAAGAACTACTCCCTCCTCATCATGGGAGGCAGCAACGGCGATGATGGAGGCGGTGGCGTCGATGGAGATGGCTCCGGGGGCAATTCCCCGTCCCAGCAAGGTGCCGAAACAGAGACTTCTGTCCCCCGAATTAGGGTTTCGGATGGCGGCGGAGCTCTGGAACTTTTCTGGGGAAATCGTCCAGGCAGTTAGGGTTTTCCCGTCGGGGAGAATAAGTAGGCGAAAGGGCGTCGCGAGACGGTGCACGAGGCAGCGACACCACCCCTGGGCGCCGGCCAAGGCCCAACCGCGCCCAGGGTGCGTGTGGTGGCTGTGGGCCTCCCCTGGACTTGTCCTTCTGGCTCCCGGAGTCTTCTGGCGAAATAGAATTTCTGTAATTTTTTCAGATTTTTCTGAGCACTTTCAATTTTGGACCTTTTCTGCAATGCACAGACATAATAAACAGAAACTGGCACTGTGGCATCTTGTTAATAGGTTAGTCCAATAAATGTCATAATATGATATAAAGTGCATATAAAACATGTGGCAATTGATATAAAACAAGCATGGAACATCAAAATTATAGATACGTTTGAGACGTATCAGATATCAACCGACACAGCAAGACTTATATGAAAACATATTGCAAGCATTATAAGACTCTACACTGTCTTCCTTGTTAACCAAACCCTTTTACTAGAAAATATCTAGACCTTAGAGATACCAATCATGCAAACCAAATTTCAACGAGCTTTACGGTAGTTCTTCATTAATAGGTTTTAACTACATGATACAAAAGCTTAAACATGAACTAACTCAAAACAATTGACAAGTATCAAATTATCCAATACAGTGATCTACAAGAATATGTAAGCTTTTTCCATTATACCATCTACCACATGCAACATTTTCTGTTCCAACCAAACACCAATCAATTTATTTCAACATAAACTCTCCAAACAATTATAAGTGAAGCAAGAGAGTACTTTCTTTAAAAGAACTAACAGCTCTGAATAAGAGATGCATGCAAAACAGGAGCTAAAAGCATAGCAATAGCTAGATAAGAATACTCAACAAGTATAAGTGAAGAATAGGAGTATTCATATGAAAAAGCGGAGCGTGTCTCTCTCCCAATCAAGAATGCTGGGTCCAATCAAGTTGACCATAAGAAAAATAAAATACTGAAAATAAAAGCACACAGACGCTCCAAGTAAAGCACATATGATGTGAAAGAATTAAAATATAGTTTCACTAGAGATGACCTGATAAGTTGCTGATGAAGAAGGGGATGCCTTGGGCATCCCCAAGCTTAGACGCTTGAGTCTTCTTGAAATATGCTGGGGTGATCCATGGGAGCATCCCCAAGCTTAAGCTCTTCACTCTTCTTGATCACATTATATCATCCTTCTCTCTTGACCCTTGAAAACTTCCGCCACACCAAACTCAAGTAATTCTCATTAGAGGGTTAGTGCACAATCAAAAACTCACATGTTCTATAAGGACACAAACATGACCGTTACTTTTAACATTAGCTACTGCCACTGATGTTATGTGAAGCTCTTCACCCTAAAAAAAATTCCACTCAACACTAGTAAAAGAGAGAATGCGAAAAATAAAAGACAGAATCTGTCTAAACAGAACAGTCCGCAAAGACGAATTTTTTCGAGGCACTTACGTTGCTCAGATCGAAAAACTTTAAACTAACGAAAGATGCGTACATATCTGAGGATCACGCACAAAAATTTGCAGATTTAAATAATTTTTCTGTGATTTTACAGAATTAAAACGGTGAACAGCAGAAATCTGTTCCTGCGCAGAAATCCAAATCTAGCATCATCTTCCTATTAGAGGCAATACTTGGCACAACAATGCGATAAAATAAAGATACAAAGGAATTGTTACAGAAGTAAACAACTCCTTGACTCAAAAAAAAAGAAAAATTGCAGAAATAAAATAATGGGTTGTCTCCCATAAGCGCTTTTCTTTAACGCCTTTCAGCTAGGCGCAGAAAGTAAGAATCAAGTGTTTCCAAGTGATGAAGCATCAACAGAATAATTTGCTCTAACAATAGAATCAAAAGGTAACTTCATCTTCTTTCTAGGGAAGTGTTCCATACCTTTCTTGAGTGGGAATTGATATTTAATATTCCCCTCTCTCATATCAATAATAGCACCAACAGTTCTAAGAAAAGGTCTTCCCAAAACAATAGGACAAGAAGCATTGCATTCAATATCCAAAACAACAAAATCAACGGGGACAAGGTTATTGTTAACCATTATAAAAACATCATCAACTCTCCCCAAAGGTTTCTTTATAGTATTATCAGCAAGGTGAACATCCAAATAACAGTGTTCCAAAGGTGCTAAATCAAGCATATCATAGAGTTTCTTAGGCATAACAGAAATACTAGCACCAAGATCACATAAAGCATTGCAATCAAAATCATTCACCTTCATTTTAATGATGGGCTCCCAACCATCTTCTAACTTCCTAGGGATAGAAGCTTCATGTTTTAATTTCTCTTCCCTAACTTGCATGAGAGCATTAGTAATATGTTTAGTAAAAGCCATGTTTATAGCACTAGCATTAGGACTTCTAGCTAGCTTTTGCAAGAACTTAATTACTTCAGAAATATTGCAACCATCAAAATCAAAGTCATTATTATCAAAGTAATGGGACCATTGTCTCCCACATCTCGAAAAATTTCAGCACTTTTATCAGGAACAGTTTCAGTGTTTTCAGGCAATTTTAAACGTTTTGCAACAGAAGTAGAGACATTGCCAACACCAATTACTTTACCATTGATAGTAGGAGGTTTGTTAACACTTGAGTTTATAGCATTTTCAGTAGTAGTAATAGTATAAACTCTAGCAATACTATTCTTTTTAGCAATTTCATCCTCTCTTGCCCACCTAGCATGTAAATCAGCTAACATCCTCACATTATTATCAATTTTAACTTGTATAGCATTGAGAGTTTTGCTCTCTTTAACATCATGAGGCATAGTTTTAATTTTTAACAAATCAACATCAAGAGCAAGACTATCAACTTTAGAGGCAAGAACATCAATTTTCCCAAACTTTTCCTCAACAGATTTATTGAAAGCAGTTTGTGTACTAATAAAATCCTTAAGCATGACTTCAAGATCAGAGGGTACACTCTTATTATTGTTGTAGGAATTACCATAAGAATTAACATAACCATTGCCACTATTAAAAGGATAGGGCTTATAATTGTTATTACCAAAATTATTCCTATAAGCATTGTTGTTGAAGTTATTATTTTTAATGAAGTTCACATCAACATGCTCTTCTTGAGCAACCAAAGAAGCTAAAGGAACATTATTTGGATCAACATGCATTTTTCCATTTGTAAGCATAGACATAATAGTATCAATCTTATCACTCAAGGAAGAGGTTTCTTCAACAGAATTTACCTTCTTACCTTGTGGAGCTCTTTCGGTGTGCCATTCAGAATAATTTATCATCATATCATCAAGAAGCTTTGTTGCAGCACCCAAAGTGATGGACATAAAGGTACCTCCAGAGGCCGAATCCAATAGGTTTCTTGAAGAAAAATTTAGTCCTGCATAAAAGGTTTGGATGATCATCCAAGCAGTCAGTCCATGGGTGGGACAATTCTTTACCAATGATTTCATTCTCTCCCAAGCTTGAGCAACATGCTCATTATCAAATTGTTTGAAATTCATAATGCTACTTCTCAAAGATATAATCTTAGCAGGAGGATAATATTTTCCTATGAAAGCATTTTGCATTTAGTCCATGAATCAATACTATTTCTAGTCAAAGATAGCAACCATTCTTTAGCACGTCCTCTCAAAGAGAAAGGAAAAAGTTTCAGTTTAATAATATCACCATCTACATCCTTATACTTTTGCATCTCACAAAGTTCAACAAAATTATTAAGGTGAGCAGCAGCATCATCAGTACTAACACCAGAGAATTGCTCTTTCATAACAAGATTTAAAAGTGCAGGTTTAATTTCATAGAATTCTGCGTTAGAAGCAGGTGGAGCAATAGGTGTACTAATGAAATCATTGTTGTTCGTGCTAGTGAAATCACACAACTTAGTGTTCTCAGGGGTACTCATTTTAGCAAAATTAAAACAAAACAGAAAGATAACAACTTGAAAATAAAAGTAACTAATTTTTTTGTGTTTTTGATAAATAAAGCAAACAAGACTAAATAAAAATAAACTAAGCAAGACAATAACAAAGTAAAGAGATTGGAAGCGTGAAACTCCCCTTGCAGAAATCCTCTTGCTCCCCGGCAACGGCGCCAGAAAAATGCTTGATTGCGTGGATCACACGTTCGTTGGGAGACCCCAAGAGGAAGGTATGAAGCAGTGTAGCAGCAGTTTCCCTCAGTATGAAACCAAGGTTTAATCGAACCAGTAGGAGCAAGAAATCACTTCTGAAGGTTGTCAGTGGCGCGCTGACGTGGAACCTGCACACAACACAATCAAACTACTTTGCCCCAACGAAACAGTGAGGTTGTCAATCTCACCGGCTTGCTGAAAACAAAGGATTAAACGTATGGTGTGGAAAACAGTAGTAAATTGCAGAGAATGAAAAGGAACAATGTTTGCAGTTGGTTGTATTATCAGTGTAAAAGAATGGACCGGGGTCCACAGTTCACTAGTGGTGTCTCTCCATAAAAGATAACTAACATGCTGGGTGAACAAATTACAGCTGGGCAATTGACAAAATATTGAGCGCATGACAATGCATATATATGACATGATGATTACTATGATATTCATGTGGGCATTACGACAAAATACATAGACCGTTATCCAACAGCGTCTATGACTAATAATCCACCGCCAGGTTGTCATACCGAGTTCCCCGTTGGTATTAAGTTGCAAGCAACGGATAATTGCATTAAGTAATGTGCGTAATGTAAACAAATGCATTAGACCTAACGGCGCACCCTTAAGCTAAGCATCGGTTATTTTATCCCTAGTGGCAACAGCACATCCACAATCTTAGAAGTTATTGTCACTCTCCCAGATTACCGGAGGCATGAACCCACTATCTAGCATAAATACTCACTCTTGGAGTTACAAGCATCTACTTGGCCAAAGCATCTACTAGTAACGGAAAGCATGCAAGATCATAAATAACATATAAGATAGATTGATAATCAACTTGACATAGTATTCAATATTCATCGGATCCCAGCAAACACAACATGTAGCATTACAATAAGATGATCTTGATCATGATAGGCAGCTCACAAGATCTAAACATGATAGCATAAAGTGGAGAGACAACCATCTAGCTACTGCCATGGACCCGTAGTCCAAGGATGAACTACTCACGCATCACTCCGGAGGCAGGCATGGTGATGTAGAGCCCTCCGGTGATGATTCCCCTCTCCGGCAGGGTGCCGGGAAGAGCTTCTGAACCCTCCCGAGCTAGGGTTGACGGCGGCGGCGTCTCTGGAACTTTTCGTGGATAATGGCTCGGGTATTTAGGGTTTTCGCGTCGGGAGGAATAAATAGGCGAAAGGGCGGCGGCTGCGGAGCCACGAGGGCCCCACACCACCCCACGCGGGCAGGGGGGCCGCGGGCCCCATGGTGTGGGTGCCTCGTGGCCCTCCTCCGTCTCCTCTGGACTCCGTGTTCGTGTTGGAAAAATAGGAGGTTCTGTCCAAGTTTCGTCCAATTCCGAGAATATTTCCAGACTAGCTTTTCTGGAATACAAAAACAGCAGAAAACAGGAACTGGCACTGTGGCATCTTGTTAATAGGTTAGTCCCAGAAAATGCATAAAAATGCTATGAAGTGTATATAAAACATGTAACAATTGGTATAATATCAACATGGAACATCAGAAATTATAGATACGTTTGAGACGTATCAAAACCCACCTCGGGCAACGGGTGCTCGTTATCATACGCGTCAACCGGACAATCAAGGGGACATGGGTCATTTGCGGTCAGTTTGGTCACTGACCGCACTCGAGTCTCCACATCCCTCTTTGATGGCATAGGCTCTTCCGGTGTTAGGAGCGCCGGGTCATGGGCGCCCTGGAAGTGCCACAGTGGGTGTGCCCGCACCCGCAAAGGTTGCACGCCCCTCTTGATGAAGGTTGAAATCAAATGCAGGCCGCTGACTTCGCGACCCGCAGTCTTCATAAGCTCAGCGACCTTCGCCAATAATAGCTTCACCTCCGCTTCTTCAGTGGGCGTGGTCTGGTGGAGCCAAGCGCGAGTCTTCTCCAGAGTCACGCGGGCATCAAAGTCCGGTAGGCCGTCCTACTGGGTGCTAAACTAGAACCATTTCTTCCTCCAGTTCTGGGCGGAATCAACTTGCTTCAAGTCGAAGTAGTCGACTTCCTTGCGAGACTGGATGTTGAAACCTCCAACAGCATACACGCCGCTAGGACCGGAATTCCTCTTCACATTGAAGATTTTCTTCCACAATCCCCTGTGGGGGTGCACCCCCAAGAAACACTCGCAAAGCGCGATAAAGCAAGCAATGTGCAAAAGCGAGTTTGGGGAAAAATCGTGCAGTTGAACCTTGTAGGCATACATCAAACCTCGCACGAAATCGTGAATGAGGAAGGAGAGGCCCCTGTTCACAAAATCGTGAAAGCACACACGCTCGCCAGCCCGGGGTTGCGGGCTTACCTCGTTCCCAGGGAGGCGCATCGGCGGCTCCTCTGCGGATGGAAGCCACCTGTCCCGCCGGTACGCTTCCATCTGCGAGACGGTCATCGTGGACGTCGTCAATTCGCCGTCCTTCTTCTTCAGCGTAACCGCAGAGGCGGTGGCGCCGTCGGTTGCGGAACGAGCGCTGGTGGTGGCGGTGGCGCCCGCAGCACCCTTCCTCTTGTTTCCCTTCGCCATGAAGGTTGGGGATGGGAATGAAGGACATATCAGAGAACTGCAATGGCAGAAGGTGCGAGGAAGAAGAAGGTGCAAAGGAAGCGGCGGCGGGGGAGAAATGGCAAGTGAAATACTTTACCCTGCCGTTCCCATACTTATTCGCAAAGGCCACCAATCCCCGCCGCTGATCAGGGATCGTGCGTCGCAATGCAAATCCAACCGTACACATGGCGGACGCGGAGAACAACCGTCGCAGGCCACTCCGCCCACTATGCAAGGGAAACGAGGAGGCCATCATCACGACGTCGTGAAAACTGCGTCAGAGCGGTCAATTCCAGTCCAAACGGCACCGTCGTTGGTCAATACTGCAAAATGGTTCCCACAGGTCATGTCCCATCCATCGCGTCAAAGCACGCCACCACTTGTCAGAGGGCGCAGTCGCCAAAAAACGTCATCCCTGATCTCAATCCTTTGAGAGAGTGTAGAAAACAGGCAAAAAGTCATTTGACTGATTCCAGTCCAAAAGCAACTCCCATCGGGAGCGAGTCGAAAATTTCGTCGACTGTTGCAAAGAAGGTTAAAAGTTTTGAGATTATCCTCAACTGCAAGCAATTAAGCAAAATCTCGGGGGCTACTCCCAACGGGAGCGCTGTCGCGCACCCGATAAAACACAGGCAAAAGCAAAAGCGCACAACGAGCACTCGAATCTTACTTCGACTCAGGTGCTTAGCTGACGACATAAAAGCAAATCATGATCAAAATCTCCCCAAGATGTATCTTCGACCCTTGGAAGTTGCGCGCATGGTGCATAGGTAAGACCCGCCGATCCGTCGAGTGGGCCGGGGCCCACACATACTGCGTTTGTCCTGAAACTTTCCGTGTCTGACAACATGAAGAAAACCCTAGCGGACGCGTTAGGTACTCGCAAAGTTATGCTGCAGGTCGGCTCAGTAAGACATCCGCGGCCAGAGTCGAACCTGACCAGCATGTTCCAGGTTCGAGTCTGGGACTCGAACTTGATGTAGGCTAGTAAGGTTTTGCCCAAAAGCAGTTAACTGGTCCAGATCCGTCGAGTGTACCAGGCCAACTATGCCACTATCCCTAAGAACTGTCATAAGAGCAACAAAATTACGCACAAAGCATCAGTCGACTTATTACCGACCCAAAAAACATTATAGCACTAAAACTTGCAAAGAACCGGTCGAGACGCTGTCGACTGACTAAGTACATAAGCAAGGCAAATGGTTCAAGACGTGCACTGACGGAGGAGTCCCTGCCCGAATCTTCGAGTCGACCAGGCACTTGGGGGCTACTGATGTGGACCTACCCTTCGGGTGCCCCACTATGAGGATACCCGGTGCACGTATAAGGTCAGGACCCGCATGAAGGCCCACTAAGGGACCAAGACCAAGGCCTGCGAAGGAGGTCCAAGGTGAAGAAGTGCGCTCCAAGTCAAGCGAAGATTAGGTCGGTAGAAGCTTACCTTACCTGTAAACCTGATCGGATGCGAACTCCCGAGACCCAGCCTCCTATATAAAGGCTGGGAGGGCCGCCGATCCGGGACACACAATACCAGAACCACCAAAACCCTAGCGAGATCGACAATCTCGCCGGGACGCCAATGTAGCCCCATTGTTCACAACCATCAATAACCAGACAAGCAGGAAGTAGGGTGTTACCCTTCGGGGGCCTGAACCTGGGTAAAACCTTGCTTGTCAGCCGTAGTTACTACCAGCGCCATCTTCTTCTCTCTCGATCTCAACCCTAGGTGCCTAGCCATGGGATTTTCCGTGGCACCCCCACGTCACTCGCGGTGGCGGCCGTGGCTACCTCGCCCCTCGCAAAACACACGCGCGGCCGTCGAACACGCCGGATGAAGACTATGAAAAGGAGCTGGCGCGTCGAGCGGCGGCCACCGTAGACAGGAGAGGGCGGCGCATCAGTGCGGAGGCTAGGCAGAAGGAGATCGATCTACTGCGAGCGTCGATGGCGTACGCAGCTGCCGGCGGCGCAAGTCAAGGGAGCACAAACGCGGCGGGTGGCGCATCACCATCGAACCCAGCGTTCTTTGATGGTCGTGGCGCCACCTCGCGTTCCGGGGTACGGGCCTCGCCATTCTGTGAAAGCAGTAGCCGCTCCGACTCACTGACCGACTGCGTCCCCATCGACCTCAACCAGGCGTTCACCGGCTCGCCCGGCGTCGGTGAGCCAGATGTGGAGGCCGGATCAGGAAGATGGCGACGGTGAGGAGGAAGAGGGCCACTGTGAGGATGTGGAGGGCGGCGGCGACAATATGGAGGCCCGGAAGGTCCGGAAGACGAGGAAGAAGGGCACAAAAGCCAAGCGGTGGAGGACCAAGGAGGACGAGTGGCTTTGCGACACATGGAAGCTTGTCACGAATGACTCCATCGTCGGCTCCAACCAAACCTAAGGGCGGTATTGGAAGAGGGTCGAAGAATAATTCCATGAGACGATGTGGTATGGTGACTATGCGAAGGTGCCTATGGATCGCAATTCGAATGCAATGTCGCATAGGTGACGGACCATCCAAGTCGAATGCAACAAGTTCCACGGCGACCTTGAGCAAATCCAAAGAAAGCAAGCGAGCGGCAAGACCGTGAAGGACTTGTTGACAGATGTGACCACGTTCTACCGAGTGAACAATAATCACAAGGACTTCAAGTTCATGCATTGCTTCGTGAAGCTCCAAAACAACAAGAAGTGTGAGAAGACGCGGATCGACCTCAACGGCGGCCACGACGCCCAAGGGCCGAACGACCCGGCGTTCCCAGCGTTGGAGGGGCGTCCTGTTGGGAACAAGAAGGCCAAGAGCGACAAGGCGTCCGCGGCGTCCGTGCAAGCGTCCAACGACAAGTGTGTCGGAGACTAGTCCCAGGAACTAGGGGTGTCTCTCAAGTGCCAGGAAACGAGTAAGGGGCTGAACACAACGTCATACAAATCCTCAACAACCTCGGCGACGGTGCTCGTCGAGCTCGGTGAGGAACATCACGACAGAGAGGAAACACGAGCCGCTACCCAGGTTCAGGCCCACCGTGAGGTGTAAAAGCCCTACGTCCTGCCAAGATGTATTGCACTGCTTGGAGAGGTTCACAGTACAAGGGTGCTTGCCGAGGGCACTGCTATGGCTATGGTGGAATGAGCTCCGTCTTCTTCCTCAGACGTAGCTCCTTAGTTGTGGAATGAATTGGTGAAAATGCGGGATCCCCCTCCTAGGTCGTACACTGGCTCCTTATATACTGGGCTTGGTCCTCTTCCCCGAAAATCTCCGGCGGGAAGGGATACCACAATGCCGCCGAGTTGGAGCACAGCGCACAGCGTCGGGGCGTCCATGGACACGGTCCATGGCAGGGAGCACGTCGTCTTGGCAGAAAAAGCCACCGTCCAACCAGGACGGTGGGCTGGCGCTGCAGAGCTCTGGGGCGTGCCCCACGGTGACGTCGCAGTTGGAGCGTAGCGGCGGCCGGCCGCTTTATCACCAATTTGGCAAGTCTTGGAGTCCGCTTTGCTTGCTGCAGCTCCTTTGACCACTTTATACACGAGAATGGCAACTGCGGCGTCTTCGTCATCGTGGTCAGGCGCGCGCGTCACTCTGTGGCGGGCGCAGAGCCCATGTGCGCTCTGCAGCGGTATAGGAGCTTGCTTCCACTTGAAGGAACCCCGCGAGGGCCTGAAGCCTCGCCGAGGTTTCGTAGCCGTTGACTTCTCGCGAGGGAAAACCTCCCGAGGGTGGCGCAGAGACGCGCCAGGGCCTGAAGATCCTCTAGGAGAGGACTTCCCGAGGCAGAGGCTCCTCTCGAGGCCTCCCAAGCCGATCGTCTGGTCCTTAGCGGAAATGCTCAGTCGAGCAAGGAAGCCCTCGCGAGGCTTGTCAGGCTGAAGGCCTGGTCCTTAGTAGAAATTCCTGCGGAGCGTTCGAGGGCTGTGGCAGGCCGGCCCATGACACCCCGGTTTTCACTGGGCCGACAAAGTGCCTCACCGATGTCTCAACCATCTCGAAGCAAAACACAAGCACCTTGGCCGAGAGTTGGTCGTCCTTGATGAGCAAGCATGACGAGAAGGTCGCCCTCGAGAAGGAGAAGATCAAGCTCGAGAAGGAGCGGCTCGAAGTCGAGAGGGAGAAGGCCCAAGCGGCTGTCATGCAAGCCGACACGGCAAGGCTCCAGGCGATCACTAGTACAGAATAGCTCATTGGCAACATGCCTTTTTTGCCATTGGCAACGTGTGGGCACACGTTGCCAGTGTCACGCTGTTGCTATATGTCCGAAGCGTCGCAATCCGTCACTCGGAAGATGAAGGAGGACTCCAGGATCTTGACCGCCGACCTCTCCGCCTACACGCCGGAGGTGAGGGCTTGGTTTCAGCTCAGCGAGCAGCGCATCTTGCGTGAGATGGAGGTTCTTCCGCCGGAGCCGATGCCGATGGACACGGCGACAACCACCGCACCGATGGACACGACAACGACCACCGCGCCGATGGACACAACGGGGGAGCCTACGACGAGCACGACTTCCTCCGACGCAGACGCAGTGCCAACGCCGCGCCCTGGCTAGAAATACGCTGAGACACAAGAGGAGGTTGACGAGCCGGTGTTGACGATCAACACACTTGCGATCGAGGTTTTGTAACATGATCGCCGGACATGGGGCGATGCTTTTGGGTTGTGATGCTTTTGGGTGTGTGAACTTGATGACCGACGCTATTTGAACTGGGCCGTCGCGCCGTTTATTTGAATTTGTGATCTGGGAGCGTCTATTGGGAGCGACCGGTGGGGCGCGATGCTCCCAATAGGCGGCAACGCGTGCCGGTGCACCCAATAGCGCTTGTCCGGCAACTTTGCCGGACGCTGTATTGAGCGCGCCGGTGGAGATGGTTCATCAGAACTAGTTTAAATAAGCAGTTCATGTTTTCTTTCACTAAAAGAAAACATGTAGTGAAGCTGTGCATGATAGATATGAGAGGGAATCTTGGCAGATTACTATAGACGAAAGCAGGAAAAACATAGATAAGAAAATACGCGGCCAGTAAAATTCTTCTTCTTCTGTAGATAAATAAGAAATGCAGTAAAGGTACCAAAGTAGTAAACCAAGTTAAGCTTTCAACTTGTAAATATCTTCCTTTGCCTGAATTCAGAGAAGACATAGTAATCTGCCTATGGATTACTAGTTATTCAGGCTAATTTTCAACTTCTAAATATAAGGTGTCATTTAATTTCGCTGGTTAACGATGTACAACTTTAACCATAATTTGTATTTATAACATTTCTAGAAAATTAGTAATATCTGTGACGAGTTACCACAGACATGAAGAAGCAAGAACTAGAATAATAATTGACTTAGAGCAGTAGTGTATGAGTTTAAGTGTGGCTAAAAAGAAGATGACCATGTAAGTGTGGCCAAACAGAATATAAGTGTGGCCAAACTCTTCATTAGTGTTTTTGAACAAGTCGTCTCTCTCAATTGAATTTTTTAACTCATTATGTCGAGGCAGAGACCTACATTTCACGTGGAACAACTTGGTATAACTGTTACTAACATACAAGGTAACATGAGGCTTGATAATAACATAATTCTGTGTGGTGCAGAAAGTAGTAAAATAGCTCAATTTTTGCTTAATTATTTACAGCCAAGAATTATTCTTAAAGTAATTGCTGGACTATTTTGATGCAATTGACAGGAAGAGGGGTCGATTGTACTTTACAAACGCCTTACAGTGGTTATCTACATATCTTAACATTTTCTGCTCCTAGGGTTTCCTGCATCTGCATCTGACATTCAGAGTAGTTGTGAATGTCAGAAAATTTGTTAGAAACCATATGCAGCACCCCTACCGAATTTCGAACTCTAGATACATGAGAAATCAAGGTATATTACATCTATTTAGGTCAAACACCCATCAGGTCTCCTACATATGACTACGGTGTAAAAGCGTTGCCACGTATAAAAATTATGACTCCAACACAATAAATAGAAGAAGTAGCAGACTTGATCCAATGTTGCAGCAGATAATACATGGCCTAAAATAACCACTATGATCCATTGCAGATTTTTTTAATGATTTCATAATTAGTGAATTTGAAGCTGCAGCCTCAATATAAACGATCAAAAACAGCTTCAGAGAAGGGAGAAATATCCAATGATTTCTAAGATGCATCAGGTGCTGGTGCAACATATGTACTTGACCTGATATGGTGATATTTAAAAAACTGACCAAACAGGCATGCCATGTGTGGCCTTTAATCCAACTTCACATGATTGTATACCTGAATCATCAATAACACACAGTTCGCTCTCAGCTTTGTAGATGTAGATGACAAGCTGCAAACCGGAGGAAAGAAAAAAAAGTAGTTTTTCAACTCAACAAAGTTATCCTAGAACACAAAGAGTATAGATAGATAACTGAAGAACATGTGAACGGTGCATCAGAATTTTTTTTATCCCAAGTGATCAGAAAGTCGTAAAGTCTCTGTATTACACTAAGTTTGACTTGGAGCTGCATATCCCAATTTGGGTAAAAGAAAAAGGCAAAGTATCTGAGGTTGGCTAGATCAAGCACTCGATTTGTGAAGACTCATCGAGTGCCATCGTGGACATTCATGCGTAGACGCGGCGAAGCGGTATTATACAGTCTATCGCAAGTAGGGGCTAGCTTACGCATACTCCACAGTACTTCCAAATAAACGTGCGTACCGAACGGTCGACTATTGCACAGATGTTGCAGTCGTATGTGCCAGCAGAACTCTGAATAAGTAGTACTCCCTCCGGTCCATAATTAGTGTCGTGACATGCAGAAGTACTTTATACTATCATAGTATATAGCTTCCACGACACTTTTTATGGACCGTAGCTTGCACCCTGCAGTGTGGTGCATTCACCCTGCAGGCGCAGTACCATGCCAATCTCTTTGCCTGCAACAAACAGGACGACATCTTCCTCTCTATCCGGTGCCCAGCCGATCGAACTCTGCCGATTACAGCTACTATTTCGATCTAGCCGACAAGAACACGAGGGATTTTTGTTCATCTGGATCGATCTTTTGCCAGCAAGCACGTGCAGTGCAGGCGACCAACGTGACCTGTCATCGATCTATTTGGCGAATATTATGTGCGGTGTAGTTCGCGTGCAAATCTGCTGAGCCTCAAGGCTGGATCAGCATGTACTAGAATCGGTTCAGGAGTTGTCAGACCTTGTACTGTCATTCGCGTGCAGGTTTGGATTAATGTTAGCGATTGATTCGTATATATTTTCTCCGAGGAGATCGAACCAAGTCCATTGCTGAGCCGACGAGAATTAGCTTAACTCAGGTCTTCAGTAGAGCAGAACTTGTGTTGCTGGTGGTCCATGATCCGCTGTCTGCGCGTGTGAAGCAGCGGACGACGGCGCTGCTCGAGATTCATCATCTTCCTTGCTCTGTTAGACGACTCGTCCCGTTAAAAAAAAACTTGACCGTTTCATTTTGAACCGAGAAAACACAAATAACCGATTTGACATCCCAGCCGTTGCCAGAACCAGGTGCAATTTATTTTGTGAAAGAAACGAACAGGCCAAAAAACAAATCTTGGAAACTAGGCCAGTTCGAAGAGTACAAGCGATGCTTACGTTTGACCCTTCATGGAGCAACGGAATGGAAAATTGAAACGGAGATATCAGATATGGTATTGTATGAAGGTAACGTCACGGAAGATTGGAGCAAGACTGAACATTATTTCAAGACCTTGACGGCCTGACATTTCACCCGAATTAAGCGGCCACCCCTGGACGTGCGCTCGGGCTCGGCTAACTTCTACTTGGAACAGCCATCGTTCACGTCAAACCTTTTTCTTTTTCCAAACTGATGAACTTGAGGAGGATGGTTGTACCTACAGCCCATCAGAGTCCAAATCATAGATTTCACATTGGTGTTTCTCATTTAATCGGAATATTCTTCAGTAGGAGGCGACGTTCCCGTCGACAGCGAGACGCATGTGGTGACTTCGTCAATCTCAAGATCCGACCGCCGGAACAGCCTTTCGGAGATGCTCATAGGGGTAGGTTGTGTGTGCGTGCGTTCATAGGGTGAGTGTGTGCACGTGTATGTGAGCGTATACGTTGTACTGTGTTTCACAAAAAAAAAAATTGTAGGATAGTATGGATATCTTTCATTAGTTTTTCTTCCCTCGTAACAAGCATTGTTGATTCGGACTAGTGGAGTGAGCTTGTGGTTGGTGGCGGCGAGTTATTCGTCTTCCGTTAGGTGGTGCGTGGATATGTGACCGACGTGGATGTCAGAGCGATGGCTTCAGATTATCGCCTTCGGCGTGTTGAGGGCAGGGCCGGCTCTGGCCCAGGGCGAGAGGGGTGACGGTCCGGGGCCCAGCCAAACTTGGGGCCCATAACTGGGACGTATATACTAGTGGCGTGCATAAAAAGACGCACACCACTAGTATTTTTGTCAAAACTGACTAGATTATTACTGGTGGCGTACAGAAAGACCCACACACCAACGGTAACACAAAAAGACATAGAAAAAATGGCTAGAGGCCCATTGATTAGGGGCCCATATATAGAGTTCGTCCCGGGGCCCTAAAATGTTAGAGCCGGCCCTAGTTGAGGGGACGTGTTGGAGTGTCGACTTTACTCGTTTGGATGACTTGATGGTTGCACTAGTAGAAAAAAGATTATAGGTGAGGTGCTATCAGTGGCGCACCCAGTGCGCCACTGATAGTCTCTCACCTGGGTTTCTGGATCTTGGCAAAATATATCAGTGGCGCACAAGATTTCGGTGCGCCACTGGTAAAAACTTACCAGTGGCGCATCGTAAACCTGGTGCGCCACAGGTAAGTTCCAGCTAAACTGCAAAAATTTCGAGGTGGAGGAGAGAGATTACCAGTGGCGCACCAGACAGTGGTGCGCCACTGGTAAATTTTTTACCTGTGGCGCACCGGGCAGTGGTGCGCCACAGGTAATTTTTTTACCATTGGCGCACTGGGGCTGGTGCGCCAGTGGTAGTTTCAATAAAAAAAAACCCTAGATCTAAATTCTCTCTCCGCGCGCAGACGCCACGCCAAACACGCCCCGAGCGTTTCGCTCCTCTCCATCCCCTCTCTCTCACAGCTCTCCCTCTCTCCCCGCCGCCGCCGCCCACCGTAGCCTCGCCGCCCATCTCCTCCACGATTCCTCCCTCCCCGCCGCCGCCGCCCACCGCAGCCTCGCCGCCCATCTCCTCCACGATTCCTCTCTCCCTCTCTCCCCGCCGCCGCCGCCCACCCGCAGCCTCGCCGCCCATCTCCCCCACGGCGGCGGCGACGCATCCGTACGAGCTTCAGCTCAAGCAGCCCAAGGACGACGGCGTCCGTCCGTGCATCGAGGAAGTGGCCCATTGCCGGAGGCGACGCCCCACGCTGGAGCTGCCCCTCTCCATCGACGCCACACGCCGGAGCGGCCCCCACGCCGGAGCGGCCCCCACGCCAAAGCACCTCCACGCCCCCACACGCCGGAGCCGCCCCCCACGCCGGAGCGCCTCCTTCCCCTGCCTGAGGTCCACTTCCCCTCCCATGCCTCCCGGCCCCTCCCTTGCTTTCAATGTGTTTGATAAAATGTTGCCACCATTTTTGCTTGTTGTTAGTGCTAGCTAGTTGCTTCTTCTACTGCTAGGTTAGTTGCTATGTTAGTGCTAGGTTAGTTGCTAGGTTAGTTGGTAGGTTAGTGCTAGGTCAGTGTTTGGTCACTTTTAAACAAGCCTTAAAAACCACTTAAATATGCCTTGTGCACAGATGTTTTTCTTCGTGTATATTTCCATGTAGCATGTATTTTTTCTGCATATATTAGATGAAAAGTGCATTCAGTAGATGTAAATTGGCAATAAAAACTACATGTAGTTCTACTGTAAATGTTCTATTAAATAATTTGCTACTTGTGTTTTATTTTCAGGAAGATATGTCTAAATATATAGGTGTAAGGGTGAAGCCTAGGGCCGATGGGACGATCATGTACGGGTGCCAGATCCACATTGGCAAGCTTAAGCGCTGGGTCGGGCAGTGGCCGACCGAGGAGGAGGCGGCACGCGCGTACGACTACTTCTGCATGCACGAGTATGGAGAGGAACGTGCACTGAAGAAGCTCAACTTCCCCGAGGATCGCCACCGCGTGGACGAACTAGCACCGCCGGGGATCAGACAGATTACCAAGGACATGGAGAGGGAGCACCGCATGGCTCAGGCGCAGATTGCACGGCGGAACATCCGCCCCCATGACGACCCGTTGGTGAGGCAGCTGCTGGAGCAGGAGCCGAATCTGATGGCATACCAACGCCAGGCGTTCGGTTCACAGGATGTTGACGTTTCGTCGTCGGCAGGTCCTTCGCATGGTGCGGCTCCGTCTCAGGACGATGATAGCGGGGATGAGGAAACCTTCATGAAGAACTTTGACAAGGAGTTCGACATGGCTTGGGACCGGATCAAGAAGAAGAGGGAGAATGAACCAGAGAAACTTATCTTGCTAGCTAGCGACTCGATCGAGATGTATTATATGTAATTCTAGTTAGTTGACTAAATTACTTTTATAAACCCTAGCTAGAACCGTTTTATCAAGATGTATTATATGTAATTCATGTTAGTTGTCTAAACTTGTCTGTTTATTACTACTGATGTGTATTGATACTGCTTTTGTGCATATGTACAAATACGAAAAACGGTGAAAAACAGACCGGTAGGAAAAGTTGGTTACTATCAGTGGCTACTAGTGGCACACTATATGCTACTATCAGTGGCGCACTGACTGATGCGCCACTGATAAGTTGGTTACCTGTGGCGCACCGCGCCACTGGTAACACTTATCAGTGGCGCAAGTTTAGTGGCGCACCACTAGTGTGCCACTGATAGGCTATTTTGGTGCGCCACTAATAGGCTTTTTTCTACTAGTGTTGACACGTGTGGGGACGTGGACTTGGACTGGTGTGGGTGTTGGAGCGACGGTCCTATGTTCGCTTCCGCTGTGTTGCGTTGAGATCGCCTCCGCCGTGTTGCGTTGAGGTGATAGTGTCAGCTTTGGTTCGCTTGGGTGACATGGTCATCGACTCGTTTGGGGGTGCGGCCTTGGGGCCGGCATGGTGAGTTGAGTTGTATGGTTTTCGGCCATCTTTTTTATAAACTGTCCAACTCTTTTCTAAGTAATCAATTCAAGGCATTGTCTAGATTCGATTAAAAACATTTATCTCATTTGGTACAGAGTTCTTTGCTACGGCGACGTCAAAATTAGACGATCGTTCAAATCAGAACCTAATGCATGTCGCCATAAATAAAAAATGTTTCTATTTTTTAGAAGATGGCTCATTTTAACCCGTGACATGACATGAACTCATGCGCCAAGACATACCAATCTGATGACGACCGTTTCGTTAACAACATCCAAACAAGTTCCGCTTTAAAACTTTGGATTGGAAACGCTAGGTCAAAGATCTAAGGGTCTGTTCGGTTTCAGGACCACATGGAACGGAATGGAATCGAGTCGTTCCTTAGGACGATTCCTGCGTTCGTTTCTAGGATGAAACGGAACCAACGCGTTTCTCGGAAGCGAATATTCGCTGTAGGTGCGAAACGCACCCGTCCGGCCGATTCGGCTGGACGAGGTGGAACGCGCGCTCTCACGCGCGGGCTAATCCCTTCTCCCCGCTAATCTCTCTCCTCGACCTCTCCTCTCTCCCCTCGACCGGAACGAGGTCAACGGCGAACGAGCACAGCGCGAAGGCGGCCGGATCTCTCTCCCCTCGACCTCTCCTCTCTCCCCTCGACCGGCCCGAGGCGCGGCGGTAGCCAGCCAGCCCGAGGCGGCCTCGGTCAGGCCAGGAATCGAGCGGCGGCGGCCATGGACGCGCCCGGCGGAGGCCAGGAATCGAGCGCCAGCGGCCCGGCGGCCATGGACGAGCCCACGGAGGCCAGGAATCGAGCGGCGGCGGCGGCGGGATTTCCTCTCGTTAGATCCTTCTAGTCCAATTTGATCTATTTCACCTCAGATTTTGGCCTCGTTCGTCTCTGATTTTGCAATCCTTCCGTTCCATTCCCCTCTTCAATTCTGGAACTGAACAGAGCATAGAACCGTTCCATTCCAATTCTTTTGTCCGAACCGAACACGAGGATGGAACCGTTCCATTCTGTTCTACCCAATCCTAAAACCGAACACACCCTAAGTGCCCGTGGTTTGGGGGCGGCACACCCGCACTGTGTGGCCTTTGAAAAACTGGAGTAGAAGGCTCATCGGTCGCTCACGGCCGAGGAACGCACTCTCAGCGTTGTGCTTCGTCTTCGTTATTTTTTCAAATCTGGCTCCCATCTCTCTATTCTCTGGATTCTTGTCGCTACCAGCTCGAGCATTTTCTTCACCATGCCGATACGTGAATTAGCACGTTAAAGGTCCCTTAAATAGCGGGCTATAGCAGCGCTATAGCTTTTTTTTAGGTTGCCGCTAAATGGCTTAGCCCGCTATTTAAAACTTTGGCTCGAGGTGATCGATGGAGACGAGCGACCACGGCAAAGACGAGCGTTCACCACTCCGCCTCCATGCCCGACAAGGCGACAACTAACCATCTCCATTAATTACTAGGAAACTCTATTCCGCTTCTTTCTCAAATTCATGCCCCACATGATGTAATATATAAATTCCTCTCTGCCTCACCCTCCTAGTACCATCCTATACCCATTTTGACAATTTTGAAGCTCCATGACTAACCATAGGTGCCATTTGACTATTTGAGTCCCGAGGGGAGAGACAGAGCTAAACACTAAGGAGTTGATGAAAAAGAAGAACTTCCATGTTGAATTCCCGGACTGTGTACTTTGTGATACTTGTCCAGAAGAAACACTTTATCACTTATTCTTCGAATGCAGCTTCAGCCAGAGTTTTTGGTGGGCTTTGGGCTTTGAATGGAACACTGACTATGACATAAATGAGATGATCCAGGAAGCAAAGACAAGATATCCCATTAACTTCTTGATGGAAATTATGATCACTGGATGCTGGAGTATATGGGAGCAAAGAAATGATGATATCTTCCGAGGCATTGGACCATCTGTGGACAGATGTGTTGTTAGATTTAAATCCTTCCTATCTTTATCCATGCATAGAGCTAGGCCTAGCCTTAAGGATGGTATGCAGTCCTGGCTAGATACATTATGAATAATTGATGGACATGTACCATGTAAATATGTGATCTGGTAATAGAAAATGGAAAATGGAGCATTTCCCCTACTGCACTGCGCTTCAAAAAAAAAAAAGGGAGAGACAGAGCTGCCATGACTAAATTACCTTTCGATGGAGGTTATATTTGAATGGTGTATCTACAGTTCTACACCACCTAAAAGGACAACGGTGAACAGAATGTGTTGAGAAAGATGCCAAGATTCCAATCAAAATAACTATAGGGATATATATCTCGTTGATGAGTCGCGCGTCGTCTTCCCCCGATCCCGATTACTGTACACAGGTACTGTTCGACCTGCAGCGTAAATATTTTATCGTGTAGCAATGTGTTGAACTTGTCTACTGTAGCATGTAATCAGGCCCATTCATATGAGATCTGACGGTTCACAAAGGGCAAAGTCAGCGGACTGTAGCTTGGCTGACTTCGCTTCTTCACGTCAGCGAATCCGGAGCGGTAATTAATCCAGAGCATGAGCATCCTCTTCCTGAACTTCGGTAATTCAGTTATTTCAGTCTGGGAAAAGAAACTGAGGCGGCCGCGGTAGCCCGAGCTAAGAATGGCTTAAATAGAGCAACACAACGCAATACTCTCACTCGGGGCCTTGAGCTTGAGGGAGGCACGCGAGCATCATCAGGGGAGCCAGCATTGGGCAAGCGCAATGGTCGAGTTGCTGCGAGCTGCCGGTCTCATAGACCTGAGCACGGCGGCGTCGTTTGTGGCGGCAGCGTTGGCGCTCTACTTCCTGGTGGCGCAGCTATCCTACCACCGCAAGAAGGGGCCCCTGCCAGGCCCGCCGCTCGTGGTGCCGTTCTTCGGCAGCATCGTGCCGATGGTGAGCGACCCGACGCAGTTCTGGGTGGTGAAGGCGGCCCAGGCGAGGGAGTCCGGCCTGGGGCTCTCGGCGGACTTCCTGGTCGGCCGGTTCGTGCTCTTCATCCGTGACTCCGAGCTGTCCCACCAAGTGTTCGCCAACGTCCGCCCCGACGCGTTCCATGTCTTGGGCCACCCTTTCGGCAAGAAGCTCTGGGGGGAGCACAACCTCATCTACAAGTTCGGCGACGAGCACAAGGAGCTGCGCCGCAGGGTGGCGCCAAACTTCACGCCGCGCGCGCTCTCCACCTACGCCGCCCTCCAGCAGCGCGTCATCCTCGCCCACATCCGGAGGTGGGTCGACCAGAGCGCCGTGGCCGGCGCGGCCATGTCGCTACGGGTGCCCTGCCGTGATATGAACCTGGAGACCTCGCAGACGGTGTTCGTAGGGCCGTACCTCACCGACAAGGCCAGGGAGAGTTTCGGGGAGGAGTACAACCTCTTCAACGTCGGCGTCATGGCCATGCCCGTGGATATGCCCGGGTTCGCGTTCGGGCGCTCGAGGCTGGCCGTGGAGCGCACTACATCACAGCTTATTTTTAAAGGCACAAAGAAGTGCCTTAAAAAATACCTAAACTGCCTTAAAAGCTCATTTGAGGCATTATAAAAACTGCCGTATCAAATAGGGTAGGGAAAGATCAATTAAGGCACTTTCAAATAGTGCCTCAAAAGATGATTTTTTGAGGCAGTTCAAATAGTGCCTTATATAGTAATCAGAGGCACTTTACAGTAATGCCTTTAAAAATCATTATAGGCATTATGCAATAATGCCTTGAAATATCATCACAGGCACTTTACAGTAATGCCTTTAAAAATCATTATAGGCATTATGTAATAATGCCTTGAAATATCATCATAGGCATTTTACAATAATGCCTTCAAAAATCATTATAGGCATTATATAATAATGCCCTTAAAAAACATTATCGGCTCTTTTTGCAAATACCAATTCGTATATTATAATCAGGGAACCAATTTATATTACAATCAGGCAAACAATCATATTATAATCAGGGATACAATCATATTATAATCAGGGATACAATCATATTCTTTCTTCACAAATTCAGACATATTGTGTAACAGTACAGAAGTTGCACTAGAGAAGTTGTACTACAGACAGAAATTGAGAACGCTTCTTCAAGAACTGGGATCGCTTCTTCAAGAACTGGGATCACTTCTTCAAGAACTGGGTGCTTGTAGTGCGAGCAATCCCAAACCTGCACAGATGTAAAGAGAAAGAATGAACTAAGATAACTTAGCACTGTGCAGCTTCAACATTCCGGTTTAAGCAACATTTCGGTTTAAGCAACACATACCTAAGATAACTTAGCACTGTGCAGCTTGTGAATTGTCATTTGCAACATCTGTGCTAGTGGCATCATTGTCATCTATCTTTCTCTTCTTTTTCATCTCAGGAATTATTCCTGTTCTTCTCCATTCTTCAACAGCTCTCGGGCTGCGCAAGTTTTCAGGTATTAAGTGCTGATCAATACTTTTCCATATCTTTTGATGAGCAAGATCTGCCTCCGTGACAAGGTTGATCTGCAATACAAGTATGCAGTTATGCACAGTTTGCATGTACAAGGATATGCCAATAGTATAAAAAGTAGATGGTACATGTTGTAGTAGAAGCTTACATGGATTCTCGGCCACGGAATGCACTTAGCTGTAGCAGTTCGCATAGTTTTCATCCGCCCATGTGCACGTGGCAACTTTGTTGTTTCATTCATTACGTAGTTAACCAAAACCTCCACATAATTGCACAAAGGTTTGCCATCTGATGCTAATGAATGCTCATCGGTATTTTGGACTGTACCAATTGCTGCCAGGGCCAAACTATTTGGTGAACTTAGAGCTACTTCCATTCCATTTTCGATTACCTCTGCTTTCCTATTCGATGCAGCCTTGAGCCATTCAGCCTTATTAACTTCTGCCTTTTCCATTTTCACTTTTACCATCTTGGGTACCTACATTTTATAGATGGTAATCGTTAGGATGCAACACTTCCAAACTTGACCATGAGAAAGTAAAGTAAATACGGTGTCATGTTACCTCTTTTGTCTTACTGGATGAAACCTTGTGATTTCCAGCTTTTGTATCTTCTACTTTATCCAATTTCACTATCCTTTTCCGTTGAGGCTTGAACTTTTCAGCATGTACATGTTCTTTTTTGAACTCCCCTTCCTTTTTCTTGGGTACCTTCAAAATATAGAATGTACTTGTAAAGTTGCAGCAGTAAAAAAGATTTGACCGTTCAAATGTACATGCTGTCATGTTACCTCGGTATGCAGCTGCTTTGTTTCAGCTTTCTTCACCTTACTTGCTTTCTCTGATGGTTTTGGTTTGTCAACTTCAAGTTCAACTGATTTGGGAGAATTCTGTTTCTGCGAAGCTTCTTTTACCTCCACATCTTCCACAGATTGGGTTGAATTCTGTTTCTGTGAAGCTTGGAACAGCACCATCATTTCATTGCATTTGTTCACCACCATTTGATTCTGTTCCTTCAAGAGCTTCTGGTTATCCATCAAAGATTCAACCATTATTCTCAAGTCCTTGTTTTCCTCTTGGCTGTGCCTTAGTGCCGCGATTACTTGATCGATTCTCTCACTTCCCTTTCCACCTACGACAAGTCCAAGACCATGCCTTGCTGATGCCTTAGCCTTCGGAAACAATGTTGAGTAAAGATCTTCTTTGTGTGCTTCTTCTCCAATGAGGGACGGGTTCTCATTTAGCTTTTCCTTGATTGTTCTCTGAAAATTGCATGTTCCAACCATTTTCATTACAATCAAAAAAGAGACTACAGAATAAGCTAAAGTTTATCTACTTACAATCTTCTCAGCACAGAAGTCGTCAACTGGTTTATTATCTTTATCTGTGTAGGTCACACAATAGAGCTCAGCACGGCTTCACCATCATATATGGCTTCTGAGATAAAAGGGATACTTCTTCATGAACTGCAATCCCTTTGTCAATCTCTGAATTCACATGGTCCACAAACCAAGTGTGGAAGTTGCTATGGTGGGCTGACTCCACATGTCTTTTCCTCTTGTTTTTTCCACGAGATAGTGTGTCGAGGTGCTTCCGCGTGTAGCTACTGATTTTGGAATAGTTGAAGAGCACGTATCTTTGTGCTTGGGTCCATGACACATAATCTAGCTCATCAACAGCAAAAGCAGACAAAGGGCGTCCAATTATCTTCAAGTATTCATATTGGGAAGCATTTGAAGACATGGAACCATTGTGACGTGCAGGTCGATTGAGTTTTGTGTTGGTACCATGCAGATATCTAGAGCAGAATGTCATGCTTTCGTAAAAAATGTAACCTTCTGCTATTGAACCTTCAGGGTGACTCCTTGTATGAACTTTATTCTTGAGACTGCCTATGAACATCTCAGTTGACCACATGTCTCTAAACTGTGCAGGTCCCGCATGCATAACTTCGGTTGCAAGGTGGATGATGAGATGCTCCATTATGTCAAAGAATGTTGGAGGGAATATCTTCTCTAACTGGCACATTATTTCTGGTATGATGTCTTCCACTTTTTGCATCTCAACAACATTGATAACCTTCCCACATACTACCTTGAAATAGTTGCTTAGTTGTATCAAGGGGAGAGCAACACTTTCAGGCATGCTCCTACTAATAGCCAAGGGAAACAGGTCTTGCATTATAATGTGGATGTCATGAGTTTTAAGACCAACAAGTCTCTTCTCGTCCATCCTGACCTTCTCGTATAAGTTTGAGGCATGCCCATCAGGAAACCTAGCATATTTGATGACTTGCAAGAATACCTTCTTTGCATCTGCACTCATTTGGTACTGTGCTTTTGGAAGTTCTGGTTTAGGTTGACTCTCATCTACATGCAATTCTTTTCTTATTTTCATGCGTTTAAGATCCCGTCTAGCATTTAGGTTATCCTTGGTCCTCTTGTCAACATTCAGAATAGTGTTCACTATGTTCTCGAAAACATTCTTTTGGATGTGCATAGGATCCAAGTTATGCCGAACTTGCAATGTATCCCAGTATTTCAACTGAAAGAAAACGCTTCGCTTCTTGAATGTTGTTTCAACAGTGTGTTTGTCTTCTTTTTCAGTCAAATCGTCACCCTCCTCAACCATTGGCCTCTTCCTCTTACCTTTCTTATTTGGCTTCTTGAATTTCCCATAAACAGTCGTCATGCCCTTGGTCATTTCTGAAATCTGCAGACTTGATGGCTGGACAGGAGGTTCTCTAAGTTCAATGGTCCCGTCAAATGAAGCAGCATCACTTCTAAATGAGTGATCAGGATCTAAGAATCTTCTATGGCCCATGTAGCACCTCTTGTGTCCATACTTCAACCTTCTGGAGCTTGTGTTCGTCAAGCAGTGAGAGCAAGCAGCATTGCTTTCCCCACTTAATAGGCCACGGCCAAGCCAGTCACTAATTGTCCACAATAATGCAGCATATACTCTGAACTTCTTTCCAAAAGTAGCATCATGTGTCAGCACTCCTCTTTCCCATAGCTCTGCCAGTTCATCTACAACTAACTGCAAGTACACATCGATATCTTTGCCCGGTGACTTCTTTCCAGGGATAATCACAGACAACATGAAATTGGACTCTTTCATGCAGACCCAAGGTGGGACATTATATGGTATCAAAATTATGGGCCATATGCTGTAAGAGAGGTTCATATTCCTGTATGGGTTGAATCCATCCGCTGCCAATCCAAATCTGATGTTTCTGGGTTCATCACCAAATGTCTTGTGTGTCATATCGAAGTGCTTCCAATCAGGAGAGTCGGCAGGGTGCCTCATCAAGCCATCCCTTGTGCGGCTGTCACTATGCCAACTCATAAGTTGCGAGGTTTTAGATGACATGAATAACCTCCTGATCCATTCTTCTTCTGAATCATCATCACTCTCTTCTTCTGAATCTGAATGTGCATCTAAGCAGGTGCTATCATAGATACCGAAACCATCAACCAATAGTTGTTCTATCTCGTCACTGTCTCCATTTTGTGTTTTCTGACTTGTGCTAGGCTGAATTATAGGTTCAGCAGTACCTAAACACTCTCCATGAAATATCCAAGTGATGTAGCCAGACATGAAACCAGCACATATTAAATGTTCATGAACATCATCTACACCTAGCCAAAATCTGTTGCCACAGTTGCTGCATGGGCACAAAATCTGTCCATTTTTCCCAGAGTTTCTAACAGCTAGCTGAATAAACCTCCTAACACCATCAGAATATTCTGTGGAAGACCTAGCTGATCTCATCCACTTTTTATCCATATCTGCAAATGTGTAACACATGTGTAAATAGTACAAAGAGTAACTACATAGTGCCTATATTGCCATACATGCTATATATTGCTATAAATTACTATATATACAAGCTATATAAATATAACATAGTTTCGAGGCTCAGCTCAGTTCCAAGGATGAGCATATCCTATTTATACGCTGCAGATGAAATATGTAGACGGCAGGTAAACCGAGACTATCAAGGAGTAATATGGATGATCATATTCTATTTATACACTGGCGATCAGATATGCAGCTGCCATGCAATCGAACACCACAACACATGAGTAATTTTCCATGATAAAGGATACTTGGCACAACGAAAGTAGTAAATACAGGCACAAATGCTGAATAACATTCAGAATTCCACATGGACACACACCGCACCAAACAGACAGAGTGAGCACTCATCTAGCACTGAATTTAGACAGTGAAGTGCCGATTTATGCGCTGCAACACAGCAGCAACACGCGGGTAGTAGTATAGCGTAGGATCCTATACAGAACTAGAGTAAAATCCTAACAGCAGGCGCTGCCTAGCATTCACCATGGGAGATGCGCGTAGTCGAGTATCTCACCAGGATCGTCGTCGTTTTGAAGGCGGCGGAGGAAGGAGCGCCGCGGATCGACAGCGTCGGCAGTGGAGCGGCGAAGATCCACGGTTGCGGAGGTGGAGCCTCGCGGGTCGAAGGCGGGGGCGGTGGAGCGCGACCGCTCGAAGGTGGTGTCGGCAGAGCGTGTCCGGTCGGCGGAGCGCGTCCGGTCGGCGGAGCGCCGCGGGTCCGGCGCGTCCTTCCCCGTCCTTTCCGCGAGTCGTCCCACGCCACCGCCGCGTCCTCCTCCCGCGTCCTCCTCCATCCTCGACTGCGCGTATTGACGGCGGCGGCGGTGGATTGCCTCGGTTGTGGATTGATCGGTCACCTTCCGCGGACGAGACTCGGGGATGAGATTTTTGCTAAAGACCCCCGCGGGAGGACCGCTGTGACTAAGTTGAATTTGCAAAAGATGTTTTTGTAAAATATATAATAAAACAACTAAAGGAGGCAACACGGCATCGACTTCTCAAAAGGTCAGATTATTGGAGGCACTATCTAAAACTGCCGCAAAAGATCAGATTATTGGAGGCACTTTCTTAAACTGCCTCAGAAGATCGTATCATTCCAGGCGCTTCAGGAAAATGCGTCAAAAAATCGATTTCTAGAGGCATTATCGAAAAAGTGCCACCATATATGATTTTTCCTGGCACTTATAAATAATGCCTCTAACAAAGTGCCTCCAATAATAGACCGTGACATAGTGGCGGCTGTCGCACATGCTCGCGGAGTGCGCGCGGGCGAGCAAGGCGCGTATGCGCGCCGGCCGCGAACCGGAGTGCCTCGTGGACTACTGGATGCAGGAGATCGTGCGAGACATAGACGAGGCCGCGGCGGCGGGACAGCCGCCGCCGGCTAACACCGATGATAAGGATCTCGGGAACTTCTTGTTCGACTTCCTCTTCGCCGCCCAGGACGCGTCCACTTCCTCCCTCTGCTGGGCAGTCTCTGCCCTGGAGTCCCACCCGGACGTGCTCGCCCGCGTCCGCGCCGAGGTGGCCGAGGTATGGTCGCCGGAGTCCGGCGAGCTCATGACCGCCGAGAAGATCCAGGAGATGAAGTACACACAGGCGGTGGCGCGCGAGGTGGTCCGGTACCGGCCCCGGCGACGCTGGTGCCGCACATGGCCGGCGAGTCGTTCAAGCTGACGGAGTGGTACACGGTGCCCAAGGGCACCCTCGTGTTCCCGTCGGTGTACGAGTCGTCGTTCCAGGGGTTCACGGCGCCGGAGGAGTTCGACCCAGACCGCTTCTTCTCGGAGGAGCGCAGGGAGGACTTGGTGTACAAGCGAAACTACCTGGCCTTCGGCGCCGGCGCGCACCAGTGCATTGGGCAGCGGTACGCGTTGTACCACCTCGTGCTGTTCCTGGCGCTGTTCGTCTCCGTCGCCGACTTCAAGCGGGACAGGACGGCGGGGTGTGACGACCTGGTGTACAATCCGACCATCGTGCCCAGGGACGGCTGCACCGTGTTCCTCAAGCAGCGCTGCGCTAGGTTCCCAACGTTCTGAGCTTGTTTCCTCAACGTTTCCTCGTCGGCGCTCGTCTCTCTCTTTCTTTCTCTCTTGCCGTTTCTTCGTATGTTTACCTTTTGTTTTATTCATCTGGTTCGTGTAAATGGTTTTGCTGCAGCGCGTGCAGTGTACTCTTAACTGGAGGGTTAAATTCGTCATATCTGAAAGATCTAATGTGTAATTTGCTCGACTGGATTGGGTCTTCGACCCTTACCTTCCTGAATCTTGGTTATCCTATCTTTCTCGAATTAAACGTTATGTCATTTCCATAAGTGGTGGTTTTAATTCAATCTTTAGTATATATCATTTTGGTTTGCCTCGTTTCATGTTTGTTTTCTAGAATAAGCATATACTCCCTCCGTCCGAAAATAAGTGTCTTAAGTTTGTCCAAAAGTAGATGTATCTATACATGAAACATGTCTAAATACATTCACTTTTGAGCAAACTTGAGACAGTTATTTTGGGACGGAGGGAGTATTAAAGGAGAAAAGGTTGTAGACACCTGATACAACATTGAGTCAGGACAGTTGGTATAAATTCAATCTTTAGTATATATCACTTTGGTTCACCTTACAAAACCCTAAAAGACTACTTGATATGTGTTCACCTGTTTGTCTCCAGCAAAAACGTCTCCCTACCATTACGAACTAGCTATGTGTTCGAGCAAATTACGAACTTGATATGTGGTCGGATCTTTTTTCAAAAAAAAAAAGAACTAGCTATGTGTTGTACCATGCCTCCCCCTCATCACGAACACGCTGAAAGATTGACGTGACTTAAGACGCTATCACGTAAAAGTCCGCCGCATTTCGGTGTTTCTAACTCTCCCAAAGCACCAGCACTACCAATAAATGCATGTCTTACTTGAGCCGCCGTCGAAGGATTCAAAGATCTCCACCACTGCAGTAGCTCGGCATCAACCTGCGGAATCCAATTCCTTGCACCAACGATCCATCTTGGTCCAAACCTCCCAAAAAGAGACATCCCACCAACATGTGGTTTTAGGTTTCCCCCTGCTGATCACAGAACGGACAATCCTCGATTGATGTAGGAGTCCATGTTGGAAATATGCCCTAAAAATAAAAATAATATTTTTGTTCATGTATGTGATTACCTTCATAGTATATTCTGTAAATTTTAGTAGTTTCTGAATACGAGATTCAAGGAAAGCCGAGTTGCATTTGTAAGTTAATAAACACTAACTAGATACCTAGTCAGGCATCTGGAGTAGCTCATACATTATTAATGGTCTTATTTTCTGACCACGAGCGTAAGTAAAGTGTTATGAGGATGTCGGTAATTATGAGAGCACATTGATATACTCTGAGATGCATTGCCAATATGTTGTCAGTAATTCCTCATCACGTGTATTCACGTTAGTTGATCATCCTTTGACCATGAGAGTAAAGATGGTTCCGGATACCTGATGATTACTTTGGGGACACAAATGTTACTTCGTAACTGGGTAATAACAGAAGTGACTTTCGGGTACATAGGAAAGTATGCCGTGATGCTAGATAAGTCAAGATTGGGATTGGCTACTCCGGCAATGGAGACATGCACTCTAGGTCCACTCGGTTATTACGATATCCATCATCCTATGCCAGGTATGTGACTATTAGTTAGGATGACTCCAACGGGCCGACGCATCGAGTCTGCGCGCGTCCGTCCCTGTCCACTGGAGCCAAAAACACGGCCCAACGGGGCGACGCAAACGGACCGCGGTCCGTTTTTCTGTCCGCCGCGACGCATTTCTGGCCCAAATTTGGGCCACGGATGCGTCGGGACGGACGCGTCCGCTCGTCCGGCTCTGTCCTGCTCTGTCCGCTCCACCACTTGCCAGACCCACCTATCAGTCAAAGAAACACCCCACGCCCTCCACTTCTTCTCTCTCCCCTCTCCTCCCACCTACCGCGCTACTCTCTCCAGAAATCCCCACCGCATTCGCTCCACTCGTCGGAGCCGCGCCGCCGTGGAGAGAGCTCGTGGTGCCGCCGGCGTCCACACCCGCCGTCTCCGTCGCTCTCTTGCCCTCCCACGGCGAGGACAGCCTCGCATCTCTCCTTCCCCGCGCGTCGACAGCGACGGCCAGGCGGAGGACGCCGGCAGGAGCTCCGCGCGCCATGGTTGCGAGCGCTCCTCCGCCGCGCGGGGAAGCGACGGCAGCGCCAGGAATCGAGCCGTGACGGCAGCTCACGCAGCTGTAGACCACGGCTGCGAGGATGGATTCTTGGATGGATTCTAGCTAGCTCGATCCGTATGCTTGGGTGTAGGGGATTCTTTTCTTGCTCCTCCCTGCAAGCTCTGGCCGTGTTCTCCATCTAGTACTAGTTGGCCTCGAAGCAGCCATGGCTGTTTGATTTTGATTGCGTTCTTCTGCTTGCGCTGTTGCTTGCATTTTCTCTGCAATTTCTTGGTGTAGCAGTGCTGCTGATTGCGTTCTTTTGCTCTCTCTCTCTTGCATCGCGTTCGAGCTCCAAATCGATGTCTCCGGCGAGCAGCAAGCTGAACTTCGCGCCGCCGGCGACCTCGTCTAGTACTAGTACTACTCAGCTGCCAGTTTTCCGTTTGTGTCGGTATCCATCGTTGGGTGCACCTGCCAAATGAGCATGTCCGCTTTGTGTCCGCCCGGCCGGACGGCGACGCAAACGGATAAATCCCAGACCAAATCGGTGTCCGTTTGCGTCGCCCCGTTGGAGACATCCTTAGCCACGATGATATTGGAATACAGAAATGTGACAAGAACTTAATCTACATCTTCGCTGCATGCACGTGATTATCAAGAGTATGACATCGTTGCTTGCACCTCGACGGTGATGTTGGTTTGAACTTGCGGTGTAGAATATTTGGTTTTACGTCGCTCGTTCCCAGACAATGGTATCATCGCGGCACTGTGCACAATTGCATATACGACTAGAGGATATGTGATATCCGACATTGCGCATATGATGTGCAGGGTGGCAGGTGAGATCTACTACCGGAATTTCTTGTTTCTCTCTCGTTGTATGGTTTTGATCTTGACGGCATCGTGGAGCTTTCAAAGAACCTAACTCTCTGTAAACCTGAAATTAATAAAGTATAGTGCTTGTTGCAAAGCACACAGTGACTAATTTACTGTACCATTATGTGCTCATAACCAAATTAAAGCAAATATGGACGAAAATATCAGATCGATGCTCGAAGGGCGCCGGATAACTGAAATGGCGCACACGCGCGCGTTTATGTCAGAAAATCACCTCTACCATGCGTCTCCACGATCCTACCGATGCTCTTGTCTCTCATTTTTTAATCTTTTTGCTGCCAATCGGTCGCGTTAATCGGCCAGCCAACTAGTTAAAAGCATTTTGAGTACTGAACTGCTGATCTCAATATCTCATCACAGACTAATCAACCCCGGCCTCTCAAATCTCGAGGAGAAAAGATTCTTAAGCGTATACTGTATATACCACTATCTGTTTAACTTAGTACCACTACCGCTGGGCACCAGCAAGACACAATCCCCTAACCCTAACTCCTCTGATCCGGTACCACCGCCCCGATCCCCACTACTAACGACCACAACACCCACCACCCACCAGGAAGCAACAACCTAGAAGGGGAGACAAGCAGGGGCCAACTATGCTGAAGCCGGGTCCGGCACTCGCGTGGGTGGGGCCATGCTCCCGTGCTGGAGGCGGGAGAGGCTCGGCTCCCCTCGCGAGCTCCATCTTCTTGTTGGTACTGGTAATCTCTGACTGTGGCTTCTGCTGGAGACACCATCGGGGGACGAGAACGACTGAGAGGAATCTTGCAATCTTCGGATCAAGACATGCTTAGGATAATTTTGACTTCACTTTAGTTGAGAAAGATAAATTTGCAATGAGCGGGCTCGCAGATTTGATCTACACGGGGTGGGTCATGCGTAATGACAAAGCTTAGCAGATATATTCTGCTTGGATTTGGAACTTTGTGACGTTTTCTGCTTGGATTTGGAACTTTGTGACGTTTGTAAATAATATTGCATTGTATTGTATCTACTCCGTCACAAAACTTGTCGCATCTGTTGAAAACAATTCCAAAAAAGAGAAAGATAAGAAGATAGTACGTCCTATGCCTTCTCGATCTGTACTACATCACGGACATCCCGGTCATTATCGACCTGCTAACAGGATAACACTGTACGTACGTTAGTACGTCCAGATCACGGTACCATCCCGTGGAACCCACTGCATATATATATACAGGCCCTATGACGCGTGTGATGCACATGCAAATTCTGTAGTGCACGCACGCACACGGCAGCGTGGGTATGCATGCGGCAATCGGTAGCACAAGAGAAGCAATGAAGGAGAAGCACCATGGAGCTCGAGCTGCTACATGGCTGTCAAAAAAAAGAGCTCGTTTTTTGAAAAATCGAAAATGATATTTTTTATTTTCCAAAAATCTCGAAAAAAAATCACAGATGTCGATAATATCGAGGTCTACCAGCGTGCAAACATTTACCTTAAAATTTGTTGTATTTTGAGCTGTACAAAAAGATAAATGAGTAGATCTGGGTAGTGAACAATACTCAATTTCCAAAAAAAATTGAATTCTCCCCGATTTCTTTTTGTACAGCCCAAAAATACAATGAATTTTAAGGTCCAATTTTGCACGTTCCTAGATCTCGACACTATCTACATCAGTGATTTGTTTCGTGATTTTTAGAAACTCAAAAATATCATTTTTCGATTTTTCAAAAAAAGAGCTCCATGTAGCTCGGGTTCCAAAATTCTACACTTCACACAAGCCCACAAACACTAGTACAAAAAACCTTATAGGAGAAATATTACCAGTGGCACACAGGTATAGTTGTGCGCCACTGGTATTCTCTCTCCTTTCACGGAAATTCTGGGAAAACTTACCTGTGGCGCACCACCATACTTGTGCGCCACAGGTAAAGAGGTGAGAGAATACCAGTGGCGCACAACTATGCCTGTGCGCCACTGGTAATGAGAGTACCTGTGGCGCACCGAGCAGTACATGTGGCGCACAAACATGGCTGTGCGCCACAGGTAGTATTTTTTTTGGAAATTTCAAAAAAAATCAAAATTTTCAAATATGTGAACAAATGTGCAATTTAAATATATGTCTGGTTTGATTCCCAGTTTAAATATTTTCAAATATGTGAACAAATGTGCAATTTAAATTTGTGCAATTTAAATTTTCAAATATGTGAACAAATGTGCAATTTAAATATATGTCATGGTTTGATTCCCAGTTTAAATATTTTCAAATATGTGAACAAATGTGCAATTTAAATTTGTACAATTTAAATTTTCAAATATGTGAACAAATGTGCAATTTAAATATATGTCTGGTTTGATTCCCAGTTTAAATATGTTAACAAATGTGCAATTTAAATTTTCAAATATGTGAAAAATTCACAGTTTATCGGTGGCGCACAGGTTGCTCACCTGTGGCGCACAACCCTGTGCGCCACAGATAACTTACCTGTGGTGCACCGGCGGGCCCACATGTAAGTGGCCCTAAGATTACCTGTGGCGCACAGGCTCGTGCGCCACAGATAAGCTAGGGGTCACTTACATGTGGGCCCCGCGCCCGCCTCTCTCTTCATTCCCAATCTCACGCGAAAAACCACCAAGTCCCGCGCGGGCGCACTCACCGCCGTGCTCTGTCACCGCCGGCCGCCCCCGCCCTCCCTGCGCGCGCCCCTACCCCAACTCGCCGCCGGCGACCTCCCTTCCCTCCTCACGCTCGTCCCCCGTGCGCCGGCGCCGCGCCCACACGCTCGGCCGTCCGCCGCGCCACCTCAACCCGCCACCGCCGCCCTCGGACCCGCGGTCGTCCGCCGCGCGCGCCACCTCGACGTCGGCACGCCTGTCTCCAGGACACGCTGCCGGCCCGAGTCGCCATCGAAGACCTCCCCTCCCTCCCCTCCCTCGAGGTGCTGCTCCTCTTCCATGCCCTCTCCCTCCCCTCTGCACCTGCACACAACATGTTTGTTGAAATGCCAAACCTAAAATTTGATGATTTTAGAGATGCTGCTGCTGCTTTTGCTTGCTGCTAGTTGCTTCTAGGTGCATATATATGCTAGTTGCTTGCTGCTGCTTTTGCTTGCTGCATATTTGGTATGTGTTTTTTTGCTAAGTAAAATATGGTCAGTGTTTTGAATTGCCTTGAAAACAACTTGAATTAAGGTGCTATAAGTATTCAACGATGGAATTCTGTGGTTTATCATGAAGTACTATCTTAGTAGAAGAGATCCATGAAGATAAATTGTACATAGGATCAAGATTTGATAATTTAGGACGCCTCCGAAGTTGGTAATTTTTGATAGATGTGAAGATGTGTTTTTTGTTGGAATTTCTATGTTCTATATAGTTGCTGGTTTATGAGTTGTGGATAGATGTTTGTAGTTGCTGGTTAGCAACACGTGAATTTGTGGATGGATGTGTTTAGGTTTAGGGCAATGCAATCTCTGTTAGCTATTTACATGTTGCAATTGTTGCTATTTACATGTCAATTGTTGCAATTCATTATATCCCCTTCCTCTTGTGTGTGCTAGGCAAGAAGACGCCGGCAATCGATTTGTGAAATATTTGCAGGTACCTGGAGAGGTGTGCAGAGGTGCTTGTGTTTTGTGCTACCACGACAATCGTGTCGTGGTTATTTGTGTTCCGACAGTGTATGTGGATGTTGCCGGCCAGAGATGCCGGCAACAGGATTTGTGAAATGTCTGCAGGTACCCATGAGGCCCTTGAGTTTGCCGGAACGTCGATTAACTTCCGTTCCGGCAAATTCGGGTTCTCCATATGTCCCTTTTTTAGCAAAGGTCATGCCGAAATTTTTCGTGAATTTTGGCATGACTTTGCTAAAAATAGGACATATGGGGTATTGCGACTAATGCATGGGCCAAATGTTTGTGGATGAAATGTCTGCAGGTACCCATGAGGCCCTTGAGTTTGCCAGAACGTCGATTAACTTCTGTTCCTACAAATTCGGGTACTCCATATGTCTCTTTTTTAGCAAAGGTCATGCCGAAATTTTTCGTGAATTTTGGCATGACTTTGCTAAAAATAGGACATATGGGGTATTGCGACTAATGCATGGGCCGGGGTATCTTAATACTTAATTAAGTGATTTTTTTCTTATATTTGGTGTACTAACTTCGACGTTTTTTTCTTATAGGTGCGAACATGGCTGACAATAACGAGGCCGGGGTTCTCGAACAGGAGGCGAGGAACCGATAGAGGAAAATAGTATGATTCAGATGGTCATCGCACAGGCAGTGACAAAGACGCTCACGTCGCTCTTTCCTACCATCTGTGAGTCTGTCAGAGTTTGGATTGAGGGAGGGAAAAAAGGGCCTCCCCCAGTGATCAGCTTCGGCTCCAACAAGTACCCAATCAATGTGGCTACAGAAGATGCACCCCCAGCATCCCAGAGATAAAGAAGAAGAAGCACAGGAAGAGAAGTAAGCCAGCTCCTAAGACGACTATCCGGGGGTATGAAGACATGGTATCACCCGTGCGGATGGCTTGACCCGAGTTCATGAAGCTAGTCAACCGATCCTGACTCCGGAGCTGCTCGCCTCGCAGACGGATGCATGCTCTCTTTGCAAAATGCTATCTTGACGCTAGAGGGCAACCTTCTTAAAGAAGAGAATCCAAATTACCCGGTGTTCACTGTCAAGGTGCCAAAGGACTTGGCCGACTTCGTCCATGAAGCCCCCGCGGATATGTTCTTCATATCGTACGAGGACGTCTTCAGGCTGTTTCACTATAGACGGCTGGACTATAACTTGGTCCGCCTATACGCGCTCAACCAGGCGATGAGGATCTGGAGAGATAATACCCCGTACGTCAAGGTAGTGGATCCCTACTACATGCGTGACAGCCAGCTGGTGGAAGGATCAACGACACGGGCCATGGCCACGGAGTTCCTCCAGAGAATCATGCTGAACAACCAGGATAAGAACACCCTTCTTCTGGCTTTCTTTTCCGAGTAAGTACACATCCGGTCGCCGCCGTCGTATCTTATGCTTTCTTATAGATTTCTTCCGTTGTTGATCCTTTCCAACATTCCGTTTCAATTGTGTTGAGCAGTGACGAGTATTGCATACTCATCGTCCGTTGCCACTTATTTCGACTCGGGGAGTCTTAAAGACTACACCAGAATAAAGGTGTTCTCGATGAGGCTCTCGAGGGCTATGCCCAAAAGGGAGGCCACTTACACAAAGAAAAGAATGGGGAACGTTTCACGAAGGACAACAAACACATTTTCTGGCATGGGACCGGTTCCATTGCATCAAGCAGGCGCCTGGCAGCGTGAAGGATGCCTTCTACGTCCTCCATCACATTAAAGCGTTTGTCCGGGATGCAGAGAAAACGAGGTGGCCATCTAGTCTCCAACAATGGACCAAACTTAGGGGGAAATCACCGATGCTGAGCTTAGAGAAGACTTCCATCGCATCCAGATGCAGTTATCGCAAATCATCGTGGAAGATGTCGTGTCAGCAGGGGGGTCCTTACACAACGTTAGAGGTAGGATGTATTATAAAAGAAAGCCTTGCCTCACTCGATAGAAGTGCTTCTTTATTTTCTTTATTATAGACTTATCCACTTAATTAGATGAATAAATCATACTCTATTTATATTATTAACCAAATATATATCTCAATCCATCTCCAGGGTTGTCTAAGTGGGAGATCGAAGAACGCCTAGACATGCAGAATGACATGATGACGTGGATGACGAAAGACTGCTATAAACCGTTCCCGGAGCCGATCAAGAAGAAGGCTCAATCATACCGGTTTGGATCTATTTGATCCTAGTTTAGGCGGTGACAACTTCATTTGTACTAAGACTTGTGTGACATGAGATGAACTTTTGTACCCCAATTAAGACTTGTGTAATAATTTGGCACAGGAAGAACAAGCCCCAACCGGAGCAGTGATGGTTGCACTTTTATGTGTCTTGTAATGTGGTTGTTCCGAGTGCAATGTGGTTGTTATTGTTCCGAGTGCAATGTGGTTCCGAGTGCAATGTGGTTGCACTTTTATGTGTCTTGTAAACGTTATTCATAAACTTGTTGGTGTTGTTTTTAGTTTAATCGAACATGCTACTTTTAGTGTTATGAATCGGGATGTATAATATCAAATGTAATGAATTTGTGTCTATTTCGGAACTTTCAAATATGATTACTTTATTTTGGCCAAAACTGTGTATTTATACTCCCTGTGTATTTATACCTATACAAATACGAAATAAGGTACAGCAAAAAAAATAGCAAAATTCCTTACCTGTGGCGCACAAGATACATTACCTGTGGCGCACACCCAATGTTACCTGTGGCGCACAGATTCTCTTATCTGTGGCGCACAGCCGGGAGGTTCGCGTATAAGTGGTGCGCCCCGCGGCCCTTACCAGTGGCGCACGTTTCCAGCTATCTGTGGCGCACGTCCTGTGCGCCACAGGTAAGAGGTGTTATCTGTGGCGCACGGGATGGTGCGCCACAGATAGCCTGTTACCAGTGGCGCGGCCGCAGTGGCGCACCGACATTGCGCCACTGGTAAGCTTATTTGGTGCGCCACTGGTAAGGTTTTCTGTACTAGTGAAATATGCAGATTGGACTACACGACGCGTGAGAATGGGTATTGAATCATTGATAGCGCTGTACAGAGACAATGCGATCAATATTTTTGCTAAAAAGAAAGTATTACGATGGATGTTGGAGAGCTATAAACCCTAACTAGCATTAACGTGTGCGTTTAAGGATCAGGGAAACAACAAGTCGCATCGATAGTGCATGGCACTAATTGGTGATTGTCTTTTGTTTGCCTAAGGCAATTGTTGATCATATCCTTCTTTCTGTGCTAGGATGCATGGTTAATTTTACGCCATTGATCATTGATCCTAATAAGTATAGTGGCGTCTAGATTATACAGGTTTACTCTCTTAGTCTGTCACAAGGTTAAAGATTCCTAATCCTATTATAAAGCAGGGGTTAACATTTCGTTCTCTCATGTTTTCTGGTTCATGTCTTATAGACTATCACAAGGTTAAGACGCCTAAATGATTTTAAACTATGGCTGCATTCAGAGATATTAGAAAGTTCTTGGTGTGGTTTTGGAACTGAACATGTGGTGGTTTTTACATCATTATTGATGCCAAGCCATGCAGTTTCTTTGATTTAGCTATAATCTCACTATTTCTCCAGAAATAATCGTCATCATATTGTTTATTTGCTAGAGCTTGACAACAATTGCTAATCTGTTTCTTTTACAAGAACCTCTGTTCTCTTCACAGTTTTCATTGTTTTTTGTTGTTGTGAAAAACATACGGTTACAACTCTTTTAGGTAGACTGGTTCGTTGGAGCCTTGGAGGGGAGGGCGTCAAGGCCTGCTAAGCATGACAGGAGTAGTCAATTGACAGAATCAACACAGAAACATGGTTGGTTTGAACCGGAACATGCTTGAGACGGTGAAGGAGGTCAGCAAGCCCAGCTACATCCTGGAGTGGCAGGTGAGACGCCGGGATCACGTGCATGAGCAGCCAGGTCGGTTCATTGACACAACAGTCTTGCGTCCATTCTGGGGGCGGCAACCCGCGACCCCGTCCCCGCGGTTCACCTCCGTCGTCAACAATGAGGCCAGGTGACTGACTGAAGGCATGAACATATATTCTATCTAGCTTCTCGGCGTCAGGTGACAGAAGGGCGAAGAAGGCCGTATGTTGTTGCCTGCATACTATTTTCCGTTTCTACTTTCTTCTTATTTTGGGGCTACGGTTGCAGTGTACATACAACTGATATATGTGACAATCTTGAGGGGTTTGTTACTTTCGTGTGGCAATATATCTGCCCGGTCTTCTCTCGATGTTGTCCCCACAACTTGTGCGTCTGGGCGACTTTTGTTCGGCAAAAGTAAAGATGTGTCCTGTGTTAATATTGGTCCTTGAGGAACTGGAGGAGCCATTCAGCTTTTTATTTGCTCTCCCCCCCCCCCCCCCCCCCCCCCCCCCCCCCCCCAGGGCGACGGGGCTCCCCGCTCCAGCCGGCCGCCGCCCCCTCCTCTACACCCCCTCCCCCGCCGCCGCCGCCGGCAGGGGTCGTCGGGCGAGGCCCGGGCGACGCTGGCGGCGGCGGATCTCTTCTCCCCGCGCCCTGGTAGGCGGGTCGGGGCCCTCCCCTGCCATGGCGGCAGTGCTCCTAGGGATGCCCTGGTCCGGCGCGGCCGGGTGAAGCTGGTGGCGGTGCTCTCCCGCGGCGGAGCTCCTTGGTCACGGCGGTCGCCGGTTGCTGCTTGGTCTTGGCCCAGATGGGCTCGGGCGGGCCCCGATGGGCTTCACGGGCCGGGGCGTGGCAGCTGCGGAGCTTCCTGGAGGTGAAGGCGGTGACTAGTTGGGTCACGGGACGGCGCCTCTGCGGCCTGCTTATTGCAGCAGGGTGGCCGGAGCTTTACGGGCCCATTCGGGCCCGGCCGGGCCAGTGCGGGCCTGGTGTGCTCCCGCTGCTC
Source organism: Poa pratensis (assembly GCA_947311845.1). NCBI lineage: Eukaryota > Viridiplantae > Streptophyta > Magnoliopsida > Poales > Poaceae > Poa > Poa pratensis. The sequence goes on from CAMZMU010000088.1 coordinate 19,771,554, forward strand.
TGTCCGGTCTATGACTGCCTCGCGGCGGTGGAGGTGGGTTCCACCCGCGTGGCTGCGAGGCTGATGTCCCTCGCCCCAAAGATGTCGTGAGCCTCCGGATCCAGGCCGCTTGCCAGTTTCTCGAAGCAACTGATGATGACGACTGCAAGATCGTGGTGGCGCATGCTGGTGGGCGGCGAAGCTGGGTGGTGGTGCTCTTTTGCTCCAGGGATTTTTTGTGGACAGGGGCGGGAGAAATCCCTGTTAGCTGGTCTGACCCTGATGCGGTGCCGCCGTCGTGTGGCACCATCCCTTCCTGGAGGGCGTTGTGGGAATCCCCTGTCTACTATACTCTACGTACTGGGGGAAACCCTAGGACCGCTGGTCTGGGCAGCAGCGTCGTATCGACGGCGTTTCCCTTCTTGAAGGTGCTGCTTGGTACAGTGGCGCTTCGGAGGGCTTGGATCGTGGTGGGACTTAGACGGGGGCGCAGCGGTTGAGGGTCTTCATCGTTTCGTTGTTTCGCCATCACTTTCATTTCTTTTCTCTTTGGGCTTGTGTGTGCTGCTGCCCCGGTATGTGGTGTTGCGTTTGTATCAATGTTTGTATGATGGTCGTTGCTTTATTTATAAAGCGGGGCGAAAGCCTATTTCGAGGTTAATATTGGTCCTTTCCAAAAAATTGTTATATGAGAAATTTTAGCATCAGTCATATATATTAGAGGGAAAAAATCTGAAACATATGTCTACATAGTTCATTCAAACGAGTTTGTTGAGACCCGTGAGATGCATTCAGGTACAACTCTGGGGCTCCCACGTACAAGGTGGTCTCACTGACAAAGTCATGGTCTGAAAAACTCGCCGGAGAATATATCACGACAAAGAATCTGCAGCTAAACCAACATGTACACCACCGGATTGACAAGGCGACAAGCTGATCATTTACTACACTACTACTAACTTCAACAATCTGTCACGTTTCTTTTTTTTGTAATGGGACACATGAGCTATGTTTCTTTGCGACATACAAAAATTTAAATTTTAGTTTTTTGTAAATTTTTTGGCTAAATATTATTAGTTATACGTGTGTGCACGTGCAAACTTACTAGTATTATATCAACATGTAAAATTGCAACTTGAAATATGTTATATTTTGGGCTGCGCAAAAATCTTGGACGAAGTCGAGTACGTAGTAAATTTCAACTCTCCAAAAATCTATTAGGTTTTGTTATTTTCGTGTAATTTAGAATATGAATTATTTTGAGTTGAGATTTTGCATATTGATAAAATGTACCATTGTCTACATCCAGAATTTTTTCAGATTTATAGAAACTTTGAAATATGATTTTATAAATTTTTAAAATAAATGACTCCATGAAACCCGGCCTCCATTTGCACTTTCCGCCTGTTGGTACAGATATATAGGTATTACGTAAGGACCAGAGAAGAAACAAGTCGTCTCACTGTTGGAAAACAGCTTGGATGTCACGTAGACAATGATTGTCGGCGTTGCGTCGTCAAATCATCTACAATCTTTTTTCTTTTTTGAGTAGGGCGTAGCTTATTTTTGTAGAAGACAAAGATAGTTTACATAATCATACCCCAATCGCGAACCACGAACGGCAGGCAAGATAGGTACCTTACAACTCCACGCATGATGCACCTAGCCCACTCTCACAATATATTCTTGAAAGACAAGAGAATCCACTCCTCGGCTCCTCGCGACATACCAAAGTTTGAACTCTGCCAAAACCCTGGTGGCCAACTGATCCGGCCCGGATGGCAATGGGCCGACCCGGCCCTGGCCTTGGACCCGGCCTTGGATCATCCGGGATATATTAATTGCTGCCTCGCCGAGTCGCGTTATCAAAGACCCAAGCGCTCCCGCTTTTCCAAAGCGACCAACGAGTTTGGATTACCAGGGAATTGAAATCTCTTCTGATATTGGTGCTGAACCTGGTCCATTCCTGGCTCCAGCACTGATCCAGCGAGTTGTTTATGTCCGACATTGAACCTGGTCCATTCCTGGCTCCAGCACTGATCCAGCGAGTTGTTTATGTCCGACATTAGTCACTCCCAGAATCTAAAACAAAGTGTGACATACCTGCTTTGCATGGACACACTGAATGAGAATATAATCCACATTATCCTCCTCTTGCAAACAAACATATATAGCAAACTAAAGGTTGATCCTGCAGTGCCATGTCACATTCTCTCGTCAAAAGTCCACAAACGATGTTGCAAAGCTAACCACATGCAAAGTTTGAATTTGAGGGAGGCACCATTCTTCCAAATACTAGTGGTGGCCACAAAATGCTCGCCCCACCTGTTGAAGCAGTTTGTAAGTCGATTTTGCCGGTATTTCCCTGTCGAGGACCAGGGCAAGAAAAACTATCCTCCGCAGCCGGATAGCGCTGCAGCCCATTGATGGCCACCCACAGGACTACATGGCACCTTGAGGACACAAATTACCTGTGACATCCATTATCAACTTGTTCTTACTCTACTGTTCTCTCCAGTATGATCCAAATGTGGACATATCGTATTGATAGGAGTAATGACTGTCCAAGTGAACTGTTGGAGACGTTCTTACAAGCGTCAGGTCACAGCTCATATGAGCTTCCTGCTCGAATATCGAAAAGTGTGAAACAGAATTCTTACTCCGAGCAACAATCCACTGAGACTTCCGAACTCTAAGAGAACAAATATATGGAATAAAGCTTCTCTTCATCACAACATTTCTGCAAGTCTTTTTTGGTTGTTGCAGAAACTATGTTATGTATGTTGTAACAACAACAGTTCAGTTTACAAAGAGGCTACAGTTTTGGGCAAGTCAGAGGATACAACAACTCATGGCACACCATACTACACTGTTTCATTTGAGGTGTCCCACAAACTCCACAGCAAAATTCCAGTAATTCTGTGTATCAATTAACAGTAGGCTCAGCAATGCTGAAGCACCTACCATTCTGGAGGTGCAGCGCAGAATGAAATAGAAGGAAAGAATGATAACCTAAGCTTTCTATTTACGCTGAGACTAGACCAAGGTATCCTGCCAGCAGAGTTAAGAAGCATGACGTGATGTATGCACCTGCCACGATATAAGGCTCTTTTATGCCCCACAATCTAAGATAGTAGTGTGAGGGGAGAATTCGCAGAAATATCTGTTTCTCCCATGGATGTGCTTCAGAGTCATATTTAAAGGAACCTGAGACAGAAAATGGTACATTAAGATCTTGCCAGCTGAAAGGCTATAATAAAATAAATGATCACTAGCAAAAGATATAGAATCAAATAAACGTAAAGGCGCCATAATTGATTCTGAGTAGACGTAGAATATAGTTCGCATAGCATATGATGTGTTCTTTACAAGGCTGGAAAGCAAAAATTATAGAAATAATTGTGTTACAGAAATAATTAATAACTGAAGCTTTTTTAGTAAATAAGAATAAACTGGGAGTGTCAGTATGGAATTATGGATGATGGAAGAACAACTCAGTTCAGCTAATTTTGTTTCCATCTGATGTTTCATTGTTCACAAACTGATTGTTTAGTAAAAGAGTTTTGCATGCCAATTGCCAAAATATCAAAAGGGCTTCACATAAGGCCCTTGTTCTCCACTCAATGATCTAGCACAGAACGTTAAGAATTTCGGGCCAGAAAAACGCAGAGGATAACACGAACTAGAGGGTTTACTGGTGCAGGATCAGAGCAAATTCAATTATGACCAAATACAGGTTCACGATGAAAGAAGGTCTAAAGAATATCCATGCACATTTGACGGAGAAGGATGATACGTGACCAAATCCTCATTGTTTAACCATTATACACTGGGAAGCAAATAAATATCATAATTTAACTTATGCAGTTCACTCCAGATGCAAATGGTGTATAACAGCAACTTAACTAAAGGGTATCAACAATAAGCACATATCATCATTACTGAGGTAAGACAATAATACAAACAGTACCATACCTGCAATATCACCAAGAACAACTCGAGAAAGAAAACACTACATGCAATTAACATAGGAATGAACATTCCGCTACATGCTGCAATTGTAGCAAGTGCTCCTCCAAGCGCAAAAGAACCAACTCGGCCCATAACTATTGAGGCCCTATACCTGTTATGAAAAAGAAATCCAGTGCAAGCGCCTGACATTGATGCTCCAAAAACACTCAGTTCTGCAACAATTGTGAATAAATTAGAATCAAAACTGAGCATTAGAGTTGCAACCAGTAATGTTTTTACTTTATAGTAGAAATAGAAGATCAAGAAAATGAAATAGAAAAGGTCAACTGGGTGGTATACATTTAGGTGATCCCTTTGCATCATTTTATAGAAAGTTAAGTTCTGAACTTCTGATACGCCATCTATCATGTCTAATGACTACACATAACATTCACTTGAAACTTCTTTTCCCTTTTTGTTTTCCTTATTATACACTGCAATGAGATTGCACTGAACAATTTTCAGCGAATTGGTGCAGATATCCTTTAAATGGTGCAGAAGAAACTAAATGGGTACTGACATGTGCCATGAGTTCACTCTAAGATTTTTTATATTTTAAGTCATTTGATATATGAAACAGTAGGAGTCTCTCTTACTGTGTTTTGGTCAAAACATTGTGGCATGAGTTGAAGAAGTTTATTCTGATAACATGAGCAGAAGCTATCATGTTATAAGGAATTATGTATGGTGGGATTACTAACTTTGAGAAAAAACGTTAACATGCTGAAGTAACGAAGTACCTGAGCAAACTGGGAGAGCAGCAACAGACACTCCAGCCAGCGCTAATGCCGCAACACCACCAGCCAAACCATCAAGACCATCAACCAATGTTACTCCAGTACCCATGGAAAGAGAACATATTGTAGCCAGAACCAGATAAAGTTTTCCCATTAATGCAAGACCAAAAGGAGGAGGTAGAGGAACAAGGAATTTCCTACACGAACAAACTGGAATCAGTAATGTTGAGAGCATCCAAGAGTACGAAAATACTATTAGTTAGCATGAACCTTAGTATAAAACTGGGACGGTTTGTTCTAATTTTTCGTGCAAAAAAAAAAAAAAAACTGGGACGGTCTCATATATCTGTTCCTGGCAGTATGCTTGGTCAAGAGAATTTAAGGCTATATGATGATATCGGTATACCAAGACATAAGCTAGGAGTTATATTTCTTCAAAGTATTAACTAGAAAAGCACCCAATAGCTCTAAAATCAGCATGTAAACATTATTACTAGCTACTGGCATGTTGAAAAATCAGTATTGGTTGTCTAAGGTGGCAGTAACATAAGGTGACATCACTGAAGGCCGCAGCTCATAGAAACAATGTCGTGTGGACTGTACTGTGTGACAATCCTTTAGTCAAATAACATCTTTTTTGCTTTTGGTGTTAACAACAGCAACTCGAAAAGCTGTCCATAATGACAAGATAGCATAACTGATCAAGGACTAAATTAAACTGCACCTGGCTTCGAGGCACATATCAGTAGCAAGAATGCTTACATGTTGTATGGTGTTGAAATATTTGCAGAGCCCAACCAGATAAAGAAATAAATCCCAGCAGCAGTCTGCAAGGCATATGAGATTACTTCTAAGTTGCATTTAACATAAGATGTAAAGGACATCGTATAGTCTGATTTGAGAAAGCGCCACTTACCTGAACCAAGAATCTTAGCCACTGTGGTATTTTATGGTTGTGATCCATGACAAGATTTGAGATATCATCAAGTAACCCAACTACTGCAAATATGAGGGTTATTATAGCTGCTCCATTCACTCCACTTGAATTGGAACTAACATGTCTTCTTGCAACACAAATACCAATAGGAATGAAGAACAGTCCTCCCATTGCTGGGGTTGGCTTTCCATAGGATGGAGAAATAGGCTTTCCTCTCCTCCGGAAATGATGAATCTTCATGCTATCAGCAATTGGTGCAAAAATAAATCCAGCTAATGTTGACAGAACTGCTGATATTAAAAAAGGGCGTGTCAAATAAAACGAGTCCAGAGGTAGCCTAACAATCCTCCACGAACACCAGTCGACAAACAAAAGTAACATTGCTAGGAAAGCAATCAGTCCAACATTATTCATCAGCCCTTGTTGAGTTCTGGGAATTGATGTAAGAAACTTTAGTTAGAAACTAGCCAGAACAGTTCTAAAAGCCTATATGTTCTTATTGGATTGATATCATCTGTGTTACATTGATCATGGAGAACAAGGATAGCATAATATTAAATATTTATAGCGCTACGTTAATTTGAAAGATCATAGCATGTGCTCTTCAGGTATCACGATTACTACTCTTCCCCGGCAATTACATTACATATAATGCAATTCATTGCACAATAATGCTCGCACCTAGTCGTATTCCTATGATGGTATATGATCTATGTACATACAGCTACTTGAATTAGCTAAACTTGTTTGTATTCCACATGATCTGAAAAGCTAGATATCTTACCTGCTCTTCCTATGCCCTTTCTCAATGGTGGCGAGCCTATGGGCAGCCACAGTTATCGCACCTTCTGCCCCCTTGAAGCGTCTCTCGGTCATCATTGGCAACTCAACATCCTCAAGTGCTAACACAACATCGTCATCGCTCCAGTCACTCTCACTTGAATACAAAACAACACCAAATGCATCATCATCCCCGTCGTCATGATGCACCAGCGAGAAATCCCCGAAATCCTACACCAAGTCACTTCAAGTAGTAAAACAACTGCAGTCATGGTGTAGCATTGCTAAGTGAAGAAGAGAAATAGCAAAGTACATCGTCAAAAGATGTGGCAATCTGAATGGAACCACGCCTGCGTGCGGTTGCTATGCTTCCGAATTGGGAATCCTGCAGAAGGGTAATGGCAGTGAGATCAGTTCCACCGTAGTTCTATCTGGCGATATGCAAGTGAATCACGGTCACCTACATCAGTCTGAACTGAAACACAAACCAACATACTCATACTAGTAGCGGCACACACGATACACTGCAACAAACCAACAGCCTGAATTTCGAACCAAAATCTGAATAAATGGCACCCAATCTAATGGCACGGGCATTCAGGCAACCTCGCCAACACGTTGATTGGCTACACATGCGAGAGATAATTACTTGGAGACACACGGGTACTAAGCTTCCATGAATAGTAGAGAGGCGGTAATAACGAGGCGAAAAACTAGCTGTACGAGAAACGGGCGCGGCGAGAGATCTCGGAGTCTGACCTGCGGGGCAGAGGGTCGGCGGGACGACGACGAGTAGAGGCGTAGCCGCGGGAGGGGCGGCGGCCGGAGAGATTGCCGGAAGCGTCGGCGTGGCTGGTGGGGTGCGGGGCAAGAGGAATAGTAGCAGGAGTAGGAGGAGGAGGGGACAGAAGACATAGCATATGGCTCGTCGGCGGTGAGGGAGCAGTAGATGGCCGGAGAATGGAGATCACGGAGTATTTATGGACCGCGGCCGGAGGACAGCGACTGTTCTTCGAATGCGCCGTCGTTGCAAGGCGGCGTGGGGAATGTTGCTGGATCGCTCTTGTTCGAACTTTTTGGTAGTCGCTTTAGGCCTCTATTGTATTTTAGGGGGATGGGAGGGAATTATCTCGGATCCCGGAAAATCTCCACTAGTGTGTTTACTTCTAGTGTATTTTAGGGAATGGGAGGGGATAATCCCCAAATATCCCTACCAACCATCTCATTTTTGCCTAACACAAAAACTCTAGTCCATGCTAGTGTATTGTAGGGGAAGAGTATTTGTGGGAATTGGGTGTTCACCAAATCCCCTCCCATCCCCACACTTCCCATCCCCTAAAAAACTCTTAAAGTAAACAAGGCCTTATGAGGGGATAATCTCGGATAACCCCTGGTCACTTAAGTATCGCCCACAGGCCCCTTTTCGCTGTCACTGACATGTGGGCTTTAAGTGACCGGGGGTTATTGGGGATTCTCCCGATGCGAAAACGGACCTGCGTTTGTCCATTTTTTCCATTTATTTTGCACTAGCTATGCATAAGATTGAGAAAAGGTGGGATAAACGGGTCCCCTTTTTGCCTCTTATGTTTGCTTTCCCCTTCTAAAAACTTAGCTGAAAATTTTCATAGAAAACATTTCTCGAAAAAATTCTTAAAAAAGTTTAGCTGAAAAAGAAGGTTTTTGATTTCTCCTTCTGCCAAGCTTAAACTTTGTACAAATTTGGTCAAATAGTATAAAGTTTAACCAGATTTGTAGAACAAGCCCTTAGAGCATCTCTATCGACACCCACAAATTACCCTTAGCTGCCCAATGGGATCCGAACCGAAAAAACGACCACCCCATCTATTCGAGGCGACCCAAAATCTGTCCGGCACCCCAGGACACCCACCAATTTTGGAGACCCGCTCGAGGGGCTTCGGACAATGCCTGGACAATGCCCGGGACGCAAATGACTACCGGCCTATACCGCCCAGTGTCTATGACAGGCAGGACCCACCACCCTTTGTCATCTTCAACTCATTGTTGGGGGTTCGACCGCGAAGTCTGACTCGCCGCTGCCCCGTGTTGTCGTTCCATGCCGCCACATCGCTCGCCTCCACCCCCTATCTTTAAGATAATCCGCAACCCTGTTGGTGGGGCGAACTCTCACTTTGCAAAGAGATAAGAGATTGTCTGGAAGATGTTGAGAGAATTTGTTGTGCTCCAAGCCCGATTTGGATTGTCAGGAACCCTTCTCTATCATGATCGCTAAATAGATGTGGGAGATCATAAATCTTTGTGTTATCATACACAACATGATTGTCGAGAGTGAGCGACATTCCAACATGGTTTTCGATTAGGTTTTGAGTACCAAGTCCCTCTTGCCGAGCCACATCAGGAAGTGCCGGCAAGTTTGCTGATTTTCTGGTCATGCATCAATAAATTCATGATGAAACAAGTCAAGATCAATGTTCTAGTCGCACACTTATGAACATTAGGGCACACAACTAGTTTAAATGTCACATGTTGTTTACTGGAACTTGCCAAATTTTAATTTTAATTTGGATTATTGTAATAACTCTCCCTTCGTAACAATATGTAAGACGTTATGTGAAGCTAGTTTAGCTTATGTAAACGTCTTACATAAAGATACAGAGGAAGTATATGTTTACTTATGTTTACACTTCTGATGGACTATGCAATCAAACTTTTTGTGACTTAGAGACAAATATAAACATATCGATGAAAATGGGAAAAATGGATAGGGTCGAACGTTTGGGGTGCCGCTGGGGATGCACCCATCATTATGTCGGACATGTGTCCGGCACCCCCCAAAACCAGACACAATTTGGGGTGTGTCAGACATATTCTGGGGTGCAGGTGGAAATGTTCTTAGTATCTATAATACCAAATCAATATTATTAGATACATCATAATATATATATTTTATATCTAGTTGTTGATAATTTTTCTTATAAATATCAAGTTTCGGGATATCACTTCTCGTTAACTTATCGGTCAACCCAAGATAATTAAATCGGCTTATCGACCGATTTATCGTATTATCGGTCGACTATTTATCTGCAAGGTTTTTAAAAACTCTCACGTTTTTGTATCATCAGAATCAATCAACATGGCAAACTCCTGAAACTCATAAACCATGTCATTTGTATCCCTCTTAAGCAACCGTAAGTAGCCATCTACACAAATACTCCCTCCGTTCCTAAGTGTAAGAATTTTTAACATTTTTTGGCAGACATGTATGTAGACATGTTTTAGTGCAAGATTCACATCAAGACTACAAAAATTCAACCAAAATAAAAATGGGAGCTAGATCGGTTGGGACCCACATATTTGTTGATGAATATAGGCAAATATCAGTTCATACCGACGATATATCGGTCTGACAAACTGTATATCGGCCAGACGGGTAAATACCGGCGGTATTCACTTATCTTATCTATCTGAACCCGATAACCGATAAACCAGTCGATATATCGGCATACCGGCCAATATTTTGAACAGTGATAAATAACATGTTTGATTGGATGCTAACTCTGTCATACTTTGCCACATAATTATTACCAAACTTGTGAGACCTTAGGTGAACAAATTCTTAGTCACATTTCGCCTTGTAAGGGAATTCTATCACACCTTTTATGTGCATCGGCGGATCTAAGCCCCCCTGCTCCAGGCGGCCGCCCGGACTTACCGATGGCATCGTAGCTTGTGTTACATGAATTTTTATAACGATTTGTTCAAATAATTGGCACTTAGACACATTTGTCAAACTTTCAAAAAAAATCTGGGTCCGCCATTGTTTGAGTGTATGACATATAGGGCTCACTTGTCAATAAGAATGCTATCTAAGATGTGGCTAGAACCAAACCCTCACCTAACTTGACCAAACTTGGCTAACTTGAGGTGTGCCAAGTTTGGAACCAAACAGAAACAGTCAGGCATAGTCAAATTGTACATTGTTTGACCTTAAGTATATAAGAACGGAGGGAGTATTTCTGACTGATTAAGTTTGTGGTGAAGATAGTGTTTTGAGTATTTTTTTTAGCAAAACATGTTTTAGTAAATGTCCAATCCCATGTCCAACAGGAAAATTTTCCTTCCAGTTTTTTTTTGAAGAATGTTGAGGCTTGAAATGGGCCAAAAGGTTGGGCTGTAGGCCCATCTTTGTTCATTTTTTTGTTCTTTAACTTAACGACGATAGTTGTAGCTTAATGGGGCAAAAATGTTGGGCTCCAGGCCCGTCACTATTACTAGTTTTGCTTTAACCTGCCCCTACCCCAACGCGACAAGAGTGACAGGATCCACGGCAATTTGATGAGGCTTGGTCGAAATGATACAAAGATGATATGGTCATATGATCTGTTTCCTTGAAACATGAAATGGTTACATGTTGTTTTAAGAAAATAGTTACAAGCATATACCATGGTGAGCACACTACCTCCCGGCTACTGAATTTCAGGAGTAAATAATAGGCGATCGTTTAACCAAACAGTCCCCACCTGTGTAATTCGAGTGTGAAAGAAACACTGAACGACACAGTAAACAGGTCAGGATCAACTCTGGTGAACTGTCAAAGCGAAAAAAAAAAATAGCCAAAACTACCCTGCCATTTTTTTCTGCAGGAAAATCGACCTGTCTTTGCCCAGTTCTGTCTTTTTCTCCAAGAGATAAACACAGCAGCCTTGAACCATTGGTTTCTATTTCAAATTAAAACCCGGATCACGCGCAATATCTACAGGCTGGAGCCTAATTCAACCGGTCAGTGGTTTCTAAAAAAATTCACACGCATACGGTGCAATCCACGATTCTGCACAAATGTGTCCACTGGGAGAGCCCAGAATCATCTCCGATCTCCACGAAAATAGGCATTTCCGTGCCTGAAAGTGAGCAAAAGCCAGATCATCTCCAGACGTTGGCTTCCAGGTTCACAAGTTAACAAAAGCTGAGGGTGACATACGGAAGAAAGGTGATCAACAAATAGCTACACGTGATGAAGCTGAAAAAAAAGTAGTATAAGGCATGGATGTCAGCCAAGGCATCCCAGGAAGTCCGTGATGGAAGTCAGTGGATTGTTAGGCAGGCTTAAGCTGAACACATCCGCTCACAGGCTCCAGAAAAGCAATCCCTTTGTCCCAAGTAACTCTCACATCCATTTCCATATACCAAGAGTGTTTGGCATAAACTCCCAATGCCAAACTTCACTCTCGGCGACCCTGCAAAAGGAAAATCAGCAAGACATTGTCAAATTGTTTCATGTAAAAAGGTATCCAGTAATAGCCATGCTTTGCAAGAAAGGTGCGCGAAAATTCCACAGTCGTGGAGATAATGTATACCATGTAAAAGGGTATATTTAACCAAAAATAGAAATTTTAAGAAGAGAGGATCCGTGGATATATGAAATGTAAATAACACAAGTAACACGAGGTTCTTCATCTGCGGTCAACAGGAAAAAATATTTAATGTCCATACATGATTAGATTGCTCAAGGATTAGAAAGTAATGATAGTGGTGACGGGCCTTCACTATTCTCAAAAAATGGTCCCAACCATATTTAATACACCTATATACTGACCAGAAGAAGTACAACATAACTGCCTAAATGCAGAGGATGGAAAAGGATGTCAAGGCTTGCAACAGCATTTGAACTCTACTTTCACAGGCTCACAAAACACAAGCTAAAAGCAATTCTGGCTAGTTAAGCTCTGAAGCAAAAGAGAAGGGCTGTAACTGAATCCTTACATGGCTATGTCTTGGCTTTCTCATGAAACAAGTTTGGCATACATGGTGTAAGCTATTCTTTGGAAAGGGACAAGAGTTCAGTTTGTCCACTTGACCCAGAATCATTGCGAGGACAGTGATAATGTTGATTCAGCCATGCTTAGCTAGCATGTGCGATCTCTTATCTCCAACTAGTATGTTATATCTAGTAGGCACCGTCAGATGCCATGTAAAAGGTTTCCAGCTAACTTCACGGCAAGAGTAGTACCTCATATAGCATGACTTTGTATGTAGAGTTGTAGACAGCAAAGCATGATATTTATACATAGTTCATATGTAGAAGCTTGAAACAACATAAATAAATGGATCAAATTAAATGATATTTCATCTTCTAAACTTCAAATTTTCATACTTTAATTAATTTTGTCCAACTTTGCAAAATCTGTCTGTCAAGTCCAGATAGTAATACTTCCCAAAAGACTGGCAAAAGTCTCCTAAACCCTGACCACAATTGCTAGTCGGTACATCAAAACATTTACAGCCCATTCATGGCTAACCTACCAAAACAATGAACAGTAAACCCAGACCACTTGTTTGTTTATTTTCAATTAGAAACAAAATACGTCATTATCTTTTGAAGTCCACATCAAGTATCTCACTTCTGTTATTTCTTCCATCTTCTTCTTCCTTGGAGCCAAACCATACTCTTATTTATTCTGCCTTCAAAGGCTCACAGACAATACTTCAACACAGAATAGTACCATCTATAATCCCCTTCAATAATCCAAACAGCCTGTAGGAACTAGGATCTTCAGTTAGGTACATCCTGCTTCTACCTAGGAACTTCAATGGATAATCTTAGCCAGATCTTTCACAATGACCTACTCCCATCTCTAGGAGCAACTGCAAACCAATCTATCAAGTTGAGAAAATTCATCGTTTCCCCTTATGATTCCCGTTACAGGTAAAATCACATTCTTTGCTTTCTCTTGCATCATATCTGTATGTTTATACAAATACTCTGCATAATTTCCCACTCTTCTGGGTGCAGGACCTGGGAAACATTCTTGCTTGTGCTTGTTGTTTATTCAGCATGGATCTACCCATTTGAACTAGCATTTCTGAGACATCTCTCATGGAAACTTTTCCTCGTCGAGAACATTGTCAACAGCTTCTTTGCAATCGATATTGTTCTCACATTTTTTATAGCATACGTCGATCACAAGTCTTATCTTCTAGTGGATAATCCAAAAAAGATTGCAGCTAGGTTGGCACTTACTCCTCAACTATTATCAACTGTGACACTCTGAATGGTAAAGCCCAAGTGCAAAGTTAACAATTTGAACAGCACTGACGATAGCTTACATGCAGATATCTCTCTTCCTGGTTCATTTTTGACGTATGTTCAACAATTCCATATCAACCCTTTGGGCTACTCTTTAACAAGCATGGAAATGGCCTTGCTTATAGGATACTTAACATGCTACGATTATGGCGTCTCCGGCGCCTCAGTGCATTATTTGCCAGGTATGCTTCTTTTTTTACTTAAAACTTCAAAATAAGAGGGATGTAAATTATATAAATTAAATCGCCCTTCTAGGATTGAAAAGGATATCCGGTTCAACTACTACTGGATAAGATGCACCAAACTAATTTCTGTAAGTTTACATGATCTCCTCTCCAAGTACGTAAAAATCGATGTATTACTACCCTGATGAGTGAAACCTAGTTTTGTATGTTCGAGTGAACATTGCAGGTTACTCTTTTTGCAGTACATTGTTCAGGATGTTTCATCTACTTAATAGCTGATAGATACCCTGATCCAGCAAAAACCTGGATAGGAGCAGCAAATCCAAACTACAGATCGGATAGTCTATGGGTTCGATATGTGACAGCAATTTATTGGTCCATTACAACACTCACAACAACTGGTTATGGCGACTTACATGCAGAGAATCCAAGAGAAATGTCATTTAGCATATGTTTCATGCTATTCAACCTGGGATTGACAGCATACCTCATAGGTAACATGACAAATCTGGTTGTCGAGGGAAGCTGCCGTACCAGGAACTTTGTACGTACTCCTCCAAATACCTTCAAGACTTATTGTTGTTGTTCTGGCATTGTTGATATTCCAGCTTGGCTTTACAAAAGGACTGAAATAAAAAAATAGAAGTAAGAGAACTCATATGTGTATGCAGGATCATCTTCTCAAAGGGAGTTACATGTGAACTTGGTTGTACCGTAATACATATGCACATTAAAGATTGCAGGCAAGGATAGGTTGAAACACAAATGACACATTGCTTACACATCTGTCACTAGCATGTCCCGTTTTCTGGATTTCACCTTAATGAGTACACCCACATGTATCAATATGCATAGAAGCAAGGCCTTTATTTCAAGAGTATGATATAGTGTTTTTTACCTCCTAATCTTCCTGTCTTCAACTCTGTAGAGAGATACCATCCATGCTGCCTCTCTGTTTGCTGCACGGAATCAGTTACCTGAACAAATTAGGGATGAAATGCTAGCTCATATCTGTCTAAGGTATAAGACAGAGGGGTTGAAACAGAAGGAAACATTGGATAGTCTCCCCAAGGCAGTCCGTTCAAGCATAGCGTGCCACTTATTCCTCCCTGTCCTAGAAAAAGTATATCTTTTCGACGGTGTTTCCTTTACTTGCAGGCTCCAATTGGTATGAACACGAAATGAGTTAGTTATTCTAGAGCAACTGTAAATTAGTGTGCACTGAGCCACTGAATATCATCAGCAGTTGGAAGGTAATACATGATCGTCTGGATGTAGGTTACCGCAATGGAAGCAGAGTACTACCCACCAAGAGAAACTGTCATACTCCAGAACGAAACGCCAACTGATGTTTACATATTAGTTTCAGGAGCAGTGGTTAGTCCAACTACAAATTTGACGATTTCTTGATTCTGGAGTTTCTTACAACTATGCATACAATTGTAAGTTTTGCTATTTTATTTGGCAGGAAGCACAGATAATGATTAATGGAGGAGAAAAGGTATGACTGGCAAACGATCAGAATATTTTAAGGAGAAAAGTGAATGCACAATCTGATATGTATAATTACCAAAATCCAGGTTGAGAAACTACTATCAGGCGGTGACATATTTGGTGAAATAGGAGTTCTCTGCAACAGTCCTCAGCCAATTACTTTCCGCACTATCAGAGTTTCACAACTATTGAGAGTGCATACAACAGTGCTCAAAAACATTTTGCTGGAAAACAAACACGACAAAGAAATTATAATGAACAATCTTTACCAGGTGAGATCACAATTTTTATCACTGTGGCATCATATTTTGATAATTAGTTGTTTATACAGAAAGAAAGTTAATATTCTTGTGCGTTCGGCAGAAAATGAACTCAGATCAAAGGTCCCCTACTGAGATGATGGAGGTATGTCAAGGGGATGAAAATTTTGGAGAGTACAACCGATGTTCCAAATCTAATCAAGTCGGCGTAAACAATGAATCAAAAGCAAGAGAAACATTAGCACCATGTTGCAGTGAAGAACGTTGCAAAGAACTCGATGAATCAGACAGAAATGGAGCAATGTACAAGACTATCGAACAGGGTTTATTCAATAAAAACATTGATTTGCCTGATAAAGATGCAGGTATGAAAAATCGTGTTTCTACAAGTCAGATTGTGGACATAAGAAAGGTAGATGCAAATCAACACATATTGACTGACAACTGCATGACAGGATATCAAGGGGCTCATGATAGGTTCAGAAACACATGGCAAGACACGAAATTAAGGCAATCAAGTATCCAAGATAAAATTACAACAACCTCAATTGCTGTTGAACTCCAGGAGATCACTGATTCATGCGCAGAAGCTGGCTCTGTGGTTTCAGAGAGAAAAAGAGTGACAATTCATATGCATCCGCAGCAAAACAAAAGTTCAGGGGTGCCCTGTGCAAAAGTCATAAATCTACCAGGATCTCTGGATCAACTTTTCAGCATAGCTCGTAAGTATTATCTAATCAGATGCATCATTAACAATTGAAGTCTGGTATAGGAGGGCTTAGCTTCTTCTGGATTATAGCTTATCAGATAGGTAGATGAGCTTTTGCTTGTCAGAACAAATGAGGTTGCTTAGGTTTCTCATAGCCTATCGCTAGAGTATTCTGACTTTGATTTTGTATGAGAATAGAAAGGAGTTGTATAATGTGAGATCACAACCAGAACAGAACTTTGTTACAGAGTATTGGTTAGCAACATTCCTGCCATCTGACAACCTATCTTAGATTAGTATGTTAAGATACTTGAATGCCAAATGGATATTTTACGGTAAGTTTTCCAAGCTTTACTTATAATTATATAACTAAAGCATAATTGTGTTAATGTAGTCCTACGACAGATTTTTTTTGTTTAACTGGACACCAGTGTAGGGCCCCCAGTACGCCAAGTGTTGCCCATATCTCTAAAGCACCAGGTCAAGACATAGCTAACAATACCATAGGATTTTCGATTTCAATACCACAAGTCGATGAACCAATTCCACACACGGTTTGTATTGACCCCAAATATCTAAACTGCAACCATCTGGTATATGTCATTCATAGTTGGCATTGTACTGGAATATTTTCTGGACTGAACTATGCCCAGTCTTAGTTATAGAGTTTTTGAGTTCCTTTGTTGTTCCATTAAATATCAACAGTAGTTGTACTACCTTAATAGCGTGAATGCCCTATTAGGAAACGCCTAATCCCAGATATCAGTAGTGTGTACGGTCTAATCACGTGGTGCAATCCTTGTTTTAGGGTCGATGTAATTATCCTTCCATTTTTCTGTAGGTCAAAAGTTCGCCTGCTACTGTCCTGCAAAAGTCTTCAATCAAGATTTTGTTGAAATTGATGATATAAGAGCAATTCAAGATGGTGACCATTTATTTCTTATGGAGATTTGATTAAGCAAACTCAAAATCGTAAACTGTATAAAGAGCAATTCATAGGATATGGGACTTCCGTTTGAGAAAGTTGCAAGTTTTAGATCTCAGCAAATAAGAATTGAGCAACTTGGTGAAATCATGAAGAAAATGCCACACTGGAATTAACTGGAGTTACAGTTTTAGAGTAGAACTAATATTATTTTAGAATGTAAATATGGAGATATGTATTGACTGTGGCTTTAATATAAAAGCTGAGCTATAATGCATTTTATCTAAAACACAGTAAAATTGACGATGTGATGGAAAAGGTTTTTAATTTGATCTGTGATCAAATGTTTTGGGAGGGCAGACCTCCATTGACTTGATAGTTCTAGGGTTTCAATCAAAGTGGGAGCTCCCTATATATCTAAAAAAAACTTGGTAGTTCTAGGCATGGTTGAAAATAACGCGCCTAAAGCACGCATCGTGTTATGTGTGCGCTTAAGCGTGCCTAGGCATGCGCTTAGGCGAAATAGGCGCTAGGCAGCGGCAAAACTAGGAATTAACGCCTAGCACATTTTTTAACCTTGGTTCTAGGGAAGAATATCATTTTTAGCCAACAACAACTAGCATTGAACGTTTCACAAAGGATTAGAGTCTAGTAAAAGAAGTTGATGATTAACAAACAAACTGAGATACTCTGACCTTCTGATTACTAACTTTTGCGCCTTTTGAGACCATAGAAAATGTAGATGGTAACGATAAAATGTGGTTGAATTCCTCACCAAATTAGCACAAGCGGAAGCTGCAGTTTCATGTTGTGCCAACTACTTAATTTTGTTTTGACAGATAATAATAACCCTGGATGTTCATATTGGAAGCCATTACATATCATAGATTCACAATAGATAACTGGCTAACTTGCAAAACTACTATTTCATTTCATTATTGCAATAGGGACTAGGGAAACAAATTTTAGCATGATGAACTGATGATGAGATGCGGCGAGAGATCATTGAAGGACAAATTTGATAATACTTTCTAGAACATGACTAAATAAATAGGAGGTCGCACAGATTGAAATACCTACTTCAACTCACCAAAGGAATCAACTGAAGGTAGAAGCCTGCAAACTCAGCTCGTAGACAAAAAATCCATTTGAGGCGGAAGCTTACAACTCTATTCTGACACGGAAGGAGGGGAGGCCAAGCTCGAAAAACTGGACTCCACATTTCAAAATTTCCACAAGGGTCGCTGAGGACGGAGATCGACACACCCACTTGAACAGCCCAACACGAATCAACTTAGCAAAACTGCATTTCGAATCCAAGATCAATGGAGGCTAAAATCCGCTCGCCGCTGCCACTCCTGGGCTAAGCAACCGCCCAGTAGCACAATGCGATCCAAACCTGCCTCTCTGACGGCCAGTGAAGTGTCGCGGTGCAGGAGGCTGGCACCCGTAAAGCGCGATGGGAGCGTCTAGCTGCGGAACGCCGAGAGCCCGCGTGCGCGGCGGCTGGCGGGGGTTTCTGGAAGCTGCCGTCGTCGGGGAAGAACGGCGAGCGAGCAGCCGCGGCGTGCAAATCGAACAGCCCAAGGTGCAGATGGGAGCCTCTGAGTCTGAAAGGAAGAGAAATGCACCTTGGACCGGTCCGTGTGGAACTTGCTTAGCATTGCACCTAGGGTTCGTGCACCGTTGGATATGAAACAACTATCCAGATCGAGCGGTGGTTTTTTTAGATAGAAGGCTCAAAGAGCCTAACTTTGAATTAACAAAGCCCGTACGGCAGATTACAGAGTACAAACGCACAGCTTACAAGCCTCACACACCCAGCAAACAGAAAGTAGGAAAAAAAGAGCATCGCTTGGATCGTCGAGGCCATCGTCTTCCACCGCGGACGCCACCGGAGCAAGGCGAGACGATGCAGGAGGCACGAGCAACGGTAGAACGCAGACACATCGCTACCACAGGCCAAAGGTGCAGCCTTGCGGCCTCTGTCGTCGAAGAGGGACCCTTTCCCTCTCGCCCTGGCTCGAAGGGCGCCGCACCGTCGGCCGACAGAGAAGTTCACCCGAGAACACGCAAGAGCAGCAACCCAAGTGGCCATCGGAGAGAGTACGAGCGGCAGCCGCGCCGAAGCTCCAAACGAACGCCGCCATCAGCTGCAGCACTACCACAAAACAAGACGCAAACTGCAGAACGAGAACACACACTGGGAAGACCGGCAAGAAGGACCAAGCATCGCCATTGCAGACCTCCAGCACCGCCACACGCCATCTCCGAGCAGCCACTCACCAACCACCTCCTCAATCCCCGGACAGCGCCTCTAGGAAGGGGAGCGACATCGCAACGCCGCCGCCGCCCAAGCAAGGGATTAGGGTTTTCACCCCAGAACAGAGAGTTTAGGGATGGGAGAAGGGACCTCAACGAAGCCTCCAAGGAGGGATCCGCCGTTGTGGCCACTGCCGGCCAGGGGTTTCCCCCGGTCCCGAGCACCCCAGCATCTTCCACCGGCCGGATCGAACGGTGGTCAATCGCGATCATTATGTTTGACCCGACCACACTCCAGTCGATTGACACTTAATCCCTTCGTTTGTAAATGTAAGAAAAACATTTTACATTTAGTAAACGGAACGGAGTGAGTAGAAAACAAATGCACGTCGTCCCAACACGCGGAACCCCAATCATCCATCGCCGTCGGCTCCCATCCCCTCCTATGGTACCCCAGCCACCGTTGGAGGGGGGCCATCCGAAGGCGGACGGTGGCGGAGGGGCGTCCTCATTATTCTTTCCTTCCAAACTGCACGTGAGTTTTCGATTGACGAGCAATTCTAGCCAAGATTTTGGCGTGGATCCCGGTTGGGACCGTGGCGCACGCCGCACCACCCGACGAGGCGCATGTCCCTCTAGCCGTGACCGTCCACGGTGACGATGGCGCATGGAATGATGCCTTCGCGGGAGATGGAGATGACGGCGCGTTCCGGCGGGGTCCCTTTCTTTCCGCCACGTCTTAGCACCAATCGGGTTCCTCACGAGCTACTCCGGCTCAGGCAAGTGCACGGCAAATTGCTAAGGAGACGACGTGCTTTCTTGAATCTTCTTGCGTCGAATCAACATCTGTGGTAGGCAACACGATGGGCTCTTCGTCTGCTCTGTCCCCACCATGGGAGTGTAGTCTGACGTGAGGATTCATTTCCCCTTGAGTCGTGGCGATCTCCATCCACCTTGGGCCAGCCTTGGCATCTCATTGTCGCGATTGTCAAGGTGGTGATGGGGGATCATGGTGGCCGTGTTTGAAGAAAACTAGGTAGTTTATGGGGTTCCATCTCACATGCTTGTGTCGAGTCGAGAAGCCCTCAAGGAGTACTTAAAGCGGATTGGAAGAAATTTGTATGTCGGGCGGTTGACGTTTTGTAGCAGTGTTCTCCACAAGTGGGGCGGTGCCCTTGAAGACTTTGTTCTTGGCGGTGATCTTTAACTTCTGTATCTCGATTTTCGGGGTAAAAAACTTTAGATCTGACCATTGGTGGTTTTACCTGATAATGGTGACTCCCTAGTCATTTATTTTTATGGCATTGTCTCGAGACTGGACCTTCTCCAAGGTGAAAACAGTTTCTGACCATTCTGGTTAGAGATCTCTTCTGGTTACACCGGACATCGACCGTGTTGCGCACTATTATCTTTTTGGATGTTTTGTTTTGGACAACAATTTTCAAAGTTGAGGTGTCGTCACCACTGGTGGTGCTATTGCTGCTGCGAGACTCTAACTACTTCCGTGGGGTTTTTGTTTTCTTTTACTTCTTCTTTTGTTTTTCGGTTATGTGCGTCCTTAATGTTTAGACTTGCTTTAGTCGTTATATTTTCTAGAGACCCTCTGTAATTGATATCTATATTCCTTTCATCGAAAGAAATCAGTTGTACATGTAGCACACGTTGTTGTTTTTTTAACTCGAATAAGCGATTTTAAGTTATCAAATCACCTGGCTAACCAACATGTGGTCTGATAGCTAGGTAGGAGTGTGGTCGTACCCAAAACGCAACAGAACTCAAATCCAGATTTGAATTCATGTGAGCAGTGTCAAAGAGGGATATAAAACGAGATTCGCGCTTTTTGTTTTCCAGGAGGACCTTACAAAATTTAGACATTGGTTAACGAAGGAATTCCTTTCCTATGTTTGTTGCTGGTGGTTTCGTCGCATTTGGTATTTTGGTATGACTGATGTATCACACCAGCAAATGACATCTAGCATGAGCCTAATACAGTAGGCCCAAGCTGCTGTTCAATACGGTAATGACATCCAACATGCTAATAATGGCTCAAATCTCTAAATTTGGAGGTTTGGAGCCTATACCGAACTGGGGTGGGAGTGTGGGACACGTACGTCGTACGGTGCAGCTGCACCATGGTCCAGAAACTTTTGTCCTAAAAAGTACTAAGTCCAATTATGGAGCAACTTGATCCTACAGGAATGAAGATTTTGTGGTCCATTAGGTCCCATGTGATATGTGAAGCAGGTGTGCGAACGGTTGAATGTGGCATCAAGCATTTAAAATGCACATGCAGCATTATCGTTGCCTTACTTACGTGTTCCCTTTATTTTCCGTAAAGCACGGAGTAAACATAGTACTGTAGATGCATACACGCGAACACCACATGCGTTACTTTCGCAAAAAAAAAGTGTTTGAAAATTGACCAAACTCAGTAAGTCATACCACTTCACGAGTCAACCGAAGATTGAAGCCGCAAAGCTTACAAATGGTAATTGGTAAAGCCACCGCAGCTGTCTAGCTATATATCCACGAGTAGTTGCTTACTGTTGAATGTTGATGATCGGCTCCACAAGAGACACGATGGATATCCTTGATCCCTGATGGATTTTGAAAAATATTGTCCATTGGCGTTTGGACACCTGTACGAACTTCCCACACAATACCCTCAAACGAACCGGCTCTCCTTCAACTAGGCTAAATTTTATTTACTTGTTCATAGTTATATTCTAAACAACTATATGACATGGTAATTTCTAACACACAAGTTATTAAATAACAATTTAAACATAGAAATAGAAAGGGCATACAACAATTCTAACCGAAATTACAATTAAGAAAGTTAGGCAAAATGAGATAGTTCAGTTCACTACAACACATGACAATCAAATTATTGGTTTCCTTTAATTATCCATATGTGCAAAACTAGATCACTATTTCTTATGCATGACGAGAAAAAGCCCGCGAACTACGCCGGTGCATGATTTGACTCGACAAGATGGCCCATTAAGCTCCACTCCTGATCAAACACTTGCTAATCATTACGCTCATTCTTCATGATCATTTTGTGTATATATGATGACTCAAATAGTCATACCTTTCATATTTTATTTATCCACCATATTCTAACAGGGTGGCGAATAATAGTCAAAGGAGGAGCACACCCAATGCCTGCTCCACATTCTTCCTACAACTCTCTGATATATTGCAAAGATAGATCGCCAATTAACTTGTGGGTGGGTAATTGTGTTTACAAATGTCACCATCGAGGATAGATGTCATATACCCATGGTTATACTAGTGAGAATTGACCTCATAGTTACAGTCCGCAGATTTAACGTCAACTAGTCTTTGCAACATGTCAATTTCATTGTGATATTCTGCCATGGCGAACAAAGTGTCAAATTTACATATCAGAATTTGCCACAACTTGAAGTATGGCAATGGACGTTCCATACAAAGAGATATGTCACATTAGTGATTAGCGTCGGGCTAGAGAAATAATCTCATCAAAATACTGAGAGTTAAACGGGGATAAAAATGAGTGTAAAGTCCACTCATTAGTAGCACTTAGGGCGCTCCTTTATTTCTTGAGGTAAACTGGGGCGCCCCTAGAGAAGAGGGGTGTTGGCATGGGGGCATGGGGCTCACGAGGGTTCTAAAGAGTGTTGGTAGCCATTCTTGTACTCCTTCCGTTTACAATTACTTTGCGTTCTGGGTTTATTTAAAGTCAAATTTTGTGAAGTTTGACCAAATATATAGTAAAAAATATAAATATTTACAACAAAATTTTAATATTATGAGAATCCTCATAAGATATATTTTCATATCATATATATTTAATGTTATAAGCGTTGATATTTTTTCGTGTATAATTGGTCAAAATTTAAAAAGTTTGACTTTAAAAAAAACTCAGAACGCGAACTAAATAAAAACGGAGGGAGTATTGATGTTAACATGCACATAAATAAACATAAATTCCTGGTAGAAGATCATCCCACGGGGTTAGGAAAAATCCTTGACGACCTTCACCGATATGATGCCCCGCTTTTTATCGGCACCTTAGGGCATTAACGTCATGTTGCTGCAAAAATTGGATGTAATTATATCTTCTTTATATTATTATATTTCTTAAAAATATATATTACCCGCGTGAATTATTTGTATCATTTATAAAAACTTTGAGAGTCTCACGGAGAGAGCCGTTTTGGCTCCCGGATGCATATACTCCTGTTATATGTTTCAAAATTTAAAAAACTGAAATAATATGACCACAACATATACAAGTTTTCAACATTCGTGCAAAACTTCGAAATGAAATAACACTTTCTGGTCTGTGAAGAAGACAAAATCCGTGCTTTGAAAAATATACATTTTAATCTCATTTCGGCCACAGATTTTGTCTTTTTTGCACTTGCCACAGAAAGTGTCGTTTCCTTGCAAAATTTTGCACAGATGTTGAAAACCTGTATATGTTTGTGCCTAATTTTTTTAGAATTTTTCAAAGTGTTTTCATATTTTTAATGTTATAAATAACAGGATCATATGCACTCGGAAGGCAAGGTGAATTTCTGAGTCTCACGACCAGATAAGAGTTTTTTTTAGGACACACGAGAGTAGTGTACTGACGCTCACTCAATAAGGCAAATGATCCGCGGTGTATCTGTAGAAAGACTACACTAGTCTGAACAGAGGAGTGTATGCAGCTATCATGCATGGTAGACGCGTCGATCCGTTGACGGTTAATTGCAACAACAAAAAAAGATCCGTTGACGGTTGAACGTTACTCTCTATATATTAGCGTCAGAGGCAGAATTGCACATTAAACTCGGGTAGTTGTACCGGGCCAGTCGTCCATGAGACACGTGACAGGTCCAGTCGCTTTGCTAACATCACTGTGGTATTAAAAACAATGAACCTAATTCCATCGTCTGATCGTTCTGTGGTTTGTGCATATAGAGAGAGAGAGGCCGTTGGGTGTCATGCTTCTAGTCAAAGACTTTGTTCACGCTCTTGCTTGGGAGGTAAAGGATTCAAGACAACAACGAGAGAGGAGTGATTTGGCACCCGAGCTCAAATGGTCCCGATATCTGGACGGCGGAAGTCTGGTTGAGATTGTTACTTGGTTTTTGTCCGCATGCGGGGTCGACAGTAAAAGCGGCGGAGGTGCGGTGAATCACGTCGGCCAGCCTGGACTGCGGGCCCCTCTATTCATCTATTGACGCCTGGTTGCAGTGTCTTTAACCTGAATTAGAAAGCAGAAAAGTAGGAAGTAGAGATGCAAAAGGTGCTTTGCTGCAACTGGAAGCGTACATGACATACGAAGAGAAAGAGTAGACACCAGCAAGGGTACATATGGTTCTCCCATGATCAATGACAAGTCATATTGTGAAGGACTTCTGGTGCCACTAAGGCATCTCCAGCCGTTGTGCCCCCCCAGGGGCCAAAACGCCGCCTTTTCTGGGCCGCCGCGGCGCGAAACGGCGCGAAACCGAACCCTGGGGGGGCGCGTTTACCAGCCGTGAACCGCCCAGCCGGCGATGCGGCCTTATTTCGGCATAAAGAAAGGCCGGCCCTTTTTGGCATACAAATTCACACATAGAAATAATTTAACATACAAATTCACACATAAATAAATAGTTTAACGTACAAATCCATACACAAATAAATAGTTCAACAATACAAGCAAATAAAACAAATCGTACTAGGCATTGGCATCGCCATTATCGGCATTGCCATTGCCCTTGCGCGCCCACAAGTGCTGCACCAGATCATCCTGTAGAGCTAGATGTGTTCCAGCGTCTCGAATCTCCCGGCGCCTGGTGAGGAAGGTTGCCCATGGCGCCGGCACCTTGTGATCAACATCTGCAAGAGGACCCTGGCGGTAGTATGGTGCCATTGCCTCATTGGCAGGCACCGGGTTATCCCGTTCACTCTCAATGATCATGTTGTGCAAGACCACACAACACTGCATCACCTCCCACATGTTGGACTTCGACCAAGTCAAAGCTGGGTACCGGACAACAGCGAATCGAGACTGCAGCGCGCCAAATGCCCATTCCACATCCTCCCAATGCATGCAGTCGATGCTACCAAGCATCCCAGGAAAGCCTCTTGCTTCATTCTCTGCGAGGAGGCGAGCAGTGTCTTGCGCATTGGGTGATCGCAAGTACGTTGGGCCAAAGACTGCAACCACTGCCCGGCAGAAATAGTTCAAGCATTCCAGGGCCGTGGACTCGCTCATGCGCAGATAGTCATCCTGTGCATCTGCGGGAGCACCATATGCAAGCAACCTCATGGCCATCGTGCACTTCTGAATTGAGGTAAAGCCTACCGTGCCGGTGCAGTCCTTCTTCAATTTGAAGTAGGGGTCGAACTCCCGGATGGCGCGCATGATCCGGAGGAAGAGCTCGCGGTTCATCCTGAACCGGCGCCGGAACACCTTCGCGTCCTGCGTAGGATTGTTGGCGAAGTAGTCGGAGTAGAGGATGCAGTAGCCCTCGTACCGCTGCCTTTGCTTGCTCTTGCGGCGCCCGCGCGTCGATCCAACACGACGCGGCCCGCTGTTGACGAGCAAGCCGGCGAGACAGGCCAAGACCATGAGGTGTTCCTCGTCGTCGATGGCGGTCTGATCTTCCTCATCGAAGAGCTCGGCGAGCATCTCCTCGTCGTCGGAGTCCATGGCTTGGGTCGGGCGAAACGCCGAACACCTTGCGGGCGGGGTGGCCGTGCTTCGCTCCGAGAACGGCCCAGCCGGCTAGATCGCGGTGGAGGAGAGTGGGCGGCGCGGGGCGGGGCTCGAAGGAGGGGTGGTGGCGGCGACGGCGAGGTGACGGGGCGGGGCTCGAAGGAGGGGTGGTGGCGGCGATGGCGAGGCGACGGCGAGGTGGACAGAGGAAAAGGCGAGTCGGGGTGGGAAAAAGGCTTTGTCTCGCCGACAGCGCTGCCCCACGCGTGCTTTTCATTCCGCCGGCCCCCCCAGGCCGAACCCAGTGGGCTGGGTTTCGCCTGGGTGCGCCGGCGCTATTTTACGCCGAAACGACGCTAACTGGGCTTCTGGGGGGGGGGGGGCGAGTGGTAGAAAAACGGCGCTTTTCGGCCGGCGCGGCGCAAAAAAAGCCTCCTGGGGGGCTCTGGGGGGGACGGCTGGAGATGGCCTACCTGTGTCCCCATGTAGTCATACCATAACACAAAGCGTCACAAAGTGGTCGTTCGGAGTAATTCTGGCCTTGTCACAAAAAATGCTGGAACTGTGCTTGGAAAGTGTAGCTAGCGAATAAACAAGATGCCTGATACTTACTACCAACATTGTAGTTTCTAGATGCTATCGAAACTAACTTCGTTATTGTGGAAGTACAGAAACTACCTGTTGTCAGCC
Source organism: Poa pratensis (assembly GCA_947311845.1). Lineage (NCBI taxonomy): Eukaryota > Viridiplantae > Streptophyta > Magnoliopsida > Poales > Poaceae > Poa > Poa pratensis. The sequence continues at coordinate 19,798,271 of CAMZMU010000088.1, forward strand.
TGGATGTCATGGAAGAACGCCTTCCTCAATGTACCCCGAATAATTGAATATTCAAAATCAGAAACACGATGCACAAAATAAGGTTGAGCAAACACACAAAATAGTTCCAACTTTTAGCAAATAGTACAGTTTACGAATTCACATGGTACCAGCGTTTTAAGAGCATCTCCAACCGGAGGCCCCATACCCACCCCAAACGTCCGGGCGGACCGCCCGGAGAGGGTTTGGGCTAAAAACCACCACCCAAAGGAGGCCCTCAAAGCCGCCCCAAACGTCCGGGCGGTCCGGCACACCCCAAACCCAGCCCATATGTGGGGAGGGTTTGGGGAGGTCCGGACGCGCCCGGACAGGCCGCCACGTCGGACGCGGCCCAACACGCCCCACATATATCCACAAAATCCCCACCCCGGTCGGAACCCTAGCTCTCACACTCTCCTCCGATCCCCTTTCCACTCCAACTCTCCTCCGTCCGCAGCTTCGACAATGGCCGGCTCCGGCAGCGAATCGACGGCCGAGCTGTACTGGCATGCGTTCGCGGAGGAGGAGGAGATTGGGAGCTGCCCCGGGCCGGATGCCGCGGCGCCGTCTTCGGTGGCGGCGGCTCTTTGCAACGGCGCTGCGGGCAGTTCCGCCGCCACCGCCGCCGCCGCGTCCAACGAACCAGTGGCGGCGCTTCCGCAGGTTCGCGCCTCCTTACCCCAATGTACATTTTAAGAGCCGATGTCCGATGCGTAATTTAGGAATTCGATGTTCGATGTACTCCGTAGGCCGTTCCTAGCGGTCCGACGTACTCCGTCGGCGATGATAAGGTGTTATGCAATGCGTGGTTGTCCACCCCGGAGGATTGTCAGACTGGAATCCACCACCCTGCTTCGTTTTGGGGCCGGATCGGTCAAGTTTTCAATGCAAACTCGGAAATTTTCCGGAACGAGGCCTCCCTCCGCCATAGATGGCGAAACATAGTGGCGGAAGTCAACAAGTTCGCCGGATGCTTTGCTCAAATGGGATCCATAAGTTTTTATTGTTAAATTTTCTTCAATGCCGGATCCATTAGCTACGATTAATGGAGTACCTATTTCATTTTCATAGATGGATGATGCCATCCTACTGTACAACGCACTTGGGGGGAAGCCGTAGACGACGGAGTGGAAGTTCGGCCATTGTTGGGAAGTACTGAAGGATATCCCGATGGTGGACTACACGCCGGATGAGGAGAGGAGAGACATGATCCGCCGAGTGGAGAGCCAGGCTCGACAGGCACGCCGTGCTCGGCAAAGGGAACGCGAAACACGGGGACGTGTAGAGGCCGCCGCTCAAGCACGCCAACAGCAAGAGGAAGCCATCGCGAGAGCGGTCGCCATAGCAGTGGAAGCTGAACGTGAAGCCAACGCCGCACGGGACCTGGAACGTCAAGCCGGAGTTCGCCGGGCACGTCGCCGTCGCCAAAGAGAACGTGCCGCAGCGCAGGACGGCCGGGTTCTCCATGATCTGTGAGAGCGTGCCTCCGCTCCGGTGTGTCCAATGAACTGTGTCCGATTAATTTATGTGTTGAACTATGTCCGTGGATGTTTGAACTATGTTTATTCGTATGATCTTTGAACTATGATCTACGTTGCATGTCAATATGGTTTTGGGGGGGGGGGGGGGGGGGGGATTATTTGGGGGTTATGGTTGTATGACACCAATTTTGGGGGCTGTCCGGTCACTGTCCGCGGACGCGTCCGGGCACAGTTTGGGAGCCGGATTTGGGGGCTCCGCTTGGAGATGCCCTAATCATCTTATAGGTGTCTGGACTCTCAATTAATAACAGAACACATGACCCTACGTACATCAGTAGCCATGTAATGTATCTGGGTGACTCCAGATTATCCAATAGCCGTTGACTTTTTTTAAGCCACCACAGTTGGCGTCGGCGTTTTGAAATCTCATCTTTATTTTTGGCATACCGCTCCCTATCCCTCTGCCTTTTGACCCCTTTAGGATCTGCAACACAACACACTCTAGTATTTCACATAATTTTTAATTTTCATCTCGAAGTAACTATGACATTGGATAGCACAGACATGACACGAAAAAAGTAATGTAAACCTGACAAATATGTATTTCAAGTTTGATTGGTACAAACAAAACTGAAGGGGAAACATATGTTTGGTGATTCAGAAATACTCCCTCCGTTCCATATTTAGTTGATTTCAAAACGGATGTATCTAGACATATTTTTAGTCCTAGATACATCTATATTGGAGTCAATTAAAATGGAACGGAGGGAGTAACTTCTTAGCAAGTCCACTTGACGCATGACAGATAACTTTAGTAAAATGCAGCTGAAACTCCAGGCCAATTGGATTGTTCTTCTATGTTTGCTTGAGAGTGATCTGATGTCCAAGGAAATGTATAAGCCAGGAAGCTATTTTTAGATGGAACTAAAAATAATCATCAAGAAAACATATTCTCGTGGTTCCAGTATTGTCCCATGATATTTATGCAAGAAGTGTGGTTCCAGTACCTGACGAATACCAAATATTGTACAATGACCTACTAAGTACAGTTGTTTTCGTTCAAATGGAGATCCCCGAAAAGGCATGTGTTCAAATTTAAGGCAGTGAACCTGAAGAAAGTGCGGCACCCCAGGGTCGAATTGCCGGGAAGCTGTGGAGTTATGTGCAGGAAGGCGGGGGTGTCGGCTTTCTGATGTTCAGGTCGGCCTCGTTTGGCCAGCGTGGAGGGCGGTGCGGCTGTCCCATGCAGGCCGTTTACCACACTGTTATCTGTCATTTCTAGATGAATTCTTCATATAGTTCAGCTGTTGTTATTCTCCTGCTGAGGTAGCGTGGCAGTTTACCAGGATAGTTGTGGCATGATGACAGAAAATTGTTTTCAGGTTGGATGTACTCCCTCCGTTCCAATTTAATTGACTTGCTATGCACCACATGTGGATGTATCTAGACTTGTGTGTAAACACAAGTCTAGATACATCCACATGTGGTGCATAGCAAGTCAATTAAATTGGAACGGAGGGAGTACAATCTTATTTGGTTTTCTCGTTTTCTCCGGCTGAGAATCCCGATAGGTTCATGGTGTGTATATTGGAAAGGAATGTCTAAATTTGAAAATGGCAGTGGTGGGGTGAGTAAAAAGGTTAGCTGGGGTAGTCATGGAACAGGACGGTATATATCCCGGTCCAGTACCGTTCCTTACCATCTGTCCCGGGAGGGCTTAACGCCTGCGTGCTCATTTAATACCTGGACATCAGTGGGGCACGGGTCTGTTTTTACTGCAGTAGAACTTGTCTGAAGGGAACCGTGGATAGGAATCCTGCTGAGAACGAACGAACGGGATATAGGGAGCATTTGGGCTCGGGTCCCAAATTGGATTTCTCGAGAACAACAATATAATCCCTCGGATTCTTCATGCTAGGCCTGCTTCGGAGGTAAGGATTCAGGATAACAACAATAGAATCTCGCGGTTTCTCAATACAATCAGATTCTTCATGCTAGACCTTGAGTATTGTTTTTTTTCTCGAAGAGGATTCTGGTATTAAAGAAACACTAAACAGTATAAAACAATTCAACAAAAACGAAAATTATAACGAGATCTTTGATATGCCCTTTATCTTCAAACTCCAGACCGTGGCGATGGCGCGCCGCCGCTGCCGCTCCTCACAAAACCGACTTGACGTTGTTGATTGCGGACGGGAAGTCCCGAACGGGTCAGAAGATCACATCCGTTGTAGAGCCGAAAAAGAAGAATGAACCGCCGATGAAGTTTCATGACAATCCAGAGACCGCCCCTGACAAAAGAAATTCTCGAGAACCACACCACTCCCACGAGTTTCTCGACGTCGCCGCCAAGATGGGACTGAAACCGAGGAGAAGTTATTGCAAGAAACGCCACCGCCGCCACCAAAACGACACCCAACAAAGCTAGACACTAAAACCAAAAAACGGAGCCCTCCCACTGACAAGCGCCGAGATCATCGCGCCTCTATCGCCCAGAGGCCACAGAGACATGACAGACCTACGGCGCCGCCGAACGGGAGGCTGGAAGATGTGATCGCCTCGGCTGAGCCAGAAGCGAAGCGATACGGTCCTACGTGGGTTTTTTAGCACCACCTCGGTCTAGGCCTTGAGTATTGTGAAGCAATGGATTATTGATCTACTCGAACGTGAAAGCACCATCTCCTCTACTGTCTTCGCAGTCACTTGCTGGCACATATGGGTGCTCGCAACGATCCGCGAAACAATGATGTCAAGTTGCGAGGATATATCTAGAAGAATGATGTTTTTTTAAAAAGGAAATTTTATTAATCTCATCCTATGCATCGAGTGATGCACACAGACGATTATTACAAAGTTTGAGTTTATCTTATTCAAGTTTACATCTCACAAATCACGAAAGATTGAGACAAGCCTTAACCGACACTGACAAAGTAAAGCACAACTACGAAAGTCCACTAATATGTTGCCACGTATGCCAGGAGAAAAAATCCTATGCCACCAGTAATAGTCTCGTGCACCCAGCCATCATAAGGTCTCGCTGATCCGAAGGAAGCAGGAAAACCCATAACTGGATCCAATGCACCGTCATATGAATAACCTATAAGACATGAAAAGTATCTTTCCTGTTAAAAACAAGATTGTTCCTACAATTCCAAATAGACCAACAAATAGCTAAAACGCCTATATGAATCCTATCTTTGATCTTTTTGTCCATCCCACACAACCAATTCCCAAACATATTGGTAGCATTAGTAGGAGGAGGAATGTTGTAGGTACAGAAAACAACACGCCATACAAGTTTTGCAAAAGGGCGGGAAATAAAAAGATGTTCGATACTCTCATCACTCCCACAAAAAGACAGTGTGAGCTACCGTGCCAATTTTTCTTGGCAAGATTATCTTTTGTTAACAAGACTTTTCTATGAAGAAACCACATAAATATTTTGATTTTTTGCGGTATTTTTAATTTCCAAATATATTGTTGTAAATATCTAGTATGTCCAGGGACGGGGCTAGCAGGGGGCGAGCTGGGGCCATGCTCCCCCATGCTGATTTTTTTTGTGAGATCGCCACCAAATTAGGTGGAGTTAATCTACAAATTAACCATTATGGCCCCCTCTAAGCTTAATCGTGTGTAATTGGCCCCCTCTGTATAACATTCCTGGCTCCGTCCCTGAGTATGTCCATTCATTAGATCCTCATACATAGATTTTACAGTAAATTTCCCATTCTGAGTCAAATTCCATTTAAAGATATCAGGAACATCAGTCAATGTTACTTCCATTAATCTAAGGCATAAATGAGACCACATCTCCCATTTATTCCCAACTAGGGCCCTTCTAAAACCTAAGTTTAGTGGAGGCGCATTGTGAAGTACATCATGAACCGAAACATGCTGGTGCTGCACAATGTTATGTAGTAATGGATATTGGTTCATTAATGGGGAACCACCCAACCAAGTGTCCTCCCAAAACCTTGTTGTTTCCCCATTGCCAATTTTAAAGGACCCTCTATTGAAGAAATCATCTTTGACTCTCATGAGTCCCTTCAAAAAAGAGAGTCCGTTGGTTGAGCTTCCACTTGAGATAAAGTTTTACTATGAAGGTATTTGTTTTGTAGCAACTCCTGCCACACCCTTACTCATTTAAAAGTTTGAACAACCACTTGCGAGCAAACATTTATTCTTTAGTTCAAGTACCTCCACCCCTAGACCTCCCTGGTTCTTTGGTCGACAGATAATGTTCCATTTAGTTAATCGATATTTTCGTTTGTTCTCATCGCTCTGTCAAAAAAATCGAGATCTATAGAAGTCTAATATTTTTCTTACCCCTTTAGGTAATTCAAAAAACCACAACATGAACATCGGAAGGCTTGTTAAAACCGAATTAACAAGAACCAAACGATCCCCATAAGACAACATCTTCCCATTCCAACACCCTAGTTTGCCGTCGAACCGGCATTCAACTGGTTGCCATTCATCGTTTCGGAGTTTTCTATAATGAATTGGTACTCCGAGATATTTGAAAGGTAAAGATCCAGACTCATGATGACCCACAAGTATAGGGGATCGCAACAGTCTTCGAGGGAAGTAAAACCCAATTTATTGATTCGACACAAGGGGAGCCAAAGAATACTTGAGAGCCTTAACAGCGGAGTTGTCAATTCAGCTGCACCTGTGAATAGTCTTGCTCGACACAGATTATCAGTAGCAACAGTTTTATAGCAGTAGTAGCGGTGAAATAATAGCAGCAGTAAACAGAGACAGCAGTAGTGATTGCAGTAAACAGTAGGATTAAAACACTGTAGGCATAGGGATGGATGAACGGGCGCTGCATGGATAAGATAGCTCATATAATAATCAAGACATAGGCATTGCAGATAATAATGATAAAGCATCCAAGTACTAAGTAAACGTAGGCATGTGTTCCGTATATAGTCGTACGTGCTCGCAATGAGAAACTTGTACAACATCTTCTGTCCTACCAGCCGGTGGCAGCCGGGCCTCAAGGGAATCTACTGGTAATTAAGGTACTCCTTTTAATAGAGTACCGGAGCAAAGCATTAACACGCAGTGAACACATGTGATCCTCACATCGCAGCCATTCCCCTCGGCTGTCCCAATTATTGTCACTTTGGGACCGCGGGTTCCGGACAACAATATGTGTATACAACTTGCAGGTATGATCAATAAACAGTGCATATCATTATGAAACAATAACATGTTCAGATCTGAAATCATGGCACTCGGGCCCTAGTGACAAGCATTAAGCTCAACAAGTTGCAACAACATCAATAAGTACTAACAACGGATACTGGGCACCATGCCCTAATGATCTTATAGCTTATTACATGAACAATCTCATCCAATCCCTACCATCCCCCTCAGCCTACAGCAGGGAATTACTCACACATGGATGGGGGAAACATGGATGGTCGATGGAGAAGCGTCGGTGATGATGATGGCGATGATCTCCTCCAATTCCCCGTCCCGGCGGAGTGCCAGAACGGAGTTTCTGGTCCCCGAAATAGGTTTCGCGATGGTGGCGGCGTACGGTGATGTTTCTGGATGAAGTGGACGACCCCCCGACGTTTTTAGGTCAGAAGGGTTAAGTAGTCGAAAGGGGGACTCGGGGAGGTGCCCGAGGCCCCTCCTCATAGGCTGGCGCGGCAGGCCCCTTGGCCGCGCCACCATGTGGTTTGGGCCACTCGTGGCCCATCTCCGCCTCCCCTTCTGGCTCCGTGAGTCTTCTGGTAAAATAGGAGGTTTGCGATCTTTTCTGGTGTTTTTCCCGAAAGTTGACTTTCTGCACAAAAACAAGACACCAGGGCAATTCTGCTGAAAACAGCGTTAGTCCGCATTAGTTGTATTCAAAACACACAAGTTAGAGGTAAAACAATAGCAAAAGTGTTCGGGAAAGTAGATACGTTTTGGACGTATCAACTCCCCCCAAGCTTAGCTTATTGCTTGTCCTCAAGCAATTCAGTTAACAACTGAGTGCGATAAAAGACTTTCATGAACACATTTGCTTCATATGATGCATATATTCTCACTATATGTACAAATGCTTAAGCAATTCAAGATGAGGCAAATGCAAATAATGTCACTCAATAGGCATGTAAACTATGAAAAGATACCAACATACTAATAGCAACAAACATGAAACATATTAATTCACAAGATTGTAATGCTCATAATAGGATATGACAAGATGGTATCTCGCTTGCCCGTTTTTGTACAGCAAAACATAAATGCCCAGGCACCTCTGAAGTTCATGGGAAGACTAGAATCAAAGATATCAAAGATAAAAGCATCAAAGTTATATCATAGTTAACCACATTCTGGGACAAGCACATTACACTAAGAATGACAACTATGCTCTCGAGAAAGTGCTCAAAGAAAGGATGGTGACTCAACATGAAAGTAAAAGATTGGCCCTTCGCAGAGGGAAGCAGAGATTATCATGTGCTAGAGCTTTTCATTTTTAAAACAGAAGCAAAATTGTTTTGGGAAGTGTTTGTTGTTGTCAACGAATGGTAGTGGGTACTCTAACCCCCTTGTCAACCAGACTTTCAAGAGCGGCTCCCATGAAGGACGTTATTTCTACCAGCAAGGTAGATCATCCCTCTTCTCTTTTGTTTACACATGTATTTTAGTTTCATTATGGGTGACACTCCCCCCAACCTTTGCTTGCACAAGCCATGGCTAACCGAATCCTCGGGTGCCTTCCAACATTCACATACCATGGAGGAGTGTCTATTGCAAAATTAAGTTGCTTACTGATAAATCAGGGCAAAACATGTGAAGAGAATTATTAATGAAAGTTGTAATTAATTGGGGCTGGGCACCCCGTTGCCAGCTCTTTTTGCAAAATTATTGGATAAGCGGATGTATATGCCACTAGTCCATTGGTGAAAGTCTGTCAGAAGTAAATGACAAGATTGAAAGATAAAACACCACATACTTCCTCATGAGCTATAAAACATTGACACAAATTGAGAAGTACTTTGAAGGTTTTAAAGGTAGCACATGAAAATTTACTTGAATGGTTCGAAATGCCATGCATAGGTATTTATGGTGGACACTTTGGAATAACTTGGTTTTCATGGTTTTGGAAGCACGAGCAGCATTCCCGCTCAGTACAAGTGAAGGCTAGCAATAGACTGGGAAGCGACAATCAAGAGAGCAATAACCGTCATAATCATGCTTGCGACAAAATGAAATTAATTGAGACATAAAAGTGATACAAGAACTCTGAGTCAAAATAAATCATCAAGGCTTAATTGACTTTTGTTTTTCAGTCATACGCATGCATGAGCATGTGCCAAGTCAATTCAAATGAATTCTTCAGAGGAGGATACCACAATGTCATACCCTCTATGAATAGAACAATGCAAGCAAACATCAACATAACATGCTACCACTATTAATAAATTGGGACCGATCATGAGAGAACAAGAACTACTAAGCATCCACTAAATGACATATACCTCACATGAACCAACTAAGCATGCTCACATAGATGAGTATATGTACAAAAATGAAAACAAATGGAGTTCATACCAGCCTCTCACCCCAACTCAAGTTGTTGTAGATCATCCTTATTGCTTTTTCACTTGTGTTGCTTCGAATGATAAGAATGAAAACCAAGCTCCATCGGAGTCACGGATGCTGTCCAACTCTGAAAACACTATACAAAACCAAAAAGAAACAACAAATATTTTTGGGTTTTCGAGTTTTTGAAACAAGAGCAAAAAGAAACAACAATAAAGCAAAATATTTTTGGATTTTTGAATAACAAACCGAATTTTAAAACTAAGCAAACTAATACTGAAACTTAAAGAAACAAATGAAGAGAAACAACAGAAATATTTTTGGTCTTTTTGTGTTTTGGAATGCAGCAATAAAAGGTAAACAATTAAAAAGAAAGAAAGAAAACTGCAACATGGATATACAAAGTATCGACAAGATATGATATGTAAATGAGTGAGATGTCGATATACCTCCCCCCAAGCTTAGGCTTTTGGCCTAAGTGGAGATCAATCCCATGGTGCCCAGGAAGTGGCGCCTCCATAGTACGACGAGGAAGGCCCTCGTCCTGGTAAGAGCTGGATGACGCTCCAAGGTAAGTGACGGTGTAGCCATCATCAGGTGCTTCTCCCTCCTCCTGGTGCTGCTGGTGAAAGCCTCGCACTCTAAGCTGCTCCTCCAACGCCTCCTTGGAGTACGACCACGGTCTCCTGTGTAAAGGGAACAGATCGGCCTGGGGCAAAGGCACTTCATATTCATCCCCGTTAGTAAATAAAACTTTGTAAACAATGTTTCCTAAATGAGAATTAGGTGTGACAAACTGATGGCCTTTCATAGCAGCAATATCAAGTCTAAAAGGGGTTAGCTTCTCATCATTAGGACTAACGGAAAGACCTAGATATGCGATAACTCGTGAAGCAACAATTCCTCCATAAATAGGTCCACTAGCAGCCAAACGGCGAGCAATAAGGGCACCAAGGTTGTAAGCAGTGTTACCATTAAGTGCAGCAGCAAGAAAAGCAAGATGATAATTAGAAATGTTACTAGTGTTTTCCCTACCAAGAATGCTAGTAGCAAGATAATAAACGAAATATCTAATGGCAGGGAATTGGATGTTCCTTATCTTGCCGCGCTGAGCGGTGCGGTCATCGTCGTTGGTCACTCCTCGGTAAAGTTCCACAAAGTCTTTGGTGTTCCCTGCAATCTTCTTTGCTGTACCTAAGGAGCAATATCTATGGCAGCACAAAAGTCTCCCAAGCCCATTGTAACAGGCCTGTCATAAATCTTAAATTGGACAGTAGGCGTATAAGATGAATTCACAAATTTAAAACTCTCAACAAAAGTTTTGGTGAGCCAATAATGTTGGTCGCCTCATCCTGCATATAAGTGGTTAGGCCAACTCTCTGGATGAGGAACATGAAGTCATCAAGCAACCCTGCATTACGCAAAAACTCCATGCATGGAAAGGATGAAGCATTTGGGATTTGGTCATCCCCTCCATCTCCAATGTTCGGTGCAATGACATCCTCATCATAGGAACGCCTAACTCGAGTAGATGCCCTCAAAGGCCTCTGCTCTCTGAGAATCCCTTTCAAACACCTCCCAAAGGTGTGGTTATGCATTTTCCTTTTCTGAAATTTTTAACAAACATTATAAAAATTGATTTTGAGACATACAAATGAGGGGAACTACTATATGAACTTGCTAGAGGACTAAACATGCATCAAAACTGATTATATCAACATAGAACAAGCATGCATACTCACTTAACAAGTCACCTACAGCAGCAAAATACTCAAGGTATACTTACTAAACAAAATTCTACTTGGATAATGGAGGAGTCACATACCGGAGAGCAAATGGTCCAAATTTCAGCAACAAAGATGGGCTGAGCAAGGAGATCGAAAAATCTCGAGCAAGAGCAGCAAGAACACGGGTTTGAGCAATGGTGGTGTGTTTGTCGGGAGAGAGAAAGAAATGAGAGGAAGATGGGTGAGTGGAGGGCCAGGTGGGGCCCACACCATGCCACGGCGCGGCCACACCCCTGCCGCGCGGTGGGGTGGTGTGGTGGCATGGTGGGTCCCCCTGGTCAGCTCCAGGCACTCCCACATTCCTCTTTAAAAACTAATATTTATGGTATAATTTTCAGAAATTTTTGAAAACTTTCATTTTGCACATTTTCTGGATATTTAAATAATAAACTTAGAGCAGAAATAGAATTTTATAAAGACCAGTTTCAACTAAAACTTTGCAAGTTCAGTAACACAACAGTAGGTAAAACAAAGTTGAAGAAAGAAATGTGTTTAGCTCTTTTATGTATGCAAATACATTTGATAGCAAGGTTGATCAAGTCTTGGCACCAAATAAATTTACATGACACAAATGATTTAAACATCATGAACACTCATGTTACCTTGTATTGTATTGATATGGATCCAATCATAATGTTTTGATATCCTTCTTGATGATCATATATAGGGCAATCAATACTTCCCACTTTGATAGTTTTAAAATTGGAGATGGTATTGACTCCATAAATCTTGTCAACTTTCTTGGGGAAATAAACAGTATGTTCTTTATCATTAACATTGAAAGTTACTTTTCCTTTATTGCAATCAATAACAGCACCTGCAGTATTTAGAAAAGGTCTTCCAAGAATAATAGACATATTATCATCTTCAGGCATTTCAAGAACAACAAAATCAGTCAAAATTAAACAATTGTTAGCTACTTGAACAGGGACATCCTCACAAATGCCAACAGGAACAGCAGTAGATTTATCAGCCATTTGCAAAGATATATCAGTAGGTATCAATTTATCAAGATAGAGTCTCTTATAAAGAGAAAAAGGCATAACACTAACTCCTGCTCCCAAATCACATAAAGCAGTTCTAACATAATTATTCTTGATGGAGCAAGGGATGGTTGGTATACCTGGATCTCCAAGCTTCTTAGGAACCTTGCCATTGAAAGAATAATTAGCAAGCATAGTAGAAATTTCCTCATTAGGAATTTTCCTTTGTTAGAAACAATATCTTTCATATACTTTGAGTAAGGAGGCAATTTAATAGCATCAGTCAAAGGAATTTGCAAAACAAGGGTTTCATCCATTCACAAATTTATTATAATGTTCTTCTTCCTTTGATTTTAGTTTCTTAGTTGGAAAAGGCATTTGCTTTTGAACCCAAGGTTCCCTTTCATTACCATGTTTCTTAGCAATGAAATCTTCCTTAGTGTACTTTGTGTTTTTAGTATGCTTTTCAGGTTCCTTTTCACTAACTTCTTTATCAAGAGCATCATTTTTATCCTTATCACTATCAAGTTCATTACCACTTTCAGTTTCAGCATCAGAGATAGATATACTATTAGGATCATTAACAGTTTCAGAGGATTCTACAACATTTTTATGTTTCTTCTTCTTCTTTTTCTTAGAAGGAGAAACTGGATTTTCAGCTAGTTGAGAATCTTGTTCAATTCTTTTAGGATGTCCCTCAGGATATAAAGGATCCTGAGTATGAGCTCCACTTCTAGTGCTAACATAGACAGGTTTTAATTTTTCCTTAGAAGCATTGGCTAACATGTCTTGTTGCACTTTAGTGAGTTGATCAATTTGAGTTTGAACCATATGGAAATGTTTAATAAGCATCTTAACATCATTGGAGGTTCTCTCCACAATATCATGCAACTTACTAATAGCTAGAGAATTTTCATGCAAATGATTCTCTACTCTCATATTAAAATTATCTTGCTTAATAACATAATTATCAAATTCATCTAAGCATTGATCAGGTGGTTTAGAGTAGGGAATATCTCCTTCATCGAACCTGTGGAGAGAGTGAACCTCAATTATGGATGGATGAGGAATTGGCTTACACAAATCTTCAATAGGTGGAAGGTTCTTCACATCTTCAGATTTAATACCCTTCTCAATGAGAGTCTTCTTGGCTCCCTCATTGTTTCATCATTCAATTCAATCATACCTCCCCTCTTCTTTGATATTGGTGTCGGTGTAGGTGTGGGGGTCGGCGCAGGTAGAGTCCAATCATCATAATTCTGGCTGATTTTAGCCAATAATTCTTCAGCTTCTTCAGGGGTTCTTTTCCTGAAAACACAACTAGCACAACTATCCAGATATGCTCTAGATTCAATAGTTAGTCCACTGTAAAATATATCAAGTAGATCATGCTTTTCCAAATCATGTCCAGGCCGAGCTCTGATAAGAGAGCAAAACCTTGTCCATGCCTCTGGAAGTTTCTCTTCATCTTCCTGGTCAAAGTTATAAATTCTTTGCAAAGCATCATGTTTAGCACTAGCAGGGAAATATTTCTGAAAGAAAACATCAAGCAAACCAGTAGGACTAGTAATAGAACCAGGAGACAAGTTGTTATACCAAGCTTTAGCATCATCTTTTAATGAGAAAGGAAAAATCTTAGCAACAAAGTAGCTACGCTTCTTAATATCATCAGAAAATAAGCCACTCAAAGTAGAGAGCTCATTCATGTGCTCTACAGCACTTTCACTCTTAGTGCCACAAAAAGGAGTTTTCTCAACAATAGATATATGAGATAAATCAAGAGAAAAATCATAATCCTTATCTTTAATGTTTATAGGAGAAGTGGCAAACTTAGGATCAGGTGACAACTTGTATTTAACAGCATGTTGTGCAAGAAAATTTCTCATATTACTTGCACCAGTAGTAGCATTACATTTATCAATAAAATCATCATCAAGTTCCACATAAGTTTCATCAGGATCATCATCACAAGTATAATCCCTTAACTCAGGTGAATAAACAGGAGTAGTAGGACTTCCATTAGGTGTTCTAGTATTTTCAAGTTGTTTAGACTTAGCAATAGCAGCATCTAAAAGTGGACCTAATGAAATATTCTCATCAATCACAGTAGAAGCATCATCAACATTATCAGAGGCAATTTCAGATTCAGCAGTAGTACCAACACGTGAAGATTGTGGTGGTGTAACAAGTTGACTCAATACAGATGGTGAGTCAAGAGCAGCAGAGGTACTAAGTGTCGTACCTTTTCTTGTAGTGGAGGGCAATACATGGACCCTCTCATCACGAGCTTTACCCATGATGAATAAATTTCAGCGAGCAGTATAGATCACAAGTGAACTCCCAAATAAAGCTATGCTCCCCGGCAACGGCGCCAGAAAATAGTCTTGATGACCCACAAGTATAGGGGATCGCAACAGTCTTCGAGGGAAGTAAAACCCAATTTATTGATTCGACACAAGGGGAGCCAAAGAATACTTGAGAGCCTTAACAGCGGAGTTGTCAATTCAGCTGCACCTGTGAATAGTCTTGCTCGACACAGATTATCAGTAGCAACAGTTTTATAGCAGTAGTAGCGGTGAAATAATAGCAGCAGTAAACAGAGACAGCAGTAGTGATTGCAGTAAACAGTAGGATTAAAACACTGTAGGCATAGGGATGGATGAACGGGCGCTGCATGGATAAGATAGCTCATATAATAATCAAGACATAGGCATTGCAGATAATAATGATAAAGCATCCAAGTACTAAGTAAACGTAGGCATGTGTTCCGTATATAGTCGTACGTGCTCGCAATGAGAAACTTGTACAACATCTTCTGTCCTACCAGCCGGTGGCAGCCGGGCCTCAAGGGAATCTACTGGTAATTAAGGTACTCCTTTTAATAAGTACCGGAGCAAAGCATTAACACGCAGTGAACACATGTGATCCTCACATCGCAGCCATTCCCCTCGGCTGTCCCAATTATTGTCACTTTGGGACCGCGGGTTCCGGACAACAATATGTGTATACAACTTGCAGGTATGATCAATAAACAGTGCATATCATTATGAAACAATAACATGTTCAGATCTGAAATCATGGCACTCGGGCCCTAGTGACAAGCATTAAGCTCAACAAGTTGCAACAACATCAATAAGTACTAACAACGGATACTGGGCACCATGCCCTAATGATCTTATAGCTTATTACATGAACAATCTCATCCAATCCCTACCATCCCCCTCAGCCTACAGCAGGGAATTACTCACACATGGATGGGGGAAACATGGATGGTCGATGGAGAAGCGTCGGTGATGATGATGGCGATGATCTCCTCCAATTCCCCGTCCCGGCGGAGTGCCAGAACGGAGTTTCTGGTCCCCGAAATAGGTTTCGCGATGGTGGCGGCGTACGGTGATGTTTCTGGATGAAGTGGACGACCCCCCGACGTTTTTAGGTCAGAAGGGTTAAGTAGTCGAAAGGGGGACTCGGGGAGGTGCCCGAGGCACCCTCCTCATAGGCTGGCGCGGCAGGCCCCTGGGCCGCGCCACCATGTGGTTTGGGCCACTCGTGGCCCATCTCCGCCTCCCCTTCTGGCTCCGTGAGTCTTCTGGTAAAATAGGAGGTTTGCGATCTTTTCTGGTGTTTTTCCCGAAAGTTGACTTTCTGCACAAAAACAAGACACCAGGGCAATTCTGCTGAAAACAGCGTTAGTCCGCATTAGTTGTATTCAAAACACACAAGTTAGAGGTAAAACAATAGCAAAAGTGTTCGGGAAAGTAGATACGTTTTGGACGTATCAACTCACACCCAAAGATTTGTTTGTACTGATCTTCTACCTCTTTAGCCTTCCCAAAACAAAAAAATCCACTCTTGTCGAAATTAATTTTGAGCCCGATAGTTGTTCAAAGATACAGAGGATGAGTTTCATATTTACCGCCTTCTCAAGATCATGCTCCATAAAAAATATAGTGTCATCCGCATATTGCAAATATATAACCCTCCCTCGACTAAGTGAGGTATAAGACCATCTACCTGACCATCTTCCTTCACCCTCGCGATTAAGATGGCTAGCATATCTGCCACTATATTAAACAACATAGAGACAATGGGTCCCCTGTCGAAGACCCTTTTTAGTTTGGAAATAATGATCGATGTCATCATTGACTCGAATACCGACACTTCCCCCTGAACAAATTGTGTAATCCAATTGCACTATTCTTGCGCAAACCTTTCATACACAAAGCTTGTTGAAGAAAGGGCCATTTTACTTTATCATATGCCTTCTCAAAGTCAATTTTAAAGATAACTCCATCCATTTTCTTCCTTTGAAGCTCATGAATGGTTTCATGTAGGATGACCACACCCTGTAATATGTGTCTCCCAGGCATGAAAGCCGACTGCGTCGGCCTAATTATCTTTTGTGCAATTTCAGTAATACGATTAGTACCTACTTTTGTGAATATTTTGAAGCCGACATTAAGAAGACAAATTGGTCTATACTGTTGAATCTGAACCGCATTTTCTTTTTTGGAAGTAACGTAATGACTCCAAAGTTCAATTTGAACAGAGGCAGATTGCCTTGTTTCAATTGTACAAATAAAGCCATTAAATCATCTCTAATGACCTCCCAAAAGGTCTTATAAAACTCAGCACGGAAACCATCTGGCCCGGTGCTTTGTTGAGCTCCATTTGAGAGATGGCTGATACGTCTCCAACGTATCCATAATTTCTGCTGTTCCATGCTTATATTATACCATTTGCTACATGTTTTATATACACTTCGTATCACTTTTATGCATTTTCTGGGACTAACCTATTAACAAGATGCCACAGTGCAGTTCCCTGTTTTCTGCTGTTTTTGGTTTCAGAAAGTTACTTCTGGAAATATTCTCCGAATTGCACGAAACAAAACGCCAAGTCCCTATTTTTCCAGCACGTACACGGAGTCCGAAGGAGAGACGAAGGAGAGCCACGAGGTGGCCAAACCACCTGGCGGCGCGGCAGTGGGCCCAGCCGCGCCAGCCTGTGGTTTGGGCCCCTCGGGGGTCCGCCGACATCACCCCTTCGCCTATTTATTCCCCGAGACGTGAAAACCCTAAAACACCGAGCCTTTCATCCAGAACATATTCGCTGCCGCCGCCGTCGTCAACCCTAACTCGGGGGTTCTGAAGCTCTTCCGGCACCCTGCCGGAGAGGGGAATCATCACCGGAGGGCTCTACATCGCCATGCCCGCCTCCGGAGTGATGCGTGAGTAGTTCATCCTTGGACTATGGGTCCATAGCAGTAGCTAGATGGTTGTCTTTCCACTTGTGCCATCATGTTTAGATCTTGTGAGCTGCCTATCATGCTCAAGATCATCTTATTGTAATGCTACATGTTGTGTTTGCTGGGATCTGACTTATATTGATACCTATGTGGAGCTGAATATTATATTATCATGTCTATGTCATTTGTGATCTTGCATGCTCTCCGTTACTTGTTGAAGCCTTGGCCAAGTGAATACTTGTAACTCCAAGAGGGGGTATTTATGCATGATAGTTGGGTTCAACCTCTATTTAACCTGGGATAGTGACAGCAAGTTCTAAGGTTGTAGATGTGTTGTTGCCACTAGGGGTAAAACAGCAATGCTTTATTCAAGGATGAATGTATTGTTTACATTACGCACATTACTTAATGCAATTGTCTGTTGCTTGCAACTTAATACTGGAAGGGGTACGGATGTTAACCGGAAAGTGGACTATTTAGGCATAGATGCATGCTGGATAGCGGTCTATGTACTTTGTCGTAATGCCCAAATGAATCTCATAGTAGACACCACAACTCACACATGCATGTTATATGCACTTATCAATTGTCAATTGCCCAGCTGTAATTTGTTTACCCAGCATGTTAGTTATCTTATTGGAGAGACACCACTAGTGAACTATGGACCCGGTCCATTCTTTTACATCTGAAATACAATCTACTGCAATCATTGTTCTCTACTGTTTTATGCAAACAAACATCATTTTCCATACGATACGTTTAACCCTTTGTTTTCAGTAAGCCGGTGAGATTGACAACCTCACTGTTAAGTTGGGGCAAAGTAATTTGATTGTGTTGTGCAGGTTCCACGTTGGCACCGGAATCCCTGGTGTTGCGCCGCACTACACTCTTTCACCAACACCTTCGAAGCAACCTCGTTTTCCTACTGGTTCGATTAAACCTTGGTTTCATACTGAGGGAAAACTTGCTGCTGCACTCATCATACCTTCCTCTTGGGGTTCCCAACTGACGTGTGACGTACAAGCATTGTTTCTGGCACTGTTGCCGGGGAGATATTCCCTCGTCAACTTAGAGCTAGCAATGGCCTGATACGTTCAAACGTATCTATAATTTTTGATTGTTTCATGTTAATATTATGCCTTTGACACTTGTTTTATATTAAGTTTATGATTTATTTGGACTAACCTATTAATAGTTGCAAAAGTGCACAATGTTCTTGTTTTACTCTTTGATGTGTAGGAATTATCAAAAATACAAGAGGAAACCTTGTTGGAGTCGAATTGGGACTTTCCTGAAAACTGTCTGAAAACTCTTTTTGAAGATTGTCACGTACCCGACAGAAGACGACGTCAAACGGAAAAAGTCTAGTCGCGAAAGTTGCAGGGAATTTCTCCTAATAGATCTGGACATAAAATTCGGCCCAATCTGAGTCCGGACGGCCGAGATAAGCACGATTTACCGAAACCCTAGATGGGATGACGGGAATCCGAGAAGCTATATAAAGGGAGGAAACCTAGGTCGTGGCCAACACCCCATACCACGAATTTCCAGCCATCAAAGCCACGTTTTTGCCTCCCATGGACCTCATCTCCATGGGGGAGGGCTCCCAAGAAGCCATGAAGGAAGGAGGCTAAGGGGCGGCGCTCCCCCTCCATGCCGGCGGCGCGCAGGAGGAGTCCATGCGCCACCGCCGGCGCCGCCGCCGCCCTGCGCCACGGCGCTGCCTCTCCGCCATCTCCATCACCAACTCCTCCTTGTATACAGTGGTTCATCCTCCCACAAACCTCTGTACCGCTCTATGTAAACATGGTGTTTGATGCTATAAGTTATTATCCTATGATTTATGTCATATTTGCGTAGTTTATTTGTTCTTAGATTGAATGGTTGAATGTCTTTGGTTCATTAGAGTTGTATGTTGATATGGTACTGTCCTTTGGTGTCCATTATATTTGTGCGCGCATGGATCAACACCCTAGGGTTAGTAGTATGTGCAAAGGAAGGGGGTAGGCCTGTCGGAGTGCCAGAAACCTGAGGACTCGAACCGGTTAGTTGCACATATAGGAATAAGAGGACCATAAACTTAAGGCTATGATTGGGGAATCCTTAATGCATTGTTAGTATTCGCGGATGCTTGCTAACAATCCAATCATATAGTATGTGTAATCCCAAGTAGTGGAGTGCACGTATATTTAGCCTCTCCCACATAGAAAACTGCATCGAAGACAATGAACCCGATATCTTCACTAATTAATCTTGGACAAAGCCGTCACAATTACCACCACTTTTCCACACTCATGGTACTGTTAGTTTATGATTACTTAGTGTATTTTATTGTTGCAGCACTAACATTTACTTTATTGTATTTATTATCTCGCAAAGCTATCTCTCATACACCCGTACTATTACTCTAGTATTATTTGCTAGATAAAGTAAACATTTAGTGTGCGTAGAGTTGTATCAGTGGTTGATAGAACTTGAGAGATTACTTATCCTACCTTTAGCTCCTCGTTGAGTTCGACACTCTTACTTATCGAAAAGGCTACACGCGATCCCTATACTTGTGGGTTATCATGGCCTCATACACTTCTTTCACTAAGAAATCAGTTGTAAGAATGTCATTCTCTTCTTGAGTTAATTGCGGAATATCATGAACTATATTTTCGTCCATTACAATATCATTGGGTGTTGAATCCCAAACAGTTTTTTTTATAATATTTAGAAATATAGATCTTTAAATTCGTGTCCCCTACAATGGTTCGTTCGTCTTGTTCTAACTGGAAAATCTTCTTTTTTCTATGTTTGCCATTTGCTATGAGATGAAAATACTTCGTGTTATTTCCACCCTCCTGGATATATTTTACTTTTTCCCTTTGTGCCCATTTTGTTTCCTCATCTCTACGAAGACAACAAATCCGATCATTTGCCTCCCTTAAAGCATCTCGTTCAGACACAGTAAGCGGAGTAGTTTCAGCTTTGATGTCTAGTTCATCAATAATTTTTAATAACCTTTCTTTTTCGTTCTTATATTTCCCACTTTGAATTTTAGCCCATCCTTTAAGAAAACGTCTTAGATGTCTTATTTTATTTTGCCACACTTCAATAGGAGAGTTACCTTTTACAAAAGCAGCCCACTCAGCTGCTACCATCTCATAAAAACCTTCCATTCTAAGCCATGAAAGTTCAAATGAAAATTGCGCTTTGTTTCCTAAATGCGCATGGACCCTGAATCCACGAAGAGAGGGGTATGATCCGATCCCGCCCTGGATAGAGCTTGTACCGAAACTAGAGGGAATTTTTGTTCCCACTCAGTGTTAGCTAAAACCCTATCCAATTTTTCATAGGTAGGATTCTCTCTCCTACTTGCCCAAGTGTATTGTCTTCATGATAGTTCTATCTCTTTCAACTCTAAACTCTGTATAATAGCATTAAACATGATTGGCCATCGTGGGTTGTAATTACTATTGTTCTTTTCTTCAGGTTTCCGTAAAATATTAAAATCCCCATCCACCAACATTGGTAGTGGTTCATTTTCACATAAACGGACTAACTCTGATAAGAACATAGGCGTATGCTCATCTTGTGCCGCCCCATAGAAAGACACCAACACCCACTCAAAGCCATCACATTTGGATCCGATATAAAGTTTTACGCAAAACTCTCCAACATCAACGTTTTTTACTTGAAGAGTTGCGGCGGTAAACAAAACCAGCTAGCAGCAAGATGGGTTAAAAAGGGAGAGGCGAAATTAGATCTTCCCGTCTCCAATAAAGCGATAAAATCCAATTTTCTCTCCCGAATAGATTCTTGCACAAACAAATGCTTTCTCGGGTCACGAAAACCCTCACTGTTCCAAAAAATCCCTTTTAAGTTATGCATCTTTACTTTTCTTTTGTAGTTTAATCCTAGCACTTCTGCGTTTGTTGAGAGAAGAGTACTCTCTCTTTTTCCTGGTCCTTTTGACCTTCTCTGACTGAATAGAAAAATCAGTCTTATCTTACAAAGTTCTAGAAATATCATCTTCTTCCAAATCTTCAGTAAGACTTGAAGCCATATTAAGAATTAAACTGTGTGGCTGATCATCATATTTGTCGTTCAGATTGTTTTGCAAAATATCAACCGTTCTATCTAACTCGATTTCTAAATCAAATAAGCCAAAACTGCAGCTGACGCTCTATCAACAATCTCCTTATCAGAAAAAGACAGAATTGAAAAACTCTTATTTAAATTCGTACCTGGATATAAGTCGCGCCTCTCAGCCAATGCCATTGCCCGTCCATCTGGGTGACATCCGCATTTTGCTGTGCACGGATACGTCCACTAGAACGAAGTCCCAGTGCCTCTACGTGAGGAATGCCTCCAAAGTCGATGATGGCCTGCTTGGATGCCTCCTTTTCCAATACCCCCACATGGTTGATTGGAAAAGAGAGCATCAGAGCTGAGCCCGTCGCCACCCCACGGGGTGCCGCTCCAACTCCACTCGATCCAGCACCCCCTCCTGGGGTGCCCGAGAGTAAGAGGCGATGACCTCCCCACTCGATCCGTCCCCACCTCCTGTGGTGACCGGAGAGAAAAAAGGAGGGGATGACCCCCCCCCCCCCGCCTGAGAACAATGGCGAAGACAGAGGTGTAGCCGCCTGCTGCACCTCCGTCCGAGCCGATGGAAGTCGTGGCTGCTCACCCGAAGGAGCAGCGACCTCAGTAACATCCGCACCATGAGAATCAGCCGCATCATCTAGTACATCATCCCGCAAAGTCTCAGCCAACACAGCCTCAAGTCATGCAGTTGGTTTGACACCACCTAAACGAATCACGACAAACTCCTTTCGTGCCAAGTCGAAAGTACGACGAACAGCCGGTGAGAACACCACTCCAGACTTCACCGTAGAACCTGGTGGTTGTGTCTCGGCTGCACCCTCAGACCCCTTCGCTTCTTGTGCTTCCGTCATGCCTGTAGACTTCTCCTTAGTATTCACCATACCATATTTTGCCACAGCCTCCTGAAAGTCATCAAGCTCCTCATCATCATCGTCGGCATCATCTCCATCATTTCCCTCCATCTCCACATCCGCAATAACTGGATCTTGAGCCTCCTCAACCACAAAGGTGAGGTTATAAAAACCATTTTTAATGAACAAGGGAAAATGTGAAGGATTTTTTTTGGGATTCAAACAACCTATCCGAATTCTGAGAACCCCGTGCTCCCATGTAAAAGCCATATCAATCTCCAAAGTCTTCCCAAACATGTCACCCACAGCCCATAAAGCAAGAAAATCTCCAATGTGGGGTCTCGGAATTCCAGAAACCCTCAGCCAAACTCTGGTAAAGTATCCATTGGCTGTGGATTTTGAGCCCAACTGTCAATAGTTAGCTCACACACGCTGTTTGGCACACGTCATAGCCCAAAAACTTTCAACCTCTCTAGATCATTCCGAGTTGGAAACTGAACCTGGTACACATTGTGCCCCATCTGACGAACATCCCAAATGAATTGCTCCGTTGGGACTAACCTCTGCAACTGTGCGACAATGCTAGGGATACTCATCTCTCCCCATAACACCACCAAACAAGCTAACCGAACATTTTCCATCTTTGGTTTGTATGAGGCCGTGCATGGGTACTCAAAGAAAATAAGCTCCTCATGGGCATACCCGTACACCAGAATTTTTGGCTTTGGAGCTGTCAACAAATGACAAATCCTGTCTCCATGCGCAGGTCCTTCACAAATCGCACAGATATCCACCATGCAATCCACTGATCGATGACCTACAACTCCGCATCTGTAACATCTCTTTTCCTTTCTTCGGAGCTACCGTTGCTAATGCCGCTGCCAGCTGTTCCGCCGAGACAGCAGCCACCGGTGCCGCTTGCGTAGGGTTAGCAGCCACTTGCATGTCAGACCCTGCCGGCACAGCTGGTACCGGCGCCACCTGCACCGGCGCAGCCGCCTCGACCAACGGAGCTGCCACAACAGCGGCCGCTGGGATAACAGGCACAGTAGCAGCCGGCACGGGGCGTGGAACCACCGGAGGTGCCGCCGCCGCCGCTGTCAAAGGAGGTACCACGGGCTGCCAAAAGCCTCAGCCCGACCTCCCCAGTTGCCATAGGAGCCATCGTCGTAGCGACCACGGACACCACGATGATCAGCACGCCCACGGCCAGTTCTGTAGCCGTATCCTGCACCATATCCTCCCTCGGCGTGCCCATAGCTGTAGGCCGCGTTGCCTCTACCTCGTCCTCCATAGCCGGCGTCTCCACGGCCCCGTCCAGCAAAATGACGGCCGCGGCCCCCGCCAGCGTGGAAACCTCCACGGCGACCCCTGGCCGCAAAGAAACCAGCCCCCACATTGAAACCACCGCGGAAGCCTCCTTGATGGGCATACTCAAACGGTGGCGCCGCCTCTTCTCCCCGGCGGTACCGCTCGGGCCGCCCACCTCAAAAGTGCTGGCGCGCCCCGTGATACGTCTCCAACGTATCCATAATTTCTGCTGTTCCATGCTTATATTATACCATTTGCTACATGTTTTATATACACTTCGTATCACTTTTATGCATTTTCTGGGACTAACCTATTAACAAGATGCCACAGTGCCAGTTCCCTGTTTTCTGCTGTTTTTGGTTTCAGAAAGTTACTTCTGGAAATATTCTCGGAATTGCACGAAACAAAAGGCCAAGTCCCTATTTTTCCAGCACGTACACGGAGTCCGAAGGAGAGACGAAGGGAGCCACGAGGTGGCCAAACCACCTGGCGCGGCAGTGGGCCCAGCCGCGCCTGGTGGTTTGGGCCCCTCGGGGGTCCGCCGACATCGCCCCTTCGCCTATTTATTCCCCGAGACGAAAACCCTAAAACACCGAGCCTTTCATCCAGAACATATTCGCTGCCGCCGCCGTCGTCAACCCTAACTCGGGGGGTTCTGAAGCTCTTCCCGGCACCCTGCCGGAGAGGGGAATCATCACCGGAGGGCTCTACATCGCCATGCCCGCCTCCGGAGTGATGCGTGAGTAGTTCATCCTTGGACTATGGGTCCATAGCAGTAGCTAGATGGTTGTCTTCTCCACTTGTGCCATCATGTTTAGATCTTGTGAGCTGCCTATCATGATCAAGATCATCTTATTGTAATGCTACATGTTGTGTTTGCTGGGATCTGACTTATATTGATACCTATGTGGAGCTGAATATTATATTATCATGTCTATGTCATTTGTGATCTTGCATGCTCTCCGTTACTTGTTGAAGCCTTGGCCAAGTGAATACTTGTAACTCCAAGAGGGGGTATTTATGCATGATAGTTGGGTTCAACCTCTATTTAACCTGGGATAGTGACAGCAAGTTCTAAGGTTGTAGATGTGTTGTTGCCACTAGGGGTAAAACAGCAATGCTTTATTCAAGGATGAATGTATTGTTTACATTACGCACATTACTTAATGCAATTGTCTGTTGCTTGCAACTTAATACTGGAAGGGGTACGGATGTTAACCGGAAAGTGGACTATTTAGGCATAGATGCATGCTGGATAGCGGTCTATGTACTTTGTCGTAATGCCCAAATGAATCTCATAGTAGACACCACAGCTCACACATGCATGTTATATGCACTTATCAATTGTCAATTGCCCAGCTGTAATTTGTTTACCCAGCATGTTAGTTATCTTATTGGAGAGACACCACTAGTGAACTGTGGACCCCGGTCCATTCTTTTACATCTGAAATACAATCTACTGCAATCATTGTTCTCTACTGTTTTATGCAAACAAACATCATTTCCATTCGATACGTTTAACCCTTTGTTTTCAGCAAGCCGGTGAGATTGACAACCTCACTGTTAAGTTGGGGCAAAGTAATTTGATTGTGTTGTGCAGGTTCCACGTTGGCACCGGAATCCCTGGTGTTGCGCCGCACTACACTCCTTCACCAACACCTTCGAAGCAAACCTCGTTTTCCTACTGGTTCGATTAAACCTTGGTTTCATACTGAGGGAAAACTTGCTGCTGCACTCATCATACCTTCCTCTTGGGGTTCCCAACTGACGTGTGACGTACAAGCATTGTTTCTGGCACTGTTGCCGGGGAGATATTCCCTCGTCAACTTAGAGCCACAACACGTTTTCTGGCGCCGTTGCCGGGGAAAACCGAATTGCTTCTGCAAGGGGAGTCTCTCACACCCAATCTCTTTACTTTGTTATTTGTCTTGCTTAGTTTATTTTTATTTAGTCTTGTTTGCTCTCTTTATCAAAAACACAAAAAAATTAGTTACTTGTTTAATTCAGTTTGATTTTGTTTTTCAAAATGAGTACTCCTGAGAACACTAAGTTGTGTGACTTCACTAGCACAAACAACAATGATTTCATATGCACTCCTATTGCTCCACCTGCTTCTACAGCAGAATTTTATGAAATTAAACCTGCTCTATTAAATCTTGTTATGAAAGAGCAATTTTCTGGTGTTAGTACTGATGATGCTGCTGCCCATCTTAATAACTTTGTTGAACTTTGTGAAATGCAAAAGTATAAGGATATGGATGGGGATATTATAAAACTGAAACTTTTTCCTTTCTCCTTGAGAGGAAGAGCTAAAGAATGGTTGCTTTCTTTGCCTAGAAATAGTATTAATTCTTGGACAAAATGCAAAGATGCTTTCATAGGGAAATATTATCCTCCTGCTAAGATTATATCCTTGAGAAGTAGCATTATGAATTTTAAACAACTTGATAATGAACATGTTGCTCAAGCTTGGGAAAGAATGAAATCTTTGGTGAAGAATTGTCCCACTCATGGACTGACTACTTGGATGATCATCCAAACCTTTTATGCAGGATTAAATTTTTCCTCAAGGAACTTATTGGATTCAGCCTCTGGAGGAACCTTTATGTCCATCACTTTAGGTGCAGCAACAAAGCTACTTGATGATATGATGATCAACTATTCCGAATGGCACACCGAAAGAGCTCCTCAAGGTAAGAAGGTAAATTCTGTTGAAGAAACCTCCTCTTTGAGTGATAAGATTGATGCTATTATGTCTATGCTTGTGAATGGTAGATCTCATGTTGATCCTAATAATGTTCCTTTAGCTTCATTGGTTGCTCAAGAAGAGCATGTTGATGTAAACTTCATTAAAAACAACAACTTCAACAACAATGCTTATAGGAATAATTTTGGTAGCAACAATTATAAGCCTTATCCTTCAAATGGTTATGGCAATTCTTATGGTAATTCCTACAGCAACAATAGAAGTGTGTCCTCTGATCTTGAAGCTATGCTTAAAGAATTTATTAGCACACAAAAAGCTTTCAATAAAACTGTTGAGGAAAAGTTTGAAAAAATTGATGATCTTGCTCTAAAGTTGATAGTCTTGCTCATGATGTTGAAATTCTAAAACTGAAAGTTATGCCTAATGAAGTTAAAGATATAAGTCATTTGCTACAGCAAATGCCATCCAAGTTCGAATTGATAATAATATTAGGATGTTGGCTGAATTGCATGCTAGGTGGGAAAAAGAGGAAGAACTTGAAAAAGAGAATAGTATAGTTAGAGTTTGTACTATCACCACCACTAGTAATGCTAATGTTTACATGCTAGTAAGCCTCCTACTATTGATGGTAATGTTATTGGTGTTGGTAATGTCTCTACTACTTCTGCAAAGCGTTTGAAATTGCCTAAAACTGCTGAAACTTTTTCTGATAAAAGTGCTGAAATTTTTCAAACTATTGGAGACAATGGTTCCACCACCATTGACAATAATGATTTTGATTTTGATGATTGTAACATCTCTGAAGTTATTATGTTCTTGCAAAAATTAGCTAGAAGTCCCAATGCTAGCACTATTAATTTGGCTTTTACAAAGCATATTACAAATGCTCTTTTGCAAGCTAGGGAGGAGAAGTTGAAACTTAAAGCTTCTATTCCTAGGAAATTAGAAGATGGTTGGGAACCCATCATTAAGGTAAAGGTGAATGATTTTATTGCAATGCCTTGTGTGATCTTGGTGCAAGTATTTCGTTTTGCCCAAGAAGCTTTATGATATTCTTGATTTGCCACCTTTGGAACATTGTTATTTGGATGTTTTTCTCGCTGATAATGCTATGAAGAAACCTTTGGGGCGAGTTAATGATGTTTTTATTACAGTAAACAATAACCTTGTCCCCGTTGATTTTATTGTTATGGATATTGAATGCAATGCATCTTGTCCTATTGTTTTGGGAAGACCTTTTCTTCGAACTGTTGGTGCCATCATTGATATGAAAGAAGGTAATATAAGGTACCAATTTCCTCTCAAGAAAGGTATGGAACACTTCCCTAGGAAGAGAATGAAGTTACCTTTTGACTCTATTGTTAGAGCAAGTTATGATGTTGATGCTTCTTCTCTTGACAACACTTGATTTTCACTTTCTGCGCCTAGCTGAAAGGCGTTAAAGAAAAGCGCTTATGGGAGACAACCCATCGTTTTTATTTGCTGTTATTTTTGTTTTCTTTGAGTCAAGGAGTTTTGTTACTTCTGTAGCAACTCCTTTGTATCTTTATTTTATCGCAATGTTGTGCCAAGTAAAGTTCTATATTGAAAGTTGATGCAAGATTTGGATTTCTGCGCAGTGACAGATTTTTAGCTGTCACGGATTTGAGCTTATCTCCCTGTAGAAAATTCAAAAAATTCTGAGAAAAATCACGCATATTCCTGAGATATGTACGCAACTTTCATTATTTTAGGCCAGATCCATCTGAGCAACTTAAGTGCCTCGAAAAAATTCGTCATTCCAGACTGTTCTGTTTTTGACAGATTCTGCCTTTTGTTTTGCATTCGCTCTTTTACTGTGTTTGTGTGGATTTCTTTGCTCCACAAAGCATTGGTGGCTGTAGCTAATGTCCAGAAGCTTTGGGATTGATTGTATCATTACAGAATATGAGAATTTTTGATTATGCACTAACCCTCTAATGAGAACTGTCTTGAGTTTGGTGTGAAGGAAGTTTTCAAGGATCAAGCGAGAAGGGTGATATTATGTGATCAAGAAGAGTGAAAAGCCTAAGCTTGGGGATGCCCCCGTGGTTCATCCCAACCATATTCAGAGAGACTCAAGCGTCTAAGCTTGGGGATGCCCAAGGCATCCCCTTCTTCATCAACAAACTTATCAGGTCATCTCTAGTGAAACTATATTTTAATTCTTTCACATCTTATGCGCTTTACTTGGAGCGTCTGTGTGTTTTTATTTTTGTTTTTGTTTGAATAAATTCGGATCCTAGCAATCCTTGTGTGGGAGAGAGACACGCTCCGCTTTTTCATGTGAATACTCATGTTCTTCACTTATATTTGTTGAGTATTCTTAACTAGCTACTGCAGTGCTTTTAGCTCCTGTTTTTCATGCATCTCTTCGAGCTGTTAGCACTTGTTTATAAATACTCTCTTGCTGCATTATATTATCATTTGGAGAGTTTATGTTTAAATAAATTATTGGTGTTTGTTTGGAAGAAAGAAAATGCTACATGTAGTAGTTGGTATTGGAAAAGACATATGCATTCTTGTAGATCATTGTCTTGTTTCGATTTGATGCTTTGCAATTGTTTTGAGCTCTCAAGTAGATCATGTTTAAGCTCTTGCATCATGTAGTTAAAGCCTAGTAGTGGAGAACTACCGTAGAGCTTGTTGAGACTTGGGATGCATATTTGTTCTCTCTAAGGTCTAGATATTTTCTGGTAAAATGTTTGAGCAACAAGGAAGACAGTGTAGAGTCTTATAATACTTGCAATATGTTTTTATGTGATTCTTGCTGTACCGGTTTATACTTGTGTTTGCTTCAAACAACCTTGCTAGCCTAAACTCTGTACTGAGAGGGAATGCTTCTCGTGCATCCAAAACTTGAGCCAAAACCCATGCCATTTGTGTCCACCATACCTACCTACTATGTGGTATTTCCTGCCATTCCAAGTAAATATTTCATGTGCTACCTTTAAACTATTCAAAACTTTATTACTCCTTATTTGTGTCAATGTTTTATAGCTCATGAGGAAGTATGTGGTGTTTTATCTTTCAATCTTGTCATTTACTTCTGACAGACTTTCACCAATGGACTAGTGGCATATACATCCGCTTATCCAATAATTTGCAAAAAGAGCTGGCAACGGGGTGCCCAGCCCCAATTAATTACAACTTTCATTAATAATTCTCTTCACATGTTTTGCCCTGATTTATCAGTAAGCAACTTAATTTGCAATAGACACTCCTCCATGGTATGTGAATGTTGGAAGGCACCCGAGGATTCGGTTAGCCATGGCTTGTGTAAGCAAAAGGTTGGGAGGAGTGTCATCTATAAAGAAACTAAAATACATGTGTAAACAAAAGAGAAGAGGGATGATCTACCTTGCTGGTAGAGATAACGTCCTTCATGGGAGCCGCTCTTGAAAGTCTGGTTGACAAGGGGGTTAGAGTGCCCACTACCATTCGTTGACAACAACAAACACCTCTCAAATACTTATTTTGTGCTCTCTATATGCTTTCGAAAACTTAAAAAGCTCTAGCACATGATTTAATCCCTGCTTCCCTCTGCGAAGGGCCTATCTTTTACTTTATGTTGAGTCAGTTTACCTACTCCTTTCTATCTTAGAAGCAAACACTTGTGTCAACTTTGTGTGCATTGATTCTTACATATTTACTTATTGCACTTGTTATATTGCTTTATGTTGACAACTATCCATGAGATATACATGTTACAAGTTGAAAGCAAATGCTGAAACTTAATCATCCTTTGTGTTGCTTCAATGCCTTTTACTTTGAATCTATTGCTTTATGAGTTACCTCTTATGCAAAACTTTTTGATGCTTGTCTTGAAAGTACTATTCATGAAAAGTTTTTGCTTATATGATTCATTGTTTACTCTTTATCTATTTGTTAGCAAACTATAGATCATTGCTTTGAGTCACTTCATTCATGACATGAGCCTTGCAATATATTGATCAAGATTGTGTGAAAGCATGTCTCCTCAGAAATTATTTGTTGTTATCGTTTTACCTACTCGAGGACGAGTAGAACTAAGCTTGGGGATGCTTGATACGTCTCCAACGTATCCATAATTTCTGCTGTTCCATGCTTATATTATACCATTTGCTACATGTTTTATATACACTTCGTATCACTTTTATGCATTTTCTGGGACTAACCTATTAACAAGATGCCACAGTGCCAGTTCCCTGTTTTCTGCTGTTTTTGGTTTCAGAAAGTTACTTCTGGAAATATTCTCGGAATTGCACGAAACAAAAGGCCAGTCCCTATTTTTCCAGCACGTACACGGAGTCCGAAGGAGAGACGAAGAGAGCCACGAGGTGGCCAAACCACCTGGCGGCGCGGCAGTGGGCCCAGCCGCGCCGCCTGTGGTTTGGGCCCCTCGGGGGTCCGCCGACATCGCCCCTTCGCCTATTTATTCCCCGAGACGCGAAAACCCTAAAACACCGAGCCTTTCATCCAGAACATATTCGCTGCCGCCGCCGTCGTCAACCCTAACTCGGGGGGTTCTGAAGCTCTTCCCGGCACCCTGCCGGAGAGGGGAATCATCACCGGAGGGCTCTACATCGCCATGCCCGCCTCCGGAGTGATGCGTGAGTAGTTCATCCTTGGACTATGGGTCCATAGCAGTAGCTAGATGGTTGTCTTCTCCACTTGTGCCATCATGTTTAGATCTTGTGAGCTGCCTATCATGATCAAGATCATCTTATTGTAATGCTACATGTTGTGTTTGCTGGGATCTGACTTATATTGATACCTATGTGGAGCTGAATATTATATTATCATGTCTATGTCATTTGTGATCTTGCATGCTCTCCGTTACTTGTTGAAGCCTTGGCCAAGTGAATACTTGTAACTCCAAGAGGGGGTATTTATGCATGATAGTTGGGTTCAACCTCTATTTAACCTGGGATAGTGACAGCAAGTTCTAAGGTTGTAGATGTGTTGTTGCCACTAGGGGTAAAACAGCAATGCTTTATTCAAGGATGAATGTATTGTTTACATTACGCACATTACTTAATGCAATTGTCTGTTGCTTGCAACTTAATACTGGAAGGGGTACGGATGTTAACCGGAAAGTGGACTATTTAGGCATAGATGCATGCTGGATAGCGGTCTATGTACTTTGTCGTAATGCCCAAATGAATCTCATAGTAGACACCACAGCTCACACATGCATGTTATATGCACTTATCAATTGTCAATTGCCCAGCTGTAATTTGTTTACCCAGCATGTTAGTTATCTTATTGGAGAGACACCACTAGTGAACTGTGGACCCCGGTCCATTCTTTTACATCTGAAATACAATCTACTGCAATCATTGTTCTCTACTGTTTTATGCAAACAAACATCATTTCCATTCGATACGTTTAACCCTTTGTTTTCAGCAAGCCGGTGAGATTGACAACCTCACTGTTAAGTTGGGGCAAAGTAATTTGATTGTGTTGTGCAGGTTCCACGTTGGCACCGGAATCCCTGGTGTTGCGCCGCACTACACTCCTTCACCAACACCTTCGAAGCAAACCTCGTTTTCCTACTGGTTCGATTAAACCTTGGTTTCATACTGAGGGAAAACTTGCTGCTGCACTCATCATACCTTCCTCTTGGGGTTCCCAACTGACGTGTGACGTACAAGCATTGTTTCTGGCACTGTTGCCGGGGAGATATTCCCTCGTCAACTTAGAGCTAGCACCCCGCACCATTGTATGCACCACGGCCTGGCGGCACACCCGCCTCGGCCATAGTCACCACCTCCACCAGCGCCGCCACGGTTCGCCATCGTGCCGGCGCGGCTATCTCCCGAACCAGATGGAGAAAATCGAGACAAAAAACCAAAGTACGTCGAAGACTAACTCCGGTCGTATTAGGGTTTAGGGAGGTTTTTTTTCTTTTTACGAAATTGGACCCATCCTTCTTGATGGGCTTTCATGCAGGGCGGGCTTGGCGGGCCGAAACCCACCTGACCACGGACCCTTTTGAAATTTAAATTGGATCCGTGATTTCTGGATCGTAACGCCGGCGAACTCACTTCGGTGCGTTCGTTGCCGACGCCGACATATCATGATCCAGTCTCCAATGCCATCCACGTCGACGAAGAACGAAGCCAGCAGTACCGGGATCTTCGGCGCCGTCAGCTTCTTCGAAACCAACGCGAAACCAGAGGGCGGCATCGCCGGCAGCTTCGGTGCTCGTAGTTTCGAGATTTCACCGGAGTACCTGCATCACAAGACACCATAAGAAAGCGTCATCATAGCTAACCTTTGTTGACATTGTTTCTCCATTCGTCGCTCCATCCGCGACACGGTGAGGACGACGATCTACTCGATCAACCACCGGCGCCTTGCATTCATCTTCGAACGATGATGCCATGTACTTGTTGCCAATCGACACCTAGCCTTGTTCATTCCTCTCCTCGTCCGACCCTCATCTTCAGACTCCGACGCCGCGAGACACCAAAACCTACCCCCCACGGAAGTGCAGGCGCTCAGGGGAGCAGATCCCGCCTGGCCACCCAAAGACAGCGATGAACGAGAGGGTTTCTCCGGCGAGATCGCGGCCGCAACGGCGATCGCCTCCGAGTCGCCTCTAACGGCTCTTTCATCCTTGAGTCTGCCTCGACGCTTGTGCCCTATGGAGATCGCTGCTCCAAGTGTTATGCGCCGGCAATGACCCAAGCACGACCATCCTCCTTGATTCTTTAGATCACGACGTATGACATAGCTGATATGCTGGTGAAGACTGTAACATTGCGTTTCCTCTGAATTTCCTAGCTGATTGCGTTGCCTCCGAATTTCCTAGAAGAATGATGTTGAAAGGATATATCTAGTGCTACCAAAGTTTAGGTGTTACCATACTACCAATTCAAAAAAGTAGAAAATATTTGAATGTTTAAAAGGAATGTGTTTACAATCTCCGATCAAAATGACAAATTCATGTGTGAATAGTGTCAATTTCGCTTTTATCTTTTTGTGACACTAATCATGCTAGATTTGTCTTTTCTTTTCTCATGTCTATTTCGATTTTGGAGCTGAAATTTTTGGTGGTTATAGACACACACAATTCTTGAACACTCACAACTTTTCTATAATTTTTTAACATTTAAATTGATGTTTCAAATGGTAGCACAGTAGCATTTAAAGGCATGGTAGCACTAGACCACACTCTTGTCAATTGCATCCTCTACGTGTTGCGGCAAAAGTTTCAGCATATGTGGAGATGGTCATCTAGTAATGCTTCAACCAAACCGGCTATTAGACGCAAGTCTGTTTCGCCCGCACCTCGTTAGACTCCGCGCCCACTCATGTCGGTTTGGTAGGAGCGTGG
>CAMZMU010000088.1:19847638-19969486 GCA_947311845.1 Poa pratensis
ATACATGCTTGTACAGTTGTACTTAACCGCACGGTTGCTAATTAAGCAACCATCACGTACGGTTAACTCCCATCTCTCTAGTCCCTGGAACAAGCTATCATCATTGATATACAGATAAACATTGTGATTAGCAATTCTTCTTCTTCAGAAAATTCGCCCGATGTGTGCGTCAAACCATTACACATATCTAAAACGGTTTTGCTATTCGTCACTCGAGTGAACATTAAGTTAGAGCTCACTCTACTCTAATCCCATCATATTTGCATCGTGATTCGTGAAATACAATTAAAAATTTCTCGGTTGCTAGGTAACTGGATGGCGTCATCTGAATGAGAGTTAACTTAATTCTCACTCGAGTGAGACTAGTCACTCCTGTCTAAAAAGCCTAGCAATGGGCTGAGGGACTAAGTATACACTTTTCAAAAGTTCATGATGAAACTTGTCTCATTTAGAAATTTAAGAAACAAATGTAGATTTGGTCAATAGTTTTTTTGTGACTTAGTTTGGTCAATAGTTGGAAATACAGATGTGAATTTTTCCCTATTTATTGCCATGCTTGATTCGCCATTAGGGAAGTGTGCTTCTTTAACGTTGATGGTTTCAGACAGATTAGCCATGGAGAGCTGCAGAGGCGTGGTGGTCGCCTCCGCGATCTTGAATGACCACGACAAGATCCGGCAACCCAAGGGCCTCGGGTCCCAGACGCTCAAGACGGCGTGCTTCTTCATGTTCATCGATGATCGTACCCACAGGGTGCTCGCGAGCCACAGCATCCTGAAAGACGAGCAAGATGCGGCGTCGCCCAGCACGGTCGGCGCGTGGCGCGTCGTACGGTTACGCGCCGGCGCCGAGCTCCCTACAAGAGCCCCGCCATGAACGGCGTGGTGGTGAAGCACTTGCTGCACAGGCTATTCCCGAACGCCAGGTTCAGCGTGTGGGTCGACGGTAAGATGCAGCTCACGGTGGACCCGTTGCTGCTGGTGCACTCGCTTCTCGTCGGCAAGGCGCGGACATGGCCATCTCCAAGCACCCGTTCAACCTCACACACCATGGAGGAGGCGATTGCGACGGCGCGGTGGCACAAGTGGGGCGACGTAGACGCCATCAGGGCGCAGATGGAGACGTACTGCAGCAACGGCCTGCAGCCATGGTCCACCAGCAAGCTCCCGTATCCTTCGGTGTGTCTGTAATTGGCTGCAGTCCTGCGGAGACACAACCGCTTTCCTGCACACGGTTCTGATCGATTTGTCGTTTGATATGATGGCATGACGTTGTACACCTTGCCGTGGTTCAGATGTGCCGGACACGGCGATCATCATCAGGAGGCACGGCTCAGCCAGTGACCTTCTCTCCTGCCTTGCTCAACGAGCTGGAGGCGTTCAACCCGCGCGATCAGCTCGCATTTGCCTACGTCCGGGACCAGATGACCCCTAAGGTGAGCATGAACATGTTCGAGGTGGAGGTGTTCGAGCACATCGCCGTGGAGTACCGCACAACCTGAAGCGCGACAACGGCCGTGGCGTGGAAGGAGGGACGAAGCAGGGGATCTCAGGATGGCCTCCTCGCGAGACATCGCGGTAGCAGCTGCGAGAAGTACCTTATAAAGATGTGGGGGAGCCTTCTGAACAAGGTCCATGAAAATGCAGCATTCATTCTTTCTTTGTTGGTCTGAAGATTTCGTTACTGTAAATATACAGTACGTAGGGGCAATTTTGTTAACATGTGTAGACAAACTCTGAATGTTTTTGGTATAAAATTACAGAACAAATGTGGGAATACTGACGAAATAGGTTGTAGCCCCGCTATATAAATATAGCAACCACCCGATACAACCAACAGTCTTTGACATGCTGGGGCGGCAGCAAACATACACCCAAAGAGCAGAAAAGAGAAATAAAAGGAGACATAGGCGGATTGACTAAACGACGGCGACCCGGAAACGTTGCGCCCTCTCCGATAAAGTACACCACACTTCTAGCCGAATCGACGAGTACCAAGCAACACCTTCAAGAAGGAAAGCCATGCTGCTGCCCAGACCAACACTGGTCCTAGGGTTTCCCCCGGCACAGAGAAAGCGGATGAAGGGTAGCCACGACGCCCTTCAGGAAGGAAAGGTGCCACCCGGAGCGGGACCGCGTCGGTGTCGGACGAACCGACAAGGCTTTCTCCCGAAAGCCCTATCCACAGTCCTAGGCGATCCGTAGTCCAGGAGCTCCGCGAGGACGGGCCTCGACACCACTAGACAAGCCGCCCACCCCAAGCGCCAACACGATTCCAAAGCCACCAACGTCGTCTCACCAGAGTGGCCGTCACGAGGTCTGCAAGAGGGTGTGGCGAAGAATGAACCGAGGTCAGCAGAACCACGGCCACGCGGGAGGGAACAACCTCCACCGTCAAGGACGGTAGTCGACCGGACGAGGCAGCAGAGCATACCAGTCCCCGTCAGGTCCGGCGGGCCCAACGGGCCTGTAAAGCCCCCACGGGGCACCCAGTCCTAATAGGGTCCGGCCGGGCCCAAGCTGGGCCCGTGAAGCTCGCTGCCAAGCTGCAACAAGAGCCACCGTCGCCGCTGCCCCCTGCACCTTCCACTCACCGACATCTGCAGACCGCACCTTGGAGCGGGGCGGCCCGCCCGGACCCAGATGGGGCCCGCCGGGCCCAGCCGCCCAGCCTCGCTGCACACCGGCACTCCCCACTGCGCCGCCCCGCCGTAGAACACCGCCACCGCGACGCCGCCCACCGGCCGAGGTCGGGCCACCGCTCCTGGGCCGCACCGTCGCCGGAGATAGGCCGCCCCGCGCGGCCGCCTTCAAGCGTGGGTAGAGGAAGGCCGCCGCCGCCGGCACCGCCCGAGCCTCGCTCGGCGGCTCGCGCCGACGGCGGCGGAGGAGGAGAGGAGAGGCGGGGAACGAGGAGGGGCGGAGGAGAAGCCGTGCCGCGCCCGCGGGGGCGGCGCGGTCGCGGGAGGGGAGGGGAGGGGAGGGGTTGGGTCGGGAGTTTTCTAGCCGTCTAGCCCGGTCCAAACCTCCTAACGATTCAGAATGTGGGAATACTAGATATAAAGTCTATGCAAATGCAGCGATTCGTACTTTTCTTTGGGTCTGAAGATGGCACTCATCTTAAATATAATGTAGGGGAAATTGGTAAACACAATTACACTTCTTTTTGTTAAAGGTATGTCTCTATGAGTACGTTTTAGTCACAAGCACTGAAGCAACTACGCACGGAAGGCACAATAATCTCATCACAAGAGTGGTCAGCACTCAACACAAGCTTCTGCCTTTAGGCAAGACACACAGATTCTTCACAAGAATTGTCAGTATTGTATCAGGTCAGGGGCTGGACTCTGTCGAAGACTTGGCTAGCTCGTACTTGTTCTTGAAATCTTTCCAGGCGTCCATGGCATTCTTGGACATCTTCTCGATGTCGTCCGCCGTGGCCGTCTCCGGAGATAGCATGGTCTCCACTGCCATCATCATGTTGATGACAGCCTGGGCAAAGCAGAGTTGAGCAATGTATGAGAAGTGAGCACCAAAAAAGTTGAGTTGGAACAATAGGCTAGGTTGTAGTAGTATTGATAAGAAAACATTACCAATGCAAGTATGGCCTCGAGTCACGTTGGTAGCGGCCAGTCAGTTGCTGGCAAACTTCTTTTGCCTCTGCCATCTCTCTACGAGATGTTTAAACAGTCTATCACATGGTTAGTTCGTCTTAACAGATCACGGCTTATATTTGCTTAACAATGCTAGATGAAGTAGGTTAATTCAGCGTGAAGCAAACAAGCGAAAAATGTGCGACGAGAATTCACCTGATTGATGAGTACATCAGTGAGCAGCAAGCCGAGGTGGAGCTTTCTTTCCGAGTCGCGGGACGCCGACCACTCCTTCTGCAGCAGGCTCGTCAGCTTTCCTCTGTCGCCGATGTGCTGCGTGTGGCATAAACACAAGCTCGAGCTCGATCATGGAATTTCATGTACTCGTAAGCTGAATAGAAGCTACGGCATTGCCATAAGGCATAAGCAGAGGGAGAACCTCCTTGGTGACTTGCTCGAAGACGAGTCCGAGAGCGCGTCGACGCTCTTTCATGACAGCCGCCGCCACTGCCGGGGTGCTGCTGCCACGCTCCGCTCCGTCAGTGACGGCGTTGAGCCTGTACACCGTGACCGGCTGCACTAGGACGGCGCCGGCTCCGGCGCCACCGCTGCGCGCTAACCACGAGGAGACACCCAGGGCCAGCGCGAGCGCCACGCCGGCGCCAACCCTCAGTGCTGTCCTTGGCAGCATCGCTTGTCCTACTGGCTCCGGCGCGCTCGCCTGGGCGCGCACGGCGCGAGCCCTCCAGCGTGCCGTCTGCGTGAACGCCGACGTGCTGGCACGGGGCAGGACGAGAAGGCGCAGGGTGGCAGCCGGAGCGGCATGTGCTCCGGTTACCGTGGCGTGCGATGGCGTGCAGAGAGAGGATTCCATGTGCCTGTTGGAGCTCTCTGCTCGATATATGCTCTGCGATCGTCTTGAGACCCAAGCTGTGTTCGTTCCATGTCCCTCTTTTGAATATATTCGGAGGTTTGTAGCTCATCGTCTCTGCATGCCTGGCGCTTTTCTTTACATCTTTTTGATACCGCAAGCAAGGCATCCAGTGCGCTCTACCTTTTGAAAATCGAAACTTCATCAAGACCTATACTAGAGGTCGAGCAAATCAATTTGCATTTGAGAGAAAAGGCACAAGCTCTCACATTAACTGGTTGTACCTGGCAATGACAGATCGCTATTCGTCTCTTTTTTGAACGTATTGTCTGAAGGTTAGTCGAACTTTTTAGGATGAAAACTCATGATCCATGATCAAAGCTCGACGACGGTATTTGTGCACGGTTTCCTTTTTGTAGGCGTCGTTATTAGAGAACCTTTTTTGTAATCTGGGTGTGGCCTTCGATGGTGGTAATTCCTGCTGCTTCGCTGATCTTTTTGCGTGTATTTATTTTCTTTATTTTTTGCCTGTGTGCATCCTTAACATCTCGACTAGCTCTTAACGTTAGGATGTTGTAGAGTCTAGATATAATTGATATATGCTCAGTATTAATATATTTCCTTTATAAAAAAAATATAGAAAGCATCGTAATGTATCGGAAATTCCAGTTTTTTAGATACGGAAATACAGAGTACCAGCTTTAGTAAAGAAGAAAACAAAATAAAATGCAACATCCCAGCCAAGCTTACTACACCAACACCATCAAGAAGGTAGGAAGAACCCGCAAAAAAATAGAAAGAAGCTCACGCAGAAACCAAGGGAGGTAGAAGCAGACCATTAAGCTACTCTCCGTTTTTAAATATAAGATGTTTAGTTTTTATCCACATTTATTTGTATATAAATGTATCTAGACACGTTTTAGTATGTATTTCACTCATTTTAGTATGTATCTAGACAACATGTCAAACACTTAAAACATCTTACAGTTAAAAATGGAGGAAGTAGAAAGGAACATAAATTATCCTATTCCTCCACGCCGACAAACCACTGATTCTATCAATTTGCATTCTTTTTTTGTTTTGCATTTGCTAAATACGGAGTACATTCTGCCATTTTCAGATGTCAAGTTTTTTTTCTGAGGGAATTTTTAGATGCTCGTCACGACTACTGCTACTACATGCTACTACAGTAGTACAGTCTACCAGCACCAAAGCCAGGCCGGCCCGTCATCGTCAGCCCAACCCACGCGTGATGGGTTTGTAATGGAAGGTGTAATGGGGGTCTGTGTGCCGCTATCCCTGGCCTGCATGCCGCGTACTTATACGGTCATTGACAGAAAATCTTATTTGACGCTCACAGCGCCTGTTTTTTTTTTAATTTAAACATAGCGCCTGTTTTTTTTTCTGAGACAAACACAGAGCGCCTGTTAGGGTCATGACGCGTACCCTTACAAGCGATTGGTTAAGAAAGTGGACGGCCCAGTAGCACTTCTATATTTGGTTTTCCAGAGATTCCGGAAGCTTTCGGGGTTTTTTTCCTGTTTATACTTGGTTCAACATCTAGTGTCCGGTTGTACTGTTTTCCCGGTATTCTGGTTCGTTATTTATGTTTCTTTTTATTTTTACTTTATTTTTCCTTATTATTTTAGTTTCCTTTAGTATCCTTATTTTCATGTTTTTTATTTTTGCTTTTCTTCTTAGTTCGTTTTAATTTATTTTCTTGTATTTTAGAAAATCACATGAATATTTTTATTTTGTATGGTAAGTGATTTATTTTGAGTTCTTGTGAACTTTTTTTGAAGTCACGAACATTTTTTTATAAACATGCGAACATTCTTTATATGAACTTGCCAAATAGTTGATTTTGATATCAATTTTCATACATGTAAGTTGTCATAAGAATAATGCAAATCGAAGTTATTTTATGTCTGACTCAATCCTATATGACCGATCAATCGAAAACGGTGCAAATATTATTTTTATGAACTCGTGAACTTTTTTTAACAATGTGAACATCTTTTAAATTGTAGGAACATATTTTAAAACTTATGAACATGTTTTTTGAACTATACAAAATATTTTAAATTTGTGACCATTTATTTAAAATCAGAGAACATATGTTGATTTCACCAAAATTATCAAAACTAATAGAAAAAATCTCAGAAAAAACGCACATTTTTTCCCTGACAGACCAGCAACAACGTCGAAAAAATTAATAAACCTTGGGGCAGCGAGCTATCTGGGCCGTCCCACGGAGTGCAGCGCTTCAAGCGTTGCGTCCATGGAAAGGGGAGAGGGCCGCCGACGATCTAGAGTTTGGTCGCCCTCCATGTCGCCCGGGAACAGAGCGACACGTGGGCCAAGTATCTTCGAAGGAATTGCGTGTTGCCGTAAGCCCATTTTCTAGAACATCATCTACCTTTGTAGTGGAGTACGAACATAGCCTAATTTTTTTACAATTTATCAAACATGTAACCAAATCATGTACATGTCACATACACACTAAGAAGCTTATAAATACAAAAATTCTATGGTAAGTAACTCCAACTTCTTGGCCACAATCCTAATTAGTTGTTCCTTCTTCTATTACCTTTGTAGATTTATTGAACCCTTTATTGAATTTGTGGGTAATCACCTAGCCCCGATTAGTTCTCGAGAAACACTCTTAGTTTAGTTCAATAATTTGCGACACACAAACCGAACATTTGAACAATAATCCCTTCCAAACCAGGAAGCTGAGTTATATCAAAGAAAATATCTTAGACCTCGTTTGGCACACACTCATTTTTTGGATAATAGGCTTTGCAGCACGACTTTAAATTAATAAAGCCCTGGGTGAAGAGTTCATGGGACAACAACAATTTTAAAAAATGAACACAAAATGTCGATGAACGGGAACTATATTTGAACAATTTTAAAAGTGAACATAAATGGTTGGAGAACGGAAACTATTTTTGAGCGATTTCAAAAAGTGAACGGAAACTATTTTTGAACGATTTTAAAAGTGAACGAGAAAAGATCGGTGGACAAACTCTATTTTGAACGATTTTAAAAAATTGAACATAAAAGGTCTATGAACAAAAATTAATTTCAAACGATTTTAAAAATAGAAACACAAAATAAGACTGATCGCTAACTATGTGTGAACTTTTTTTTGAGTGACTAGATATTATGTTACCAACGATTTTTTAGTAAACTGAAAAAGGTCGGTGAAAGAGCATTGTTGCTCTTAATCATATTTTGGTGATTGATCACAATACAATAATAGCATTTAACCTGTCTAAGTTTACACAGGTTCTACAAATACTCCCTTGTCGTTCACACATTAAAGAGAAGAAGAAGGAGCTGCAAACTGCCATGGGCGGTAGTACCGCTGCGCAAGCGGCGGTAGTACCGCTGGCTCATGACCCTTTCGACAACGGCGGTAGTGCCGCCTGCACTACCGCATAAACGAGCTTCGGGTGCACCTCACCGGCAGTACCGCCACCCTGGCGGTAGTACCGCCGCCCTGCAGCGCCAAGGAGAGGCAGCGGTAGTGCCGCCTGCACTACCGCATAAAAAGGGTTCGGTACCACCTTACCGGTAGTACCGCTGCTGCGGGATCTGGAGGACGAAGACCAGGGCGTTGACCGCCCAAATGAAGGCTCCCGCACCACCGGTACTACCGCCCCTTCAGCAGCGGTAGTACCGCCAGTGCGGGAAAGACGTCTCCAACGGACAGAATTGAAGGGTGGGTATTTATTGCCCTTCCCCTACCTTGGAACTAGAGAGCTTCACGAAAAATATCTTGCCACCATTGTTGAGAGCTTCATTTAAGAGATCTCCCACTCCCACCAACCAATCGCCTTGATACTTTGAGGAGTGAAGGAGGAGGTCCCGATCTACATCTCCACCGAAGGAATTTCA
Source organism: Poa pratensis (assembly GCA_947311845.1). Classification (NCBI taxonomy): domain Eukaryota; kingdom Viridiplantae; phylum Streptophyta; class Magnoliopsida; order Poales; family Poaceae; genus Poa; species Poa pratensis. The sequence continues at coordinate 19,856,008 of CAMZMU010000088.1, forward strand.
AATCCATCATCCCCTTTGTGGTTCTTGTTCCTCCTTGGGTTGCTTGTAACCCTAGGAGGCCTTTGTGGGTTCCGGATACCTCAACTTGTTTGCGAGGTGCTCCGGGATATTGTTGGGAGGCTCCAACTCATTGTGGAGTTCCCCGACCTTTGTGCACGGCTTGGTCAACGCCTCGAAGGTGACCTCATAGTGGAAAAGCTACGCCCTCACCGGCAAAGCTCATGGAGAATAGAGTGAGCACATCCGTGCTATTGGAGTGCCTAGGTGGCTCCACACTCCTCCAACGTAGACGTACTTCCCTTGGGAAGGAACTACGGAATCATCTCCGTGTCTCTACTTTGCGGTTACTTCTACCCTTTACTTGTTGCTTCCGCTACGCTTTATATCTTGCTTGTATCACATAGGTTGTATTCATCTAGTGCACATCTAGTCAACCTTTGTTATACTTGCTCTAGCCCTAATTAAAAAGAAAAAGGTTAAAATTTGGTAGTCGCCTAATCATCCCCCCTCTAGTCGACCTTTCAATTGGTATCAGAGCCTGGGCTCTTATCTAAGGCTTCACCGCCTAAGAGAAAATGGTCGAAGAGAAGGATCCCGAGGCTCCCGTTTCCAACGCTCATCTTGATAACGTTGTTAGTGGCCTTGAGACCAAGATCGAAAATCTTGATGTCAAGATCACCACCAACGTCATTAGTGAGATGCGGAAGATGTTCGAGCAAATTACGGGAAAGCCCCATCGTGTGGATGACGCTCCATCCCCTCTAGACTCCCCAAACAAAGATGGCGATGTCTTGACTTTGGAAGTCGATCCCGAGAAAGCAAAGGCACAAGCCAATGCCAACTCGGGAAAAGGAGAGAATGGTACATCATCCACCTCAAAGGCTTTTCCGGGGGTGTATTCACAAGTTCCACCGGAACAAGTGTATAACCAAATCCACCGACAAGTTGACAAGCCACTGATACGTCTCAAACGTATCTATAATTTTTTATGTTCCATGCTTGTTTTATACCAATTGCTACATGTTTTGCATCTACTTTATATCACTTTTATACATTTTTTGGGACTAACCTATTAACAAGATGCCGAAGTGCCAGTTCCTGTTTTCTGCTGTTTTTGTATTCCAGAAAAGCTAGTCTGGAAATATTCTCGGAATTGGACGAAACTTCACGGGGATGCTATTTTATCAGAACACACCTGACGGACCAAAGGAGCAGCAGAGAGGAGCCAGGAGGGCCCCACACACACCTAGGGCGCGGGTCCCCCCTCTGGCGCGCCCTAGGGTGGTGTGGGCCCCTCGGGGGTCGTCAGCCGCCGCCCTTTCGCCTACTTATTCCCCCCGACGCGAAAACCCTAAGTGCCTGAGCAAATATCCACGAAAAGTTCCAGAGACGCCGCCGCCGTCAACCCTAGCTCGGGAGGGTCCAGAACCTCTTCCCGGCACCCTGCCGGAGAGGGGAATCGTCACCGGAGGCTTCTACATCGCCATGCCTGCCTCCGGAGTGATGCGTGAGTAGTTCATCCTTGGACTACGGGTCCATAGCAGTAGCTAGATGGTTGTCTCTCCAATTTGTGCCATCATGTTTAGATCTTATGAGCTGGCCTACATGATCAAGATCATATTATTGTAATGCTACATGTTGTGTTTGCTGGGATCCGATGAATATTGAATACTATGTCAAGTTGATTATCAATCTATGCCATATGTTATTTAAGATCTTGCATGCTTTCCGTTACTCGTAGATGCTTTGGCCAAGTAGATGCTTTTAACTCCAAGAGAGAGTATTTATGCTAGATAGTGGGTTCATGCCTCCAGTAATCTGGGAGAGTGACATCAACTTCTAAGGTTGCGGATGTGCTGTTGCCACTAGGGATAACCTAACAATGCTATGTCCACGGTCATATGTATTTGTTTACATTACGCACTTTACTTAATGCAATTATCCATTGCTTGCAACTTAATACCAACGGGGGACTCGGATGACAACCCGGCGGTGGATTATTAGTCATAGACGCTGTTGGATGACGGTCTATGTATTATGTCGTAATGCCCAATTAAATATCATAGTAATCATCATGTCATGTATATGCATTGTCATGCGCTCACTATTTGTCAATTGCCCAGCTGTAATTTGTTCACCCAACATGTTAGTTATCTTTTATGGAGAGACACCACTAGTGAACTGTGGACCCATGTCCATTCTTTTACACTGATTAAACAACCACAAACTGCAAACTGTTCCTTTTTCATTCTCTGCAATTTAATACTCATTTTCCACACCATACGTTTAATCCTTTGTTTTCAGCAAGCCGGTGAGATTGACAACCTCACTGTTTCGTTGGGGCAAAGTAGTTTGATTGTGTTGTGTGCAGATTCCACGTTGGTGATCGTATTGCGCCGTGCGAGCCACCAACAACCTTCTGAAGAGTTGCCGCTCCTACTGGTTCGATAACCTTGGTTTCTTTCTGAGAGAAAACTTGCTGCTGAACTGCATCATACCTTCCTCTTGGGGTCTCCCAACGAGCGTGTGATTCACGCCATCAGCCACACATCGCCAATATGGGCGCACCTCCTAAGCTTGACACAAAAGACTTTCCTAATTGGCAATTTTGCATGAAGTCACATATGTCTAGTTCTTGTGTTGATTTGCTTGACATTATAGAGCGCGGCTTCTCTCCAAGGGATCGCCAATTTGACTCCAAGTGAGAAGGCCGATCATCAACTCAACGCCACCGCTATGCACATGATCCAAACCGCCGCCGGTCCAACATATCTTACTCACCTCCGAAGATGCACCACGGCGAAGGAATCATGGGCCGCTCTCCATACCTTGTTCTTGGGAAATGAGAGCATTCAACGCTCCAAGTATGAAGCGGTCCAAGACGAGGCCGATGAGTTTGTGATGAAGGATGATGAGACTCCCGAAGAGCTTTATAGAAGACTCACCGCTCTTGCCGTCACTTTGGGCGACTTTGGCTATGAGAAGATTGGTGATGATTGGATCAAGCGCAAGTTTCTCAAGGCAATCACTCCGTCCAACCAAGGATTGGCTCAAACCATTCGATCAAGGCCGGACTTTGCTCTCTTAGCTCCAACACGGTGGTCAATGAATTTGTATCTATTGGAATGGTGGTCAAGAGCTCCATCAATGCTCTTGCTCGCCAAAGAGGACTTGCGGGTCAATCACCAAATGTTGCTTTGAAATCCAAGGCCATTGCACGTGAGGAAGTGGTTGAGCATGAAGATGAAGAAGATGATCCGGAAGAGACCAAGCAAGCCTATAGTGAACACATGGCTCTTGCCGCAAAGGCTTTTTGGGGCAACCGCTCTAAAGGTGCAAGATCTTTCGCAAGAGGAGGCAAGTCAAGAGTTGAACGTCCAAGGACATGCTATAATTGTAGCAATCAAGACCACTACATTGCCGATGCCCGTACAAGAATAGAGAAGACACCAACGGCAAGCTTGTGAGAAAAGACAAGAACATCAAGACCATTGGCAACAAGAACTTCGTGAAGAGGAAGGTTCCAAATGCCTTGTGTGTCCAAGATAGGAAAGTTCTTGAAGAGTACATGTCCGGTGATGAGGATGACGATGTTGAAGGTGTGGCACATGTGGCCATTGCTACTACTTCCACTACACCGGCATCCCTCTTCGAATCCCCCAATGAGAATGAGGCCATTCCCTACACATGTCTTATGGCAAAAGCCGGCTCGGTAACCCCTTCTCCTAAGCCCATTACTTCTACGCCTCCTTCTTTGTTGGATTGTGTAGAAAATGTTGAGAAGGAGGCCCAAGGTCCAAATGTTGTGGACTTATGGCTAGCTAAGCTCAAGGGGGAGAACAAGGTTCATGTGAATGCTCTTATTGAGCAACTTGATGAGACTAACCTTCTTGTAGATGAAAAGGAGGAGAAACTCTTGACCATGGAGGCTAATGAGTGTGATACGCTAATGAAATAGCGGAGCTATCCAATGCTCTTGAGAAAGAGCAAACTCGTAGGAGTGCTCTTGAAGAGGCCCTCTCTAACCAAGAGGAATCATATGCTATTGATATGTCTAGAGTAAAAAAGGATCATGAACATGCTCTTGCTAGTCCAAAATTCTTAAGAATGAAAAGAATGAGCTAGGTATTGGCCATGCTAGACTTGAGAAGGAAAACAAGAGACTTGATGAGGAACTCAAAGCCCTCAAAAGGTCTTTTGATGAACTCCAAAAGTCTCATGATCAATACCTAGGTCAACAAGTGAAACAAGTCTTGCTTCTTCCTCTAGTAGTAATGTTGCTAGCTCTAACCTTGTTGTGAGCATGCTAACCTTGTTGAGGAGAACGCTAGGTTGAAGGCCCAACTTGAGAAGGGCCTTGCTTCATGCATTCAAGGTGAGAAGAATCTCAATGATCTTTTGAGCAATCAAAAGGATCAAGTTGGGAAAGAAGGACTTGGGTTCCTACCAAGTCAAAGAAGAAGAACAAGAAGAAGAAGAAGTCAACTCCCCTTCCAAGAATATTGTCTTTTTAAGGAGGGGGAGATGGCTAAGGAGAAGGAACCCAACACCATTGTGGGTGGTGAGGCCACAAGGGGCAACGCCACTCACAATGACTTTGCCGGGAAATATAACCCATCTTATGTTCTTTTGAAATCTAGAGATGGACATGTTTATGCTAAATATGTTGGCACTTCTTATGGTGATGATTATCATTGGGCTATTTGGGTTCCAAAGACCCTTGTGACTAACAAGAAAGGACCCATTCAAAAATGGGTACCTAAATCAAAGAATTGATCTCTTGTAGGGTGCGGCGTCCGGTGCGGGTCGATGGACGGTGGATAGTGGCGCATCCCAACACATGACCGGACGCATTGACTTGGTGGATGATATTGAACCTCCTTTACCACAATATTCCCATGTCAAGATTGGTGACAACCGCGAGCTTAAGGTATTGGGACGCGGCAAGGTTGTTGTTGCGAGAGAAATCTCGATCAAGAATGTCCTTGTTGTTGAGTCCCTTGGTTACAATTTGCTTTCCGTCTTTCAACTTACTAAATGTGGTTATGGGTGCTATTTTGATGACGAGAGTGTGATCATCACCGTGAAGGGGTCTCTTAAAGTAGTCTTTGTTGGGCATGTCGAGTTCGGTATGTATGTGCTTGATTTCTCGAAAGAAAGCACCTCTACCGCGACTTGCCTAATGGCTAAAGTTGATGTGGGTTGGCTTTGGCATCGCCGACTAGCCCACACCAATATGAGAACCTTGCATGACCTTCAAAGTGGTAATCACATTCTTGGGCTAACCGATATTAAGTTCTCCAAAGATCGTGTGTGTAGGTCTTGCGTTCTAGGCAAGCAACATGGAGAAGCCCATCCACAAAAGATGCATATTACCACCTCCAAGATTCTCGAGCTCATTCACTTGGACCTTTTTGGTCCTCTATCTTATGATAGTCTTGGAGGCAAGAAGTATTGCTTGGTGATTGTTGATGACTATTCAAGATACACATGGGTCTATTTCTTCAAGAAGAAGAGTGAGACTCAACAAAGAGTCATTGACTTCATCAACATGGCCCAACGTCAATATCAAGAGAAGATCATGGTGATTCGAAGTGACAATGGGTCCGAGTTCAAGAACTACACCGTGGAGGGATTTCTTAGTGAAGAGGGATTGCACATCAATACTCTACCCATACACCCCTCAACAAAACGGTGTGGCGGAGAGGAAGAACCGGACACTCATGGATGCGGCAAGGACTATGATTGCGGAGTATGCTTCTCCGTACAACTTTTGGGCCGAAGCCATTGCTACCGCATGCTACATCACCAACCGGGTCTATCTCCGTAAGATCACAAACAAGACTCCATATGAGATCCTCCTCGGCAAGAAGCCGGACCTTTCATATTTCCGCGTCTTTGGATGCAAGTGCTTCATTCGCAAGAAAGGTAATCGCTTGTCAAAATTCGAGACTAGATCAATTGAGGGCATCTTTGTTGGTTACTCCACAAACTCTCACGGCTATAGAGTCTACAACAAGACCACCGGTCAAGTTGAAGAGTCTAGTGACGTGAAGTTTGATGAGGATAATGGCTCCCAAGTGGGGCAAGTTGATTCTAATGTTGTAGGTGATGTTCCCATGGAGCTTGCTTTGAGGAGGATGGCAATTGGTGATATCCGTCCTATTGAAGAGGACCCTCCTCAAGTTGAGCCACCTCAAGACTCATCACCTATCCAAGTTCCTCGAGTGATCCAAGAACAAGCTACGAGCCCTCAACCAAGCGAGCAAGTTCAAGAACAAAGTGACCCATTGTTGAACAAGATCATCCCATTATTGATCAAGTCCAACCCAATGATGCTCCCTCAACACATGATGTTCAAGAACAAGCTCATGATGGTGCACAAGGCCAAGAACAACTTCATGATCAAGAACAAGTTCAAGATCAAGGTGGTGCACATGACTCCCATGATGAAGGTGATGATCAAGCTACATCTCAAGAAACTTCGGAGGAAGTCAAGGCAAGAAGAGCAATGAGAAGAGAACGTGACCTCATCCTCAAAGAACATACTTTGGATAAAGTCCTCGGAGATGTTAGAGGCAAGGTCGTCACAAGAAAGCAATTGGCAAGCTTTAGCACCAATCATGCTTTTGTCTCCTTCATCGAGCCCAAGAAAGTATATGAAGCCCTTGAAGATCATGATTGGGTGGAGGCCATGCATGAGGAGCTAAACAATTTCAAGCGCAACAAGGTGTGGAAGTTGGTGCCAAGGCCAAAAGATTGCAAGAACGTCATCGGCACCAAGTGGGTCTACAAGAACAAGCAAGATTCGAACGGATTGTCATTCGAAACAAGGCAAGATTGGTGGCACAAGGCTTCTCTCAAGTCGAAGGTGTTGATTTCGGTGAAACCTTTGCTCCCGTTGCTCGCCTTGAGTCTATTCGCATCTTGCTTGCATATGCATCTCATCATAACTTTAAACTACAACAAATGGATGTTAAAAGTGCTTTTCTTAACGGTCCAATTAATGAGTTGGTATATGTGAAGCAACCTCCCGGGTTTGAAGACCCCAAGTATCCCGATCATGTCTATAAGCTCGAGAAGGCACTCTATGGCCTAAAGCAAGCCCCACGTGCGTGGTATGAGCACCTTCGCGAGTTTCTAGTCGATCGTGGATTTCAAGTGGGTGTCATAGATCCCACCCTTTTCACCAAGAAGGTTGGAGGGAACCTTTTCATATGCCAACTCTATGTTGATGATATCATATTTGGTTCTACTAACAATGCTTTCAATGATGAGTTTGCCAAGCTTATGACTAGCAAGTTTGAGATGTCTATGATGGGGGAGTTGGAGTTCTTCCTAGGTTTTGAAGTGAAGCAATATAGGGAAGGCACCTTCATCAAGCAAGCCAAATATACCCAAGACATGCTCAAGCGATTCAACTTGGCGGGTGCCAAGATTAGCAAGACCCCGATGTCCACAAAACATGATCTCCACACCGACACCGAGGGTAAAGATGTTGATCAAAAGCTTTATCGTTCTATGATTGGTTCTTTGCTCTATCTTTGTGCATCTAGACCGGATATCATGTTTAGTGTGGGTAAGTGTGCAAGGTATCAAGCGGCTCCTAAGGAAAGCCATATGATGGCGGTTAAGCGCATCCTTCGATATTTGATTCATACCCCGAACTTTGGTCTTTGGTATCCCAAGGGTTCAAGCTTTCATCTCATTGGGTATTCGGACTCGGACTATGCCGGAGAGAAGAAGGATAGGAAGTCCACTTCCGGGGTTGCCAATTTCTTGGTCGCTCCTTGGTATGTTGGTCTTCCAAGAAGCAAAATTGTGTTGCTCTCTCCACCACCGAAGCCGAGTACATCTCCGCCGCGAGTTGTTGTGCTCAATTGCTTTGGATGAGGCAAACCTTGAAGGACTATGGAGTCAACTTCGACAAGGTGCCTCTCTTTTGTGACAATGAGAGTGCCATCAAGATCGCCCACAACCCCGTGCTACATTCCAAGACGAAGCATATTGAAGTGCGTCACCACTTCATCCGGGAGCACGTGGAAAGGGGCAACATTGACTTGTCTTATGTAGGTACCAAGGATCAACTCGCGGATATCTTCACGAAGGCCCTTGATGAAACAAGATTTCGAGAGTTGAGGAATGAGCTAAATGTCATTGATGCAAGTAACTTTGCTTGAGCACCGCGCACACCTACCCATAGTGTACTTGATAACTAGTTTGGATGTAGGCATAGTTTTAGGGGGAGTGTAGCTCAATTCATGAGTCAATGCTAACCCTATGATGCCCATATAGACAATTCGTGCTTCATTGGTCACTTTTGGTGACTCTCTGTGCTTAAACGATGAGTTTCGGCCGGGAATCCAAGATATATCTTCGCGGTTCCGGGTTGAGTTTGCTCATACATGGTGGCTACGGCCACCGCCCTCCTCCGTATGAGGAGTTGGATCTTATTTGTTTCTTATTTGGGTTTCTTAGACCTTTTTGGATTTTGTGGAGATCACCCCCATTTGGCCTTTCTCTTTCGACTCTTGCAAATTCGGGTGATTTCTCCTCTCTCAGTTTGTGTTCTATCCCAAGCCAAAACTCTTATCCCAAAAGACACTTCCATCTAAAAATGTGCATCTTTTGTTGTTCCCGGTGTGTGTAGTGGGTCGGAACCGGTGGCATAACAAAAAAAAATGACTCTTTGAGCTATTTTTGGTGTTCTGCCCCAGGCACCGGTACTACTGTCACGAACCCGACGGTACTACCGCTGGTGCGGGTGCCTACCCCGTCCAGCGCGTACAACGGGCCCGTGCTGCAGTATCGGCAGCGGTACTACCGCCGGATCGGGCGGTAGTACCGCTGGTGCGGATCTGATAAGGGAACGGTTCGGTGGGGGAGTGAGGAAAGTCAACTGCACAATCCCCATCTCCCCCCGACCCTCTCCCTCTCGATCCGCCGCCACCGGCCGCCTCATCCACCAGACGGCACCGCCCCCGGCGGTGGCCCTCGCCGCCTCTGCTCGTGGTCGACTCCAGCGTCTCCTCCTCGCCCCCGATCCATCGCCATGAGCTCCGGTTTGTCCTCTCCCTCTCTCTCAACTAGTTGACAGTTGGAGATGAATTAGTGGACAAATCCTTAGGTGTTCTTGTCGATTTGGCTTGGTAGAGATGCATCCTTGGTCACCTAGAACCTTGTGTAGACATAGTTTGAAGAATCCCTGGCTAAATTCGTAGTTCCTCATCTAGAATTGGTAGATTCACCGGTGGTGGTTCTCCAACTTCTTAGTTGTTTTCCACCTATGGTCATATCTCCTCTACTAGTTGTTGTACTCTTGCTTAGCCTTTGGTTGTTCAACTAGTTCTATCCTTGTGTTCTTTGTGTTCCAATCATGAACAATTATTTTGGCACATTACTTCTCTATGCTATCCCTCCCCTTGCTAATCATAGGTGATCTTGGTTCGGTAGGTTCTCGTGCTAAGGGCAAGAAGCCCAAGACCTCGGATGTTGATGAAGAATCAAGCAAGGGCAGGGTCAAGCAAGGAGTTCGCAAGGCACCTTTCTCCTTCAAGAAGCTGACAGATGCCGAGTATGTTGATCTGAGGAAGAGGAATGCTTATGAGTTTACCCGCATGGATTTGGATCCAAAGGTTCGAGGGACCAATCCCTACTTTCACACCGTCTTTCAAGAACACTGCTATAACACTTACCTTCACAAGGATCCAAAGAACAATGTGACGAAGCAACAATTCATTGACATTGCCCACATGGAGAGGCACCCCGAGTACTTTGATGAAGCTATCAAGATTTGCAAGGAGCTTGGCATCATCCACTTTATTCAGCTCCAACAAAACTTTGATGAGAATCTTGTGTGTCAGTTCTTTGCCACAGTGTGCTTCAACTTGATTGACCGCTCTATTACCTGGATGACCAAGGAAGAGCAGTTCACAGCCTCCTGGAGTGACATTGGGGTCATGCTAAAGTGTGTTGATCATGGTATGATTCCTCCAGCTGATTTTTCTGCCAATTGGTTTCGTGTTCATACGGAAGACAAGCCCCTGGCCAAACACCTTCTTGCTCCTCTCTACTTTTGGCCAAAATACACTCCGGGTCTCTCCGAGGGTCTTTTCCCTCCCTATGAGATCATGCACAGGATCTTCCGGGACACCATCAATCCAAAGGCGGGCAACATTGATGAGATTCATGGTTTTATCACCACTCTTATGATAAGGATGCACGAGTTCAAGACCAAGGGGAAGAAGCTGGATGTTATGGACTATCTATGGAATGAATTTTGGAATATTTGCATTTACAAGAAGAATGCAGCTTTTGGTCCTCATGTCATGAAGATCATCATTTGGGCTTGGAGCAAGGAGCATCCCATGGAGGGTCTCTCGGATCCCAACTCTTGGACCCCTCACAAGCCCAAGCAACTTCGCGTCAAAGATCACAGTTATGAGACTGCTCAAGCTAGGAAGAAAGCCAAGAACAAAGCCACTGCTGAGGCAGCTGCTGGGGGTGCTGGTCCCTCTCTTGCTCCCAAGGAGGATCCTCTAACTTGGATGGGTCGACAAGTCAAGAAACTTTTCTGCATGACCAAGGCTCTTGAGACAAGGGAATATCATCATCATGTTGCACATAAGCTTGCTCGTCAACAAGATATTTTGGATTGTCGTGCTCGTGGTGAAAGTGTGGCGTCCGGATCGGAGAAGGAGATCACCGTGTCCGGTGAGTGGCGAGCCAAGGATTCCCAAGGCAAGGTTTGTGAGTGGTCTGATTATGAAGAAGCAGAAGTGTCCTCTCGTCGTCGTCCTCGCCCCGCTAGCAACGAGAACCTCTCTGAATGACCTTTGGGACGCTAGCATCGATTTCTTCTCTTTTTGGTGTCTTGATGCCAAAGGGGGAGAAATATCTATTAGATTTCCGGGGATTTGCAAGGGATAGTCACAAGCTTTCGTTGTTTTAGCTATCTGTGTCTTATGAGCTTGTGTACTCGTTTATTTTGTGCTCGTGAAACCTTGTTGCATGGTGTAAGACATGTTAAAACTCGCTATCTATGTTTCCATGCTTATATGCTTATTGCTATGATTATATCTTGCATGGTTTGGAAAACATGGGGGAGTGTTGATCCTATTTGTTGTGCATTTGAGCATTCAAAAGCTACTCTTGAATAATGCATACATCTAGGGGGAGCTCCGTCCATTTTTTTCTAAAACCATTTTGTGGCAAATTATTGTATTGTCATCAACCACCAAAAAGAGGGAGATTGAAAGAGCATTGTTGCTCTTAATCATATTTTGGTGATTGATCACAATACAATAATAGCATTTAACCCTTTGTCTAAGTTTACACAGGTTCTACAAATACTCCCTTGTCGTTCCCACGTTAAAGAGAAGAAGAAGGAGCTGCAAACTGCCATGGGCGGTAGTACCGTTGCGCAAGCGGTGGTAGTACCGCTGGCCCATGACCCTTTCGACAACGGCGGTAGTGCCGCCTGCACTACCGCATAAACGAGCTTCGGGTGCACCTCACCGGCAGTACCGCCACCCTGGCGGTAGTACCGCCGCCCTGCAGCGCCAAGGAGAGGCAGCGGTAGTGCCGCCTGCACTACCGCATAAAAAGGGTTCGGTACCACCTTACCGGTAGTACCGCTGCGGACACGGCAGTACCGCTGCTGCGGGATCTGGAGGACGAAGACCAGGGCTTTGACCGCCCAAATGAAGGCTCCCGCACCACCGGTACTACCGCCCCTTCAGCAGCGGTAGTACCGCCAGTGCGGGAAAGACGTCTCCAACGGACAGAATTGAAGGGAGGGTATTTATTGCCCTTCCCCTACCTTGGAACTAGAGAGCTTCATGAAAATATCTTGCCACCATTGTTGAGAGCTTCATTTAAGAGATCTCCCACTCCCACCAACCAATCGCCTTGATACTTTGAGGAGTGAAGGAGGAGGTCCCGATCTACATCTCCACCGAAGGAATTTCAAATCCATCACCCCCTTTGTGGTTCTTGTTCCTCCTTGGGTTGCTTGTAACCCTAGGAGGCCTTTGTGGGTTCCGGATACCTCAACTTGTTTGCGAGGTGCTCCGGGATATTGTTGGGAGGCTCCAACTCATTGTGGAGTTCCCCGACCTTTGTGCACGGCTTGGTCAACGCCTCGAAGGTGACCTCATAGTGGAAGAGCTACGCCCTCACCGGCAAAGCTCACGGAGAATAGAGTGAGCACATCCGTGCTATGGGAGTGCCTAGGTGGCTCCACACTCCTCAAACGTAGACGTACTTCCCTTGGGAAGGAACTACGGGAATCATCTCCGTGTCTCTACTTTGCGGTTACTTCTACCCTTTACTTGTTGCTTCGCTACGCTTTATATCTTGCTTGTATCACATAGGTTGTATTCATCTAGTGCATATCTAGTCAACCTTTGTTATACTTGCTCTAGCCCTAATTAAAAAGAAAAAGGTTAAAATTTGGTAGTCGCCTAATCACCCCCCCTCTAGTCGACCTTTCAGTCGGTAACTTTTTTCGAACGATTTTTAAAAGTGAACAAAAAAGGTCCGTGAAACGGAAAGTATTTTTGAACAATTTTTAGGTGAACAAAAAATGAACAATTTTTAAATCTGAGCCATTTTCAAAAAAGGAACATTTTTCAAATATGCAATTTTTAAATCTGAATCATTTTTAAAAAGAACCATTCTCAAATATGAACATTTTCAAAATCCGAACCATTTTCAAATGTGAACATATTTTACATTCAGAACCATTTTTAGAAATGATTTTTTTTCAAATCTGAATATTTTTCAAATATGAACTTTCTCAAAAAAAAAATGAAAATTTTAAAATATGAACATGTTTTAATAACAGTATAAAAATATAAAATTAAAGGAAAAACAGAAAATTCGGATGAACCAAAAATAATTGTGAACCAAAAATCTCGGTAAACCAAAAATAATAGTGAATCAAAAATGGAGGTGAACCGAAAATAATAGTGAACCAAAACTGCTGGTGAACCGAAAATGAAACTATAAAAGTGAACCAAAAATGACGGTGAACCAAAAAGGAACTAAAATTCAGATGAACCGAAAATAATAGTGAACCTAAAATATAATCTGATGGGTCCAAAAAATGTTAATGAGTTAATAAACATATTCAATGTTTTTCTGAAAATGTTTCGGAGTCCAAAAAGGATTGTATTACCAAAAAAATAGAAAAATGAAAAATGAGGAAAATAAAAAAGAAATAAAAGTAGTACAAAAAAGGAAACTGAGAAAAAAGAAAACATAAAATAAAAAAGGAAGAAACAAATAAAAACAAAACTGGGAAAACGGAAAAAGAAAGCATGAAAAAGAACAAAAAGGGAAGAAAAAAGAAAAATCCCGTGAACATTGTTTAAAACCCACGAACATTTTTCTCAAATTTTTTTGTAATTTTTTTTTTAACCCATAAACATTTCTTCCTACTCCCATGACTTATTTTGAACATCCTAAACATTTTTTTAGTACATGAACATTATTATTTTGAGCAAAGTGATTACTTTTTTGAACCCCATGAGCATATTTTTGAACTCCCGTGAACATTTTTTCGAACTTTAAAACATATTTGTTCTATTTTTTTTCTTCCAAAAATCATTATCAGAAACAAAAAAAGTAAAAGAAAACGTGAATTAAGGAAAAAATAAAATAAATCAAGAACCAGAATACTGAAAAGAGAGATAAAACAGACTAGGAATACAGCGAAAAATAAAAGGGAAATAAACAAACAACAATCCGGAAGAAATGAAAAGAAACCAAAAACTGAGCAAAAAACAAGTACCGGAACCCAGCTCTGTCGTATGTAGTTTCTGTTTTGTTATTTTTTGTCGTTCTGTCGTACGTAGTTATTTTTTGGTTTTCTGTCGTACGCAGTGAGGAAATAGCCATGCGAGGGGGGGGGGGGGCCAACAGCCACCCGTGACAAGAAATGGGCCAGGCCCAGGACAGCGTGGGGGTACGCGGAGTATAGGATTTTTAGACTAAAAGGCTCATAGCCCTGCTGTTTTTCTCTCTCTCTCTCAAAAAAAAAAAAACGGAGTATAGGGATTTACCCCAAGCGACGCTCGTGAGTCTTGAGTCCTGACCCTCACTCGCCCCGACCCTCCCGTCGCCATCGCCATCCCTAGATCCTCCGCGCTCGTCGTCTCCGTCGCCCCCCCCCCCCCCACCAAGTCCGGCGCCGGCGCGGTACCGGTCGGCGGTTCCTCTCAACAACATATGCATCACCGGTAGAAGCACCACACGACGAATAGCAGCGGCGACGCCACGCGAGGAACAGCAGCCGCCGTCGATCCGGTTCCGAGGTAAGACTCCTTCTCTGGATCCCCAAGCCAGCCTTCTCTCGTGGATCTTCTTTTCCTCTGCCCGACCGACGGAGATAGCTAGGTGGTCACAGACTTGACATGAATCCATGATCTTGGTGGTTAGGGTTAGGTTATTTTTCCTTGTACATTGTATTGTATTGTACATCGTATTGTACTTTCAGTTTTCAGTTATGGCTCGTCTCCCCTTGAGCGCGAGAAATCAAAGGAGAAACTTAGCATTTATGAATCTCACTAGTACCATCGTGCTTGTATACTATCATGTATGGCTACCTTTTGCATTAGCTTATCGGAGAAAGTGTTGGCAAATAGAAATGAGGATTAGAATTAGAGAATTAAGAGGAGAGCACCTGTACCAACTTATTGGTGAGAGTGACGCGATGTGTATAAGTTAGCTTCGTATGGATAGAAGAACATTTCATATATTATGTGAGATGGTGAGAGATGTTGGTGGTCTAAAGGCTTCAAGGAACACATCATTGGAGAAGATAGTGGCATAATTTCTCTTATGTATTAGCCCATCATTTCAAAAATAGGACGGTAGGGAAATTCTATTACCAAAGCCTGGAGCCAGTTAGTAGAAACTTCAATGCTTGTCTGCTAGCTGTTTTGAAGCTGAACCAACTTCTACTTAAGAAACCTGAACCTATACCCGAGGATTGCACAGATGATAAATGGAAGTATTTCAAGGTAAATAGCTAGTAATAAAAATATTAATTACTAGATGAACTCAATGGTGGTAAAATATACTAATATTTGCACATTTTTGTTTATGTTGTACAACGGTCTTGGTGCGTTAGATGGCACATCCCCGCTAATCTGAAAGGAAGGTATCGATCAATTAGAGGTCATTCTATAATCCCTAACTGAATAAATAAGTCAAGAAATAAAAAAATCAATATGACAATCGAGAGTCTAGTCCCAAATTCAGGGAAGTGCAAATTGTCTGCACAAAACTGTGTGATGTGGTACATACTGGTCAGTTTCAATGTCCATAAAATTAATTGTTATAGAAGTAACAGGATTTTCCAGGCATACCTACTGTTTCATGCACCAATCCAGTTATGCCCAGATCCATCCACCATATTAATCTAAAACCAATTTTACTTTCCTAAAAGACAAGGCAGTCGCTGTAAACAACATTCTCCCTGATCAGATCCCTAAAGTTAGGCGCGGACCAAACGTGGGGCACTGAGGATCAGTTGAAACCCCGATTTGTTTTTATTTTCGAAACGAACTGCCGTTAGCTACTAACGCAGCAACGAAATACGATTGAAATCAGAGTATTCATTCGAGAAAGGAAGTTTCGCATCAGATCGCTCGCAGCGACGCAAAAGGCCACCACAAATCTCTCGGAACAGTACACCAATATTAGGGTTCCTGGCAGAGAGAGGCGGATCTAGATGGCACCGGTGCACGTCGAATCTGTCGAGATTAGTATGGGATCTTACCTCAGAAACCAATGTCGTCAAGTTCGCAAACGGGACGGAGACGGCAGGGGCGCGGTGAGATAGAACGGAACGGCGATGGCGGCGACGCCGGTGAGAGGCGGAGGGGTTGGGCGACGCCGGTGAGAGATGGCAGGGGCACGGTGAGGTAGATGCGGCACGGCGGTGGTAGACCTCTTTGGAGTCTGGAGCCGCTTGGGTCGGACTTGAACTTGGACTGTTCGACTCACGCGTGTCAGTTTTTTATTTATTTATCTAGAACGGGTGAGCTTTATTGATTATGCAAGTTTTTATTTTTACAATCACATGTGTTCAGTTTCGACATGTGTTCAGTTTTTATTGATCATTTGAACACGCTACAACCGTTTGTCTAGTTACTAAGGACGTGTTTGTTTTGATAATGCAGTTCATCTGCATATTACCTGGTTCGGAGGGTTCTTAGGGATGCCAATGAGCCTCAATGAGCCCGAGCAGCCCTATGTCTATTATACATGCACTGGGCAAGAAAATTTCGGAAATTTGTCCACTCGTTAGAAGTTGAGATAGAAGTGATGAATTCTGGTTGGCCTAGTTCTCCCTCCATGTCTTCCAATGTCTCTTCCATTATCAGCTCGTCATTATCAAGTGGGTCGAACGACATCTTTTGCAAAATAAGATTGTGCAAGAGTGCACAAACCATGATGATTCGGCCTTGGATCTTCAAAGGAAAAAAAGACGGGGACCTCAAAATCGCCCACCGACCCTTAAGCCGTCCAAAGCCCCTTTCTACAATATTTTGAGCTCTAGCATGGCGCATATTGAAGTGCTCCTCTGAACTACGAGGTGGATTTTGTGCTGTCCAACCACCTAAGTTGTACCTCTAACCTCGGTATGGAGCTAAAAATCCCTTTGCATTTGTATAACCATCATCGACAAGGTAATATTGGTCTTCGGGGACACGAAACCCATTTGGCCTTCAGATGGCATCCCTAAGCACACGACCATCATGTACAGAACCCTCCGAACCAGGTAATATGTAGATGAACTGCATTACGCGTTACCGGTGCTCAAAATAGACACGTCCTTAGTAACTAGACAAACGGTTGTAGCGTGTTCAAATGATCCCATCCTGCATGTCGAAACTGAACACATGTGATTGTAAAAATAAAAATTGCATAATCAATAAAGCTCACCTGTTTCAGATAAAAAACTGACTCGCGTGAGTCGAACAGTCCAACTTCCAGTCTGACCCAAGCGGCTCCAGTCTCCAGAGAGGTCTACCACCGCCGTGCCGCATCTACCTCACCGCGCCCCTGCCGTCTCTCACCGGGGTCGCCCAACCCCTCCGCCTCTCACCCGCGTCGCCGCCATCGCCGTTCCGTTCTACCTCACCGCGCCCCTGCCGTCTCTGACCTGTTTCCGAATTTGACGACATTGGTTTTTGAGGTAAGATCCCAGACTAATCTTGACAGATTCAGCGTGCGCCGGTGCCATCTAGATCCGCTCCTCTCTACCAGGAACCCTAATGTTGGTGTTGTGGTGGCCTTTTGCGTTGTTGCGAGCCATCTGATGCGGAACTTCCTTTCTCGAATGGATACTCTGATTTCAATCGTATTTCGTTGCTGCGTTGGCTACTAACGGCAGTTCGTTTTGAAAATAAAAACAAATCGGGGTTTCAACTGATCCTCATTACCCCACGTTTGGTCCACGCCTGACATTAGGGATCAGATCAGGGAGAATGTTGTTTACAGCGACTGCCTTGCTATGGATTGTCTTTTGGGAAAGAGGTTTTAGATTAGTGTGGTGGATCTGGGCATAATTGGATTGGTGCATGGAACAGTAGGTAGGCCTAGGTAGGCTTGGAGAATCCTGTTACTTCTGTAGTTCATTAGAACAATTAATTCTAGGGACATTGAAACTGACCAGTATGTACCACATCACACGGTTTTGTGCAGACAATTTGCAGTTTCCTGAATTTGGGACTGGACTCTCGATTGCCATATTGATTTCTTTTATTTCTTGACTTATTTATTCAGGTAGGGATTATAGAATGACCTCTAATTAGTCCAATAGTAATTTCGTGTGTTTTTCTTTGGCCGAGAAAAATCTGAATGGAGTACTTTTAGGCTGTCATATTACTGTGGAATGTTAATTATTAAGCTAAGACAAAATAGGCAATAGGTTGCAACAGACAAACTGAGATGTGACGATGTAGACCACCTGTCTTTCTTTTTTCTGTGGAAATAGTTTCTGTGGCACATTCTCGTTAGCACCAGCACTTCATCTTGGAAGGATTGGTGTCATGTCTTGAAGCTTACTGAGCTATGATTCGTTTCTGCTAGTCCCTTCTCTTGGGATTATAAATTCTGTATTACTTTCGACTTCTATAGTACAATTCTCTTTTGTTATTCGGTTCTGAATGTATTGTTCTCTGTCTGCCTATTCAGCTATTATCATGGCAGCAATGAATAGTGATCTGGGTGGCTTAGCTGGTAGGCCTCCAAATGCACAGCCAAATCCTTTTGAAAGTGCCATGTATGGTGCTGGACCTGGACTTATCCGTACTGGACTAGGAGCATATGGAGAGAAGTTCCTTGGTTCAAGTTCTGAGTTCATGCAGAGCAATGTATGTTTTGATCTTAACACAAGCATCTTTTCTCAATAATATTTTGAAACTAGACAAGCTAAACCTCACTCGATTGTTTCAGATTACTCAATATTTGTCCGACCCACAATACTACTTTCAAGTAAACAGCCAGTATGTGAGGAACAAACTCAAGGTCATCTTGTTCCCTTTCTTTCACAGGGTAAGAGCTGTTGGCACTTTTTTACTGCTGGATTTGCATACTGAGAACTCTCATAACATGCATATTGCCTTTTTTTTGTCTTCCTTAAGGGTCACTGGACAAGAATAACTGAACCAGTAGGAGGAAGGCTATCCTACAAACCTCCAATTCAGGATATCAATGCACCAGACCTGTACATCCCTTTGATGGCGTTTGGCACCTACATTGTCATTGCTGGATGTGCCTTGGGAGTTCTTGGAAGGTAAATATAGTGTGAACTACTGCATGTCTTATATCTGTTGATTAATTACGTATATCATCTAAATGTGATATGTTCCGTGATGCAGGTTTACCCCTGAGGCACTGACCCTACAGTTCACAAGAGGTCTAGTGGGCTGGTTTCTACAAGTCATCCTCATCAAAGGTTTGCTGTACTCCCTGGGCAGCGGTGAAGCGCCGTTGCTAGACATTGTGGCGTATGCTGGATATGGATTTGCTGGCACGTCTCTTGCAATGCTGGCCCGCATCTTCTGGAGTACTTATACTATTTCATCATGCCATGGTTCTGTCTCTGCACTGGCGTGTTCCTTGTGAAGACCATGAAGAGGGTTCTCCTGGGTGGACCAAGGAGCTACGAGAGGCACCCAAGCCGAAACCACTACTTCCTGCTCTTCCTAGCGGTCGTGCAGTTCCCGATGCTGTTCTG
Source organism: Poa pratensis (assembly GCA_947311845.1). Classification (NCBI taxonomy): domain Eukaryota; kingdom Viridiplantae; phylum Streptophyta; class Magnoliopsida; order Poales; family Poaceae; genus Poa; species Poa pratensis. Next base: position 19,875,263 of record CAMZMU010000088.1, read on the forward strand.
GCTTGGCAACATCAGCGGTTGATCTTCGTGTTATATTTGAGCTCGGTAACTTGGATCAGCTTTTCGAGGCTGCTGTGCAGGATAAACTCGTGGCTAACTTTTGCTGGTGAACTTCGTAATGGCGTACCTAATGCTTAGGCTATTGTGAAGCTGATAGGGATATCTGGATAAACGATGAAATTGCATGTAACTACCGTTTTTTGTTCTCTGTTGGAGGTGAACTATGGTCACTACTGGAGATGAATTGCTAGCATTTCGAATGGTGCTGTGTGCAACTTGTAGTAGACTGGAGATGATTGCTAGCATTTCGAATCCTGCCGTGTGCAAATTGTAGTAGTGATCTGGTTGTTCCGTTTTTTGCGTCCTTGTATTCCTGAAGCTGTTGCCACTTGGATGATTAGATTACATTCCTGTCTACAGTCTACTAAATGTGCCACTATCTCTGAGTTCCTTGGTTGATGCCAGCATTTGCCAGATATTAAGTCAAAAATTGTTTCGTTTATTTTTGTCCATTTGCTTCCGTGGCAACTGAAAATTGTTTCCAACAAAGAACTGAAATTCGTTTCCGTTAAACAATAGTAGGTATTACTTTTGTTTCAGACAGATTGTAATTTGTTTAGGAAGAAATGGAATTTGCTTCCATAGACCTAATTTGTGCAGGGTAGCAACTTAAACGAAAAACAAAAGAAGCATGGATGGTAGTATCAGTAAGATCTTGGGAACGATCTCCGCAAAAAAAAAAAAAAAAATCTTGGGAATGAGAAAAGTCAAAATTAGCATCAGTCAGCCGAGTCGATGTACCCGGACCCGATTCCGACCTCACACGCTCAACACTTTCGCTCCTCCCATTTCGTCTCCTTATTTCCTGGCCTATCGTCAGTCAATCTCCGGCAGTCGGTCCCCGTTCCCCGGCGGGCCCCGCCGCTTGTGGAGGTACTGCTCATGCCCCCTCTACCTCCGCTGCCTCTCCCTCTCCTCCTCCCCTGCGGCTGAGCGACCTCGCCGTCCGCCGCCGCGCTGTAGCTGGTCGACCCCCCCTACAACTTCTCCTTATCCCCTACCCCTATTTCGACCATTCTGAGATGCTATGGTAATTTCTGCCGTTTATTTGCGACACGTCCGAGCTAGTATGATTTTGTGTCTAAAATCTGGTTTGCCTAGGAAGACTATGATCCTATATTGTTGCTGCCGCCTATTCCTTGTGATGAACAAATGCTGACTACTTGTTGCTGTTGCTGCCTCTATTCTAACACGGCTAGGCCTTTGTATGCTAACTACTCCCTCCGTTCCAATTTAATTGACTTGCTATGCACCAAATATGGATGTATATAGACATGTAACAAGTCTAGATACATCCACATGTGGTGCATAACAAATCAATTAAATTGGAACGGAGGAACGGAGGGAGTAGTTGTTAGCTCAGTTAAAAATGCTGCCATGCTAAATCGATGAATTGGACGCTGGTCCGGTCTCTGGATCGCTACATGTAAGAATAGCCTAACTTGGTAGTTTCATTCATGGTCAGTCTTTCCTTTCTCTTAACCGATAAGAATTAGAATCTTGTTCCTCACTCTGATGATAATTCTGTTTCTATTTAAATTTCAATATAATTGAATTTGCGTGCATTGGTTTAGCTACAGCAACTGGCTTTTGAGCTGATCTATAGCAACCGGTGCTAAATTCAAATTAAATGACACTATCCATTTCAAAAAATTAATTAATTAAATGACACTAAATACATGTACTAATTGTTTTTCCAAATGAAAGTGGATATGCTCTTGTGGAATTACAAGGACTGCCAAGCCTTCTATTCGTATTTCTAGATATGCTTTTGTCTTCTGCAATATCTAAAGAGCACACTTTGATCAGGAATATTGTTGTCCTGACTGAAAAGTATTATTCACAGAAGGTGTCTATTAAGTCAACTTTCTGCAATTCCTTCGAGTGACCACCTATTGTTGTTACCTTACTCAAGTGGACTTTATGCATTTCAAATTAAATCCATGTGCCTTATGTCGATCTCCTTACAACTCTTCACTGCAAAATCCAACACACAAATATTCTTTAAGGTATTTTGTTTTTTTATGGAATTGTATTCAATTTATTGGCCTCAAAATGAACCTTTTCCATTTGGAAAAAGTCCATTCTAAACCCTGAACTCATACAAGTCGGGCGGTTTGAACCCTAAAGCCGAAATCACTGTCGATTGTACCCTGAACTCTGCAATCCCGGTCTAAATTAAACCCTAGACCAGTTTTTCAGAGAAAAAATAAAATTATAAATTTCTACTCTCGCTGATAAAGTGGGCCCACGTGTCATATATGTCTTCTTCACCTTCCTTCCACCACCTAGTGTGTGTCATCTAGGAGCGGACATGTCACAGCGGCGGCGGCCGCTCGCCGGAGAAGGCGAGCCACTGAAGGTCTGCACCAGCTCGCCGCGGCCCCTCTCTTCTTACTGCCCCGCGCCCTGCTTCCTCCTTTGGAAGAAACCCTAGCTGCTCCGGCCGCCGTACCGCGCCGCCGTCTCCGACCTTCCCAGACGAATCCGAGACTGCCAAGAGCTCCACCGTCTTCTTCTCTTCCTGATGAGTATCTCGTGTTGGGATGGCCTGAATCGCGAGAATCAGACGTTCTTCCCCAGCTTCGGCCGCCACCGTTCCGACAAGTTTCCATCGGCGTTCGACCCCGCTGAAAGTGCATGTTACCCCCATGCGTGGTTTTGGTAATTAATGACAATCCTTATGGGCTAATGTTTGCATTGAGATATTCTTGTAGATCTTGTCCATAGGAAAAGATTGGAGTTCATGTGTTGGACTCTAGAAGCTTACATGGTAAAGTGTGGCTTGGAAAAGAAGATTAAGGGAACATTCATGTTTATCTCTAAGCCATCATATATACTAAGAGAAGATTATGAAGTGCAAGTTCAATATGATCCATCTCGGAAGATATCATTTGATTGAACCTTGCAATGGATACATAAAGACAGAGCTAAGCGAGGCTCTCCCATAATGGAGTATGAGGGAGTATTTGGAGAAGTCTTCATCAAGCATGTGCTAGCAAGCATGATCAAGAAAGGTGTTCCAACTTGAGAGAGTCAAGATCGTCATCATCTAACTCAAGTGGAATGCGCAAGGCAAAGGTATGATCTTGATAGGGTTTCTATTTTACCGGTCTCATGTTGTTAGTTCGGAGACCGGGTTATAGGATAGATACCGTACAATCAAGAGGGGCTTTCGAATGAGTAACTTGATCGCATCTTTGTGGAGAGCTCAAACCTTTGCATTCTTGGTATATCATCTTTCTTGGTTCTTATTTGGATTTTATCCATGTGAGGATTTAGAGTTTGTGCTCATCTCCATACCAAGCTCTAGTTTATCAAAAACGGATTTCATTCGAATATTTTGTTGCGTTTTTTATATTGGAGGTTTTTCCGGTTTGTCTTTTCTAAGAGAGGTCAAACTCTCTTCTTGTTTTCCTCCTCACATGATGGATTATGATGTCTATGTGCATGATCTTGTAGTGCTTGTGATTATCTTCGAAACAAGCCCAAGATCATCGAAAACGGAGTCCGGATGAAAAAGTTATGGGGTTTTCTGTTTGCTGAGTTACTGCAGGAATTTCTAGGCCGGAGTCTCCGGCCTGCGGACCGGAGTCTCCGGTCTAAGGGACCGGAGTCTCCGCCCTGCTGGAATGCTGCACAAAGATCCCAAGGATGGCGCTCTCGGTATAGGGGCCGGAAGTGCCCCAGAGACTTTTTGGGCCGGAGTCTCCGCCCTCCCAGGACCGGAGTCTCCGCCCCCCTAGACCGGAGTCTCCGGTGTTATTTTTCCTGCAACGGCTATTTTTTCGTGGGGACCTATCTTCCCCAAATGAGTTGCTGGTTGCTGAGTTTTCCTTCTCTCTCCTCCATTGTTGACCTTTGGAAAAGCTTGCCTACCTCTCAATCCCTCCCATGATTCTTGCATATCTTTGAGGGAAAAGTGAGAGGATATCTATATCTACAATTCCACCAATCCATCTCTCCTCTAAGTGATGGGAACCTAGTAGATCTTGATCTTGGAGTTCTTTGTGTTTCTCCTCCATTGTTCTTCCTCTCTTATTCCCTCATAAGCATTTGTTGCTTTGTTGGAATTTGAGAGTGAAGGACTTGAGCACTTCTTGTGTTCTTGCCATTGCATTTTGTTGCATCGGTTTGCTCTCTCCACGAGGATTCGTGGAAGTGAAAGTTCGTGAGCTTGTTACTCTTGGGTCGTTGGACCCTAGACGGTGTTCTTATGACCTTTTGTGGTCAAGGCTTTTGTGGCTAGTTGGGATCTTTTGTGGTCAATTGGGAGCTCCCAATCCTTTTGTGGGTTGTGCCTCAAGGTTGTTGTAAAGGCTCCGGATTCCGCCTTGAAGGATTCCGATAGTGGAAGGTGAACCGAGCTTTTGGGCAAGGTTCATCGGAGAATAGGGTGAGGCCATTTGTGGCGTCTTGAGTTTGAAACTCACACCCCTCCAACGAGACGTACTCCCCTAAAAAGGAGGAACTCGGGAATACATCATCGTCTTCGCGTGCCTCGGTTATTTCTATACCCGAGCTCTTTACTTATGCAATTTACATTGTGATAGCCTTCGTGCTTGAAGTATTATATCTTGCTATCACCTTGTTGCTTGTCTTGCTTAGCATAAGTTGTTGGTGCACATAGGTAAGTATATTTAGGTTGTATGTTTGTTAAATTAAAACACCTAGTTTTATTCCGCATTTATCAAGTCTAAACCAGAAAAGTTTTAAAACGTCTATTCACCCCCCTCTAGGCGACATCCTTGTCCTTTCACCCGCCTCGCCTCCCTGACCACCTCACCGCATTCCAGGTGAGCTTTTGAATCTTTCTATGCTCTCCGATTCACACCTCGCGCTTCGTAGCGTCGTCGCCGGCCGTCGCTCCGCCGTGACGTAGCCATCGCTCCAGTGACCTATAATTAGCGGCGCCGCCACGAGTTGGTTCGCTGTGCGCCCACGCGTCCCACGCGCACAAGCACACAGTCGTGCGAGCTCTCTACCGTCGATTCCGTGCTCAACATGGGTCGTGCCCGCCATTGCTGATGTCATCACGACGTCACAGTGAGTGAGAGTACCTGCATTCCTGGCCGGGATACTTTTTTCCCGGTGTAGATCGAGGGTTCAGTTTAGACCGGGATTGCATAGTTCAGGGTACAAACGACAGAGATTTCGACTTCAGGGTTCAAACCGCCTGACACTATGTTCCTTATTTATTGGCATTAGTAGCACTAATGTGAGATATTCCAGTGATTTTATATATGTAAGGACCCGTAGTTATAGCACTTCCGAAGGTAGAATTTAGAATTTGTGCATAATTGCATTCATGCATTTTAAATTTTGGGATAAATTTCGCGCTTTTGTGAAAAAGGGACATGAGGTGATCAACACTCGACAGAGTTGGCGAGAGGGGTTGAAATAAACTTAAACCCTAGTTTCAAAAGTTTTGAAGTGAATTCTTAATGAATTCAAAATCAACACACAAGTATATCTTGTATTTATACTCATCTCATTTCTCAACAAAACAATGAGTCAAAATTTAAATTTGACCAATTTGAATATTTGGCAAGATAAAATTCAAAACTAGGATTTGAAAATCCTTAGGCAAACACATATAAGCAGAAATGGAAATTCTTTATTCCTTATCTTCATTCTTTACACACATTGTTACAGAAATATTACAAGGAATAATTCCCAAAGGTTTACAACAAAACCTAATAAAAGAAAATTACATAGGAATATTTCCTAGAAACTAAACCTAGCTATTTTAGTTCTTGATCTTGTAAGTCTTGAGGCCCTGGTACCTGCACACAAGGAAAGACAAAGAAAAGGTTTGGTTAAGATTAAAATGTTGCCACCACTTGTTGGTGATGGCATTTTGATTTTAAAAGATGGCAGAAACAAGATCGACACTTGGGTTGATCATGTTTTGGTGCTAGAGGGCAACAGAACCATTTTAACCGAAGGCAACAAAGGACCAGAGCCATGTTGATCATGTTTTGCTCGACTAAAGGAATACCAGCAAGCAGCAAGGGGCAAAGGCATAGTTATCAACATGATCAAACAACTCAAAGATGAACAAGCAACCAGATTACTTCAAAGCCCTCCAGCTTGCCAAATTCATTTATAAAGATTCAAAGGCAGCAGTTAAAATTCTTAAATCAAAGCATTTAGATGTCACAGTTGACACTGGCAGTCAACTGGAATCTTTAATAAAAGACCTTGCCACTGAATTCAAAAACCAACTGAATTCATAGGAATTTTAGTCACAAATCAGATAGACACTGACAGGGGACTGAGATAGTCCAAAGAAGTGTGGACACACATGGAACAGACTGGATTTTAGCAAAGGCACTCGTGGAGCTCACATGGCACACAGGTAGTGCACACATGGAGCCGAGGTGGACAATTCCAACAGAAACAAGCTGCAAAAGGAGTCAACAATAGAGGCAACCGTCTCCAGCAACGAATTGTTAAGTAAAACGACTCCAAAATTAGGAAACTTGAACCAATAGTGATCCATGGAAGCAGCACATTCATCACATGCAGCTATCTAGGTGTCAAGACATCAGAGGATCAACAACCTACTCAAAAACACCTATTTATACATGGCTTACGAGTGGCAGCAAGCAAATGCACACCCACTCGTATCCATACACCATTTCATCACATCCACAATACCTTACATCACTTAGTAGTGTAGATCACACACTGCAGATCACACCAGAAGCACAAAAACCTTTGATTTCTTAGAAAGCCTCTAGGAATAGGTCAAGCAGCGAGGAGGAGGCTTACCACAAGAAGCAGATTGTTTAGAGCCAGAAGACTCTCGCTACTCTCCATACAACAGGTTATAGCTGATCATGAGTTCATGATCTTGCTCTGGAGGATGTTATACTTGGTTAACATCCAACACAACAGGCTCTCATGCTCTCAAGAGTGAGAGGAGAGAGATCTGGAGTAGGCATCAGTATCCAGCAGTGCTTTACACTATATTTGGATCATCAGTTGCATAAAAGGGACAGGGACACTTTGTAGCTGTTCTTATCAGATTTTATTCCAAGTAAGCTACCGATTTATTTGGTCACAACTATGTTTGATGAATTAGTATGCACTGAGCACAGGAAAACATTAAAGAGGGATATTTTGTGCATGTGTATTCTCAGAGGAGATGTCACACGCAGCAAAACACCCTATACATGTTTAAATGCACCACAGAGAGGTAACTTGACAAGCTAAGCATGCATATAAATTTTTATTGCAAAGCTTCAGAGCTAAAGCTCATCCTTAGCTGGTGTTACACAAGTTTGAGCAATTGTTGCTCTTACAAAGCTCCAGAGAAGCACGTGTGAGGAAATTCCCCACAATAGTGGTGGAAAAATTCCTCAGATCAATCATCACGGCCGTGAAGGTCATGAATGAGTAGATCTACACCATTCACTAGACGACACAATTGTAAAAACTGAAGAATAACTTTAGTAGACAGTGCAGATAAAGGAAAAGGCCATCTAGATATTTGTCTAGCATCGATTCCTCAAGTCCAAGCCCATTAGGTCAGTGAAGTACGCCTAGAACAGCAAGAACAACACCTAATTAAACCTACAGCTAAGAACCCTAAAAATTACAGTAGCAGAAGGTCAAGTACGAGCAGTAGAAGGGGGAAAGAGTGAGTGCAGAGGAGGTTTTTACCTCAAGTCCAGGGCAGTAGCTCGAGAGATGACAGGGCGGTGCCTGCACAACTCTGGAGGGTGCCACTAGAGCACGACGAACACGAGCACAACACAACAGCGACCATGGCGGCTCGAGCAGTGGTAGCTCGGAGCCAAGCCGCCCATGGGCTACTCGCAGTAGAGTGTTAGGAACACCCAGGAGGCGAGCACGTCGGAGTGGAGCAGCAGAGCACGGCGGAGCCATCGATCAGAGCCGCATACCGAAACCCTAGAAATGGGGATTAGGGTTGCGTGCGACCGCGCGAGAGAGGGGAAAGTAGATCGAAGTGGATAGGAAGGAGGAGCTCGACGAGGCGCGTCGATTGCGTCCAACGGCGGCGGCCAAGACGGCCGGAGCCAGCCGGAGGAGCGAGGCGATGGCGATTTCGGTCGCGAGAGCGATCACGAGAGCGAGAGAGAGAGAGAGAGAGAGACATGGGAGAGAGAGAAGGCTGGTCGGTTTGACCGACCGAACCAGGTTTTAGTCCGGTTTGGTTCGATCAGTTTGACCAGGGGCAAAGAGTAATTTGACCACACAATTAATTCAAACTTCAATGAATTTTAACCAGAGTTCTAAAGGAACAAAAATCAGCAAAAAATATCTCACACACTCTATACATTATGAGGAATTTTTCTGTAAGTTTTATTGTTGAATTTACACAAGTTTTGAGTGGATGAAAAATTCAACGATCCTTAAGTGGACATGACTTGAAAATATTTTTCATAACGATTTTCCCAAAGAATAATAAGATGGGAGAATAATTGTTTGAGTTCAATAAAAGTTGAACTATCTAAAATTTGACTACTTTAAATTCTTATTCCTCATGTAAATTTTTGTCAAACAATTCTTGAAGATAAACAAAGTAACTTTAAACCCTAAAAAGGGGAGGGACAAGTAAAAATCAAAAAGCATTGCATATATGCATAATAGCATCATTTGGATCATTAAACATTGTCTTATAAAGATGATGATGCTGGTTTTTAGAACACGAAGTTCGCGAGTCACCCCAGACTTTAGACTGCACTTCTTGTCAGTCACTAGGCAAGTTCATTCTTGCATGTCCATTGATTTATTATCCTTCTAAAAACTATTTTCGAAAACTATATATTATTCCCTATCATTATATTTGCATTGAAGAAAAGGTTTATTGGAATGAATGGGATTGCTCATGGTTGGCGATGAAACCACAATTTGATATTGTGGTGGAGGTTTCATCGTATTGGGGAGCAATTTCTTTAGGACTTAAGAACAAATGTTCCGCGGCTTGTCCAACGCCGTATTTATGTGTCAACCAAGAGTTCTAGAATGGGATGGAGAAGGCATAAGTTACTTCTTACTTCCGCATGTCCTTGGATGACCTACTGGGTCGATCACCGGAGTTTGCTGTAGAGCTACTCTTGGTGGTGACGGGTTTATTGGTACCAGTTTAAAGCCAGCCCCACTAGAGAGTGGTGATCAATAGAGTTGTCTTGGGTGGGGTGGATAGATGGATCCCGGGGCCCGTCGACTTGGTCAAGGATACCATGCTATTCACGATTAGGGTGGACATGTGGACGAAGGCGGGTTGAAGAAGAACTCGGAATGTCTTGAGAACCCATTCCGGACCAGACATAGCAAGGAAGTGTGTAGAGAGATGCATGGATGGGCCTACTCTTGGGAAAAGTGACGCACCTCTAAAGAGTGTAAAAAGATTAATATCAGCTATTCCCGTGTTCCCGGAAGGAACTACGATCTCGGCGGGAAAGGGGTCTTAATTTGACTCTCATACCCGTGAGGGCGGAGGAACATAGATTTCATAAAGCTAAAAACAACCTTTTCCTAAAAATGTTTTGAAAACTTGCATCGACGTCTACGACTCTTTAGAGTCATGACGGTGAAAGTGCATGAAGAAAATTCTCGTATCTTTTTAGAACTTGCTGAGTAACGCTCGTTACTCAACCTTCCCGTTGACCCCATGCTTAGATTGTGAGATGCTTGAAGCTGGAGAAGAAGGCCATATCTACGAAGACTCAGAAGTTTACTTCGAGGCACCAGACCTGTCAGGAGGAGTGGAAGGAGTCGACTACATCATCGCGTACGGAGCGGCACCTGAAGACGAAGAAGTAGTGGATTAGACTAGAGGGTCTAGTGAGAGACGAGACCTAGTTGAGCAGCCATAGACTTGAGGTTGTTTGACTATAATGGTACTCAGTCTACTGTTACAGTTTGTTCGTCAACTTTCTCAAGTTGACCGTAGTATGTTTAAACTTCCTCAACTGACTGAGGAGGGAGTTGGGTTCGATATTCATCTTTGGCTTGTAATCTGTAGCAGTATGGAATAAAGTGTTTGAGTTGGACCCACAAATGTTTCTGTTGTACTACTCTGAGAGATGTAATAATTGCGGAATAGTCCTTCCGTGAGAGTTACATCAACGACTTGCGCACTACAACATGCAGTGGTGTGATGGGTCACCGTAGATGGTATCCGAGCAATTGTTACGACCCTAGGTTGGAAACCTTTTAAAGGGATAGTCCTGTAGGAGTAGGAAATGTACGGGTCTATACGATACTATATATGATGGATATTCACTTGAGAATAACATGATCATATGTATAGTTATAGAGTAGATTAGAAGATTAGTATTCGTATCCTTACTTGGGTATTTTATTTGTGTACAGTCACGATGGAGTCAAGGTATCCGGAGCGGATTACACGCATCAGGGATGCAACTTTAGGTCGGGGAATATTTCAGGGTAGTTGGGTCCAGCTCCTTGAAGAGATGTTGGAGCAGTTAGGAGTGAAAACCTCAGTAGAAGTACGGTGATAAGTTATTACGATGGGACAATTCGAGCCACGTATCGTGTTGCCCTAAAACTGCCCCAGCAGTTAGATGTTGGTGTGAAAATGCCATTTGGTGAAGCTAGGCATTTGGAAGCTGCATTCCATATTGACATCCTTGAGGCGATCACCAAAATCAGGACCAAAGGATTCAAATCTTTTGAGGGAACCCAGTTTCACTGCCTTCCTAGTGAAAACTACCGTCAGGAAACTGAAGTAGATACCCTAGGCTTTATCCAAAACTACCCAGAGGATGCAGCCCTCTATTTAGCCAGTTGCCACCGTTTGATTAGAACTGACGTGGGGTGGCCACGACAAGTCCTAGGGTCGAGTACCCCAGGTTGATTGAGAGGGAGAGAAGTTGGAGTGCTGGTAGTTACCACGGCTGACAAGCAAGGCGATTTACCATGGTTCAGGCTCCCGGAGGATAATACCCTACTTCCAGCTTGTCTGTTATTGATATTTGGGAGGTGTTACAATGGCGATCCCGGCGAGATGTCGATCTCGCTAGGGTTTCGGTGGTGGAATATGAGCGTGTCCCTTGATCGGCGGCCCTCCCAGCCTTTATAAAGGAGGCTGGGTCTTAGGAGTTCGCAACCGACTAGGTTTACAGGTATGGTAGGTTCTACCGACTTAAGTTTCGCCTGCCTTGGGGCGTACTCTAGTTTCTTGGGCTCCCTTCGTGGGCCTTGATCATCGTCTTCTAGTAGAGCACCGGTTGGGCCCTTGTCCTTGCGTGCACCGGGTATCTTCATAGTGGGGCACCCGTTAGGTAGGCCCACGTCAGTAGCCCCCGAGTGCTTGGTCGAGTCAAAGATTCGGGTAAGGACTCCTCTCCGGGTGCACGTCATTCTTCACCTGTTGCAAGGCAGTTTGTTCTGAGTCGGTAGTGCATCGACTGTTGGATATGCTCGTGTTTTGCTGTCTTACTGACAGTTTCTAGGGATGATGACATGGCTGGCCTGGCGCACTCGACGGATCGGGACCAGTTAGATGCTCTTGGGCAAGAACCTAGCCAGCCTACATCAAGCCCGAGTCCCCGGACTCGAACCTGGAAAGAGCTGATAAGCTTCGACTCATGCCGCGGAGGTCTTACAGAGGATGTTATGATGGATCGGGTACCCAACGCGTCCGTCGGGATTTTCTTCATGCCTGCTGGCACGGAAATTACAGGGTGGACGCAGCGGGTGCGAGCCCTGGCCCACTCGAATGATCGGCGGGTCTTATCTTTGCACATTGGGTGCAGCATCCGAGGAACACATGCGGCGGACGCATCTCAGGAATTGAATGTTTTGCGACTGCTGTCGTGGTAAGCTTGTGTATGGAGCTGAGTAGCATCAGTCGAATTGAAATGCGAGTGCTTGTTTTGGGGACTCAGTAGTCCAGTAGTCTTGTGCTATCGGGGGCGCGACAGCGCTCCCGATGGGAGTAGCCCCGAGATTGAGCTGAATTGCTTGCAATTGAGGTTAATCTCAATTGACATCCAGTCGAAAGAAATTTTTGATACGCTCCCGATGGGAGTAAATGGACTCGACAAATTAATGGAGTCCCTTTCAGCCTGATGGCCTACTGTGTAGAAGTATGATATGGGGACTCGACAAATGAAGGAGTCCCTTTCAGCCTGCTGGCCTACTGTGAAGAACGAGTTTGCGGAGTCTACAAATTAATGGAATCCCTTTCAGCCTTGCGGCCTACTGATTGACATGCTCAGGTGGACTGTGCACCGAAGTCAAAAAAGCGAGGGTCTGTCGAAGGGCCCCAATAGCCTGTTGGCTTTATCTTATTATTTGAATCGAGAGTCCGGCTCGAAAGATTCTCCAGTTCATAAAGCTGGCGTCATGCATGACGATCGTTGGTTGCGCGGGCCCGCTGATGGGACGCGTCCATGTGGGCCCACTGTCAGTGTTGACCAAGGAGGACGCCGGTTCAGTTCCGATTTGACCGCACGGCGCGTGGTTTGCGGGGCGTGATGATGGTTGCCTTGATTCTCGTGCGTAGTGGGCGTCGTGGCCTGTGACGGTTGCGTTCCGCGGCCGCCACGTGTAGGGTTGGATGCAGGCCGTTGCTGCCGATGCTATTTGAGCGGTTGAGATTGGATAGCGCCGCCGTATATTAATGTTACCGCGAGGGGAAAGATTTACTTTCTTCCCAATTGTTGCCGTTCTCTGTCCTTGCTTCTTCTTCTTCCTCGCGCCTGTTCTCCATTGCCGCCGCGCTCCAAGCTTTTCCACGCGCCCTCGAAGAGAAGCCATGACGAAGCCAGGCGCGAAGAAAAGCGCAGCGGCGACGAGCTCGGCCGCCACTGGTGCGGCAGTGACCAAGAAGAGAGGCGGTGCGGCGGCGAGTGCCGCCGCCGCTGTTGACGCCACGGGCGTTGACACACTGAAGAAGATCCCCGGCGATTGGGTCAAATCGTCTGTCAAGGCGCAGCACCTTGACGAGCTCCGGGATGATGGATTGCTGCCGCCGGCCGACGAGCTGGCCGTCCGCGCGCCTGGGAAAGAGGTAACTCCCCAACCTCGAGCCGGCGAGCGCGTCTGCTTTGTCGATTTCCTGCATCGGGGCTTCTCTTTCCCTCTGCATGATTTCTTGCGTGGATTGCTATGCGCGTACGGAATTCAGATGCACGATCTGACGCCGAACGGCGTCCTTCACATTGCCTGCTTCTTCGTCCTCTGCGAGTGCTTCCTGGGAGTGCACCCGCACTGGGGCCTGTGGAAGGCCATCTTCAACGTGAAGAGGAACGTGGGCGGAGGCGGAACCTACCCCATTGGCGGCTTCGGCATCCAAGTTCGCGGCGACACCAACTACTTCGCGCTGAAGCAGGCATACTCTGTCCAAGGCTGGCGGAAGAAATGGTTCTACGTCCGCGTGGAGCAGGAGGGCGTCCCTGCCTTTGAGGCGAACAAGCCTATGAGGAAGTCGAATGCCTGGGCGCACTCGCTGTCCAAAGCTGACAAGGTCAAAGTGGCTTCGCTGTTGGGTGCCATCGCCGATTTGCTAAAGTCGATGGGCAAGGAGGTGGGTGGTATCCACCTTATTGCCACGATGATGAGAAGGCGCGTGCACCCGCTTCGCCGGCGGGTTCACCCGATGTGGGAGTACGAAGGCGAGGAATACTCGACTCGCCTGACGAAGGAGAAATGGTCGAAGAGGGCAATCGAAACCGCTGTGCGGTCTGTGACTAGTCTCAGGACTGCCGACCCCTGCAACGTCGATTGCCCCGTGAAGCCATACGGGGTCGACAACCCACTGCCTGAGGTATGCAGCTATCTCTGTTTGTTTTCGACTCCTTTGTTTTGTTGTTGATATAATTCTTCGCGTGTATGCTTCTTGTTTGTATTGATGTATGCTGGACTTGCAGGGTCACCCGACTCCCACATGTCTGCCACCACTGCCCGAAGATGGTCCCACCTTCGAGGTGGAATATCCTGAAGTGGAGCCGGTGGATGAAGAAGAATCCCTTCCCTCGGCGACCACCTCTCCTGATGAGGTGGTAGAGGAAACGGAGTAAGAAGAAGAGGATGAGCAGCCGCTCAAGCGCCAACGCCGGGACAAGGCGAAAACTGTTGTCGAGGAGTCGTCAACCGAAAGGGTGGAACTGCATGACGATGGCGACTCGGGCTCGTCGTCGCCCAGCCTGAAGGAGCCCGTGGTGGCTGAGCCACTTAACATGGCGCCTCCTGTTGGCGCTGCGGCCGAGTTCGGCGGGCTGTTTGACGATGATTTCGGCAGTGACGAAGAGGAGATAAGGTGAACACCTGTTTCAAGGTAACCTTCTGTCTTTATTGTAGCCTTGTATTGATTCGGTCCTTTGTTTGCGCAGTGCTGGTCATGGCACGAGTGTGCCTCCGTCACCTGCCCGGGAACGGGCGGCTACTCCAAGTGGCAGGGGGCCAGAGCTGACCCCTCCAGAGGCTTCTGGTGTGGCAACTGCTACGGCTGCAACGGAGGTTGTGAAGATGGCGGTTCCCTCCGCTCCAAGAGTGCCTGCGCCGTCTGCTCTGTCTTCTTCGAGTGCGACGCAGCTCCAAGATCATGTAAGTCTTCTGTCTTGTTAATTTATCGGGTGCGCGACAGCGCTCCCGATTGGAGTAGCCCCCGAGGCTATGTGCAACTAGTATAGTTGGGCATAGGATCAAAATCATGTGTTGCTTTACATTGTGCAGCCTTACTACCGCAACATGTTGGAGTCGGCGACTGCCTACGTCCAGCTGGAGCAGGAGAGGGATGACCTTCGCGCTGCGCTGGAGCAGTTGAAGCGTAAGCGCCCTTCTCGTTGGTAACTTGTCGTTGTTCATGTATCGCCACTAGTCGACACCTTCTGTCTTCATGCAGGCGATCAAAAATCTTCCGCGAAGCGAGTGCGTGAGCTCGAGAAGGAGTTCAAAGCTCAGCACGATGACGCCGAGCGGAAGCTGAAGGAGGCCAAGGACCGCGAGGACGCGACCCGCCAAGGCAAAAGAGTACAAGTGGAGCGCCTGCTCACACTTGCCCACGTTGTAGGAGGTAATGCATCCTTGTTTGCCATGTGCTTCAAGTCTTGGTCTCCCAATTTAGCCGAATTGGTACTTAGTTTATGAGATGTGTAGGTGCATTTGGCGCGACTCCTCCTTCGGAGCCGACGGATGAGGACGTTCCGCTGGAGCGTGCCGTCAGCATCTTCGACTCCATGAGCGCGTACGCTAAGGAGGCATTCTCCAAGTCGACCGGCGCTCTTGCTGCGGTGCACAAGAATGTCTTTCCACAGCGCGCACCACCCGCCAGCGTTGATGGGTTGGCCGCGGTGCTTGGCCCCGAATCCTCCACCATGGCGAACTTCACGCGCGCGTAAACGGTACGTGGCTCAGAGCTTACCTTCAAGCTGTTGCTGGGCCACGGTGTTGCAGGTGACTTCAAGAAGGTTGTCGCGGACTTCCCGCGAAAGCCTGATGGAAGGACCATGTCATTGAGCTTGGTGAAAGACGAAGCGGCTCGACTGGCCGAAGACATGGTGTCCATGGTGGAACGCCGCAGTGCCGAAATCACCGCCCGCGCTGTTAGGTCTAGGTCGGAGTTGGTGTCATAGGGTGTAGCGCCGACTCCCTTTTGCTGTTTGTTTGTTTGTAATGAACCTTGAAGCAGTTGTAAATTTGATTTCGACTTCGTAGTCGACTTCTGTTCGATTTGCTCTGTCGGGACCCAGCTCCCGAGTGTGTTGCCTTTTGCTAAGAAATTCTTATGTTGGTCAACCTGTATCATTGAATAGGCCGAGTCTTCTGGTGCATCCGAAGCTGTTTGTTCCACGAGTACACGGCACCAAACTGTTGTCCGGAGCAGAAACGACAAGGCCGTCATGTCGTGGATGAAGCGTAAGATCGCAAATCTGGAGCGGGAGCTGAAGGATGTTCGAGCTGAACTGGACGCCGAGAAGGCGAGGCCCGCTCCCACATCTGAGCGAGAGGAATATCTGATTGGGCAGTTGGATCTAATCAACCAGCAGCTGGAATGTGAGAACATTCTACAAAGTCTTCGACTGCCAGTTGCTGATGCTTTACGTGCTGCTAACTTTGCTTGTTTTCGTTGTAGGTGTAAACCCTGACAGAAAGGCTGAGGAAACTCGCATAGTCGAGCGACTGGACAAGATTCTTGATGGGACAGCTTCCGACGCTCAATACTTCTGGTCTGACAGGTCGAAGGCGCGAGTGCTGGCCACCTTGCTGGACCGCGCTTGGCGTGCTGTCCTGCTATTGGAGTCGTGTCGAAGTACTCTGGCCAAGGTGCACCGTGCGATGTTCCCGCATAACGAGCAGCCGCAAGGCATACCTGCTCTGTTGACAAGGTTCCGTGATGGCAATGCTATCCAGAAGATGCTGCGTGCTAAACTTGTAGGTGGGGCAAATATTGCCTTTGCATACTTGCGAATGCACTGGTCGAACTTCAATTTTGAAGGTGCCACCGAAGGCCTGCCTGAGAGGAGTCATTATACTAGCACCCTTGACTGGGCACGCAAAGTCATCGCTCAGGTGCAGAAGCAGACTGCAGACCTTGTAGGTCCGTTGGACGGCGGCCCCAAGGATGAGCCTGTAGATGAATAGGAAAAAGTTGTATGCTCGCTGAGCTGAATAGTGTAAATTCCTGGGGACAGCACCCAAGTGTACGTATGTAATGTGTTTGTCGAAGACAATTTATTTGTATAGAAATGTTGAACGTAGCCCCGAGCGTTCGGGTACGTTTTCCGTGCTTTAGCGTGATGACCTGTGCGGCGCAGCCCCCGAGTGTTCGAGTGCGGCCAAGGTTTTATTTGTATCTTGAAATTAACCTGTGCGGCGCAGCCCCCGAGCGTTCGGGTGTGGCCAAGACTTTTCTTGTTTATTGAGTTAACCTATGCGGCGCAGCCCCCGAGCGTTCGAGTGCGGCCAAGGCCTTGTTTGTTTGGACCTGTGCGGCGCAGCCCCCGAGTGTTCGAGTGCGGCCAAGGCCTTTCTTGTTTGGACCTGTGCGGCGCAGCCCCCGAGTGTTCGAGTGCGGCCAAGGCCTTGTTTGTTTGAACCTGTGCGGCGCAGCCCCCGAGCGTTCGAGTGCGGCCAAGGCCTTGTTTGTTTGAACCTGTGCGGCGCAGCCCCCGAGTGTTCGAGTGCGGCCAAGGTTTTATTTGCTTTTTGACTGTAAAAAGTAAAGAGAGAGCTTTTGTATCTCAACCATTGTATATTAAGCTAGCAAGCCGCCTCATTAAAAACCTTCCAGTCCCCTTAGGTAACCTGGTAAGGAAAAGAGTGCGTATGAAACTTGCTGCTTGTAGTTGTGTAGGCACAATTACATGGATGTGTATGCTATGCGTAAAAACGGCGCAGTTGCGCAACGTTCCACGGATTGAGGGAGAGTTCCCCTGATTTTGCGTCCTTCAGTCGATATGCGCCACCGTCGATAGCTTCCGTAATGATGAAGGGTCCCTCCCATGGGGAGGCGAGCTTGTGCACCTTTTTCTGTTTGAGCCGCAACACCAAATCGCCAGGGACGAAAGAGCTCTCGCGCAGTCGACGGCCGTGGTAGTTGCGAAGACTCTGTTGATAAACGGCGTGCGGGAGAGTGCGATGTCCCGTGCCTCGTCCAGCGTGTCAACGCCATCTTCGAGTGCTTCTTCGGCATCTGACTCGTCGTATGCGACCACGCGAGGTGCGTCGAATCGCAGGTCGTACGACAGTACTGCTTCGGCGCCATAAACCATGAAGAAAGGAGTGTACTGCGTTGATCTGTTGGGCGTGGTTCGGAGACTCCAGAGGACAGAGGGTAGCTCCTCCACCCAGGCACCCGCGGCGTGGTTGAGTGGCACCAGTAGACGTTTCTTGAGGCCGCTGCAGACTAGGCCATTTGCTTTTTCGACTTGTCCGTTGGATGAGGGTGCGCGACTGAGGCGTAGTTGATTTTGTTACCTTGCTCGCACAGAAGTCCTTGAATTCGTCGGCTGTGAAGTTTGTGCCGTTGTCCGTAATGATGCTATGGGGTACCCCGAATCTGAAGATAATGGACCTGATGAAGTTGACGGCAGAGTAGCAGTCGAGCTTGTTATAGGTACAGCTTCGATCCACTTCGTGAACTTGTCGACTGCCACCAAGAGATGCGTGTGTCCGCCACGAGATGATTTCTTCAGTGGTCCCACCATGTCAAGTCCCCACTGGGCAAAGGGCCAGGCGAGTGGTATTGTTTTTAGCTCCGATGCGGGTGCGTGCGGCTTGGTGGCGAATTTCTGGCACCCGTAGCATTTTTTGACTATCTCTTCGGCTTCCCTCATGGCCGTGGGCCAGTAAAATCCTGCTCGGAAGGCTTTGGCCACCAAGGCTCGACTGCTGGCATGATGTCCGCAAGTTCCTGCATGGATGTCTAGAGTATTGCTCTGCCGTCTTCAGGGTCGATGCAGCGCTGCAGGACTCCAGATATGCTGCGCTTGTATAGCTCTCCATTGATGATCGTGAAGGCTTTCGAGCGTCGAGTGATGCGTCGAGCTTCTGTTGTGTCCTCTGGCAGCTCCTGGCGCAGCATGTATGCGAGGAAAGGCTTCGTCCATGTTGGCTCGATGAGGAAAACTTCAATGCGTGATTCTTCCTCGGGTACCACTGGGTCCTTTACCGGTTGATCTGTGGTTGTCGCTGTTGTAGAGGGTGTGATGGGCTGCTTGAGCTTGATGGACCGCTGTTTGATGTACTCGACGAAGACTCCGGGTGGAACTTTCGCCTTAGTCGAACCGAGGTTGGCTAGCATGTCTGCTTCTTCGTTGCTCTCGTGGCCTATGTGCCACAACTCGCAGCCGTCGAAGCTGCCTCCATGATGTTGTAAAGGTCCCGATATGCAATCATGTTCTCTTTCGTAGCGTCGCACTCCTTCATCGTTTGCTGCACGACGAGGTTCGAGTCCCCGTAGATCATGAGGCGAGTGGCTCCGCAGTTCTTGGCCATCCGCATGCCGTGTAGTAGAGCTTCGTACTCAGCTTCATTGTTGGAGGGCTTGGGGAAGTCCATCTGTAGTAGCGAAGTTTGTCGCCTTTTGGCGATGTCAAGATGATGCCTGCGCCGCACCATCGAATTTCTTGGACCCATCGAAGTACATGGTCCAAGCGTTGGACAGGTCGGGTAAGTTGGGCAGCTGGGCTTCGATCCACTCGGTTGTGAAGTCCGGAAGTACTTGAGCCTTGATCGCGTTGGGGTGCGCATACTTAGGTCCCACGGGCCCAGCTCGATGACCCACTTGGCGACTCGTCCCGTTGCGTCCGGGTTGGTGAGGATGTCAGATAGGCCGAGGAACTCACCACTGTGATCGGGTGCTCGGCGAAGTAGTGGACCACCTTACGCGAACTCATGAAGACGCCGTAGGCTAGCTTCTGATAATGCGGGTACCGCTGTTTTGATATGGATAACACCTCGCTGAGGTAGTATACGGGCCGTTGCACTCGATGGGCATGGCCTTCTTCTTGGCGTTCGACGACGAGGACGGTACTGACCACCCTGTTGGTGGCTGCCACGTAAAGGTATAGAGGCTCCTTCTCATGTGGTGCGACGAGTACTGGTGGAGTCGCCAGGACCCTCTTGAGGTCCACGAATGCTGCTTGGGCTTCTGCGTCCACTCGAATTTGTCAGATTTCTTCATCAGTTGGTAGAAAGGGAGTGCCTTTTCACCCAACTTACTAATGAACCTGCTGAGTGCTGCGACTCGGCCGGCTAGGCGCTGGACCTCCCGAAGCTTGGTCGGGGCTGGCATTGTGAGAATTGCTTCTATCTTTTCGGGGTTTGCCTCGATGCCTCTGCAGATACGAGGTACCCGAGTAGTTGCCCAGCTGGTTGGGTTGAGCTTGATCTTGTACTTGTTGAGCGCGGCGAATGTCTCACGTAGGTCGTCGAGGAGCGTGTCCTCTTGCTTGGTCTTGATGACTATGTCGTCGACATAAACTTGGACGTTGCGTCCTATTTGGTCCTTGAGGCAGGACTGCATCATGCGCTGGTAGGTGGCTCCAGCGTTCTTGAGCCCGAAGGGCATAGTTTTGTAGCAGTATACACCATGGGGTGTGATGAAGGCTGTCTTCTCCTCATCCTCCTCTCGCATCCGTATCTGGTTGTAGCCTGAGTAGGCATCCAGGAAGGACAGTCGTGCGCAGCCGGCCGTGGAGTCGACGATCTGGTCGATTCGTGGCAATGGGAAGTGATCCTTCGGGCAGCACTTGTTGAGGGGGTGAAGTCGACGCACATACGTAGAATTTTTGTCTTCTTCTTCTCGACGAGGACTGGGTTGGCGACCCAATCGGACTTCTTGATCTCGCGGATGAACTGGCGTGAAGTAATCTGTCGACTTCTTGCCCTATGGCGACGCGCTTCGGCTCGAGAAGCGGCGCATTGTTTGCTTGACAGGTTTGCATCTGGATAAATTTGAAGGGCGTGCTCGGCGAATTCCCTGGGTACACCTGGCATGTCGGCTGGACACCAGGCGAAGATTTCCCAGTTCTCACGGAGGAACTCGACGAGCGCGCCTTCCTATGCGGGAGACAGACTCGAGGACACGAGCACTGTCTTGGAAGCGTCAGTCGGATGGACTTGGTGTGCCTTGTGTCGTCGGTTGTGCTGAAGAGGCGTCGGGTGCCGGCTTCTTGCTTGCAGGGAAGAGGGTCTTATCGTTGCCGAGTGAAAGTTCCTCGAGCTGCTGCTGCATGCCAAAGGACTCGGAGATCCTGCTGAATTCACGGTCGCAGTTATCTGAGCGCTGGAAGTCACCCCGCACAGTTATGACTCCCTTCGGTCCTGGCATCTTGAGCATGAGATAGGCGTAGTGTGGAACTGCCATGAAGCGCGAACGTCGGGCGCCCAAGTATAGCGTGATACTGCGATTTCCAGTCCACCACTTCGAAGTCGATCATCTCCTTTCAGAAGTGGTCGGGTGTGCCAAGATTACTTCGAGTGCGATTACGCCTTCAGGGTAGACTGCTTTCCAGGTACGATGCCGTGAAAGGTGTTGTCCGATCTTGCTAGGCTTTCCAGAGACCTGCCCATCTTCCGGAGGGTGTCGGCGAAGATGATGTTGATGCCGCTGCCGCCGTCCATGAAGACCTTGGTCATGTGGAATTGCCCAATCTGTGCTTCGAGTACCAGCGCGGCGTGGCCTGGGGCGGTACCTGTGGAGGGTGGTCCTCCCGAGAGAAGGTGATGCTGGTTTCCGAGCCCTTGAGGTACTCGGGTACGGTGGTGGCATTGCCACGGCCTGGTAGACTTGGCGGGTGATCAATTTCTGGCACCTGTTTGATGGCCGCCCCTTCTGTATCATGTTCATTTGCCCTCGAGCCTGAGGGTATTGTTCTCCCACGCGGGAGGTGCGTCTAGTCTCGGCTGGTACTGATTGCTCCTGCGATGTGTGCAGGATTTGCTGCGGGTGGTCCTGGGAGGGCCAACTGCGGTGCTGGTTGTTGTGCTGCGCCTGGAGCCAGATTTTGGCGAATGCTCCGTTGATGCGCTGCATTTTCCGGCAGTCTTCAACAGGTGAGTGGAGACCAACTTGCCGGTTTCTTCGCTTCGAATAGATGGAACTTGCATGGTTCTTCGAGCTCCTGCTCGGTGTAAGCTTGGTCGCGAGGTGTCGCAGATCTGCGTCGCCAGTCGCGTCTCTTGTTTCCATCGTTCCTGTACTCCTCTCGACTTTGATTGCTCTGGCGATTGTTATCGCGGCTCCGGTCGTCCCGGGTGTCGGTGAATCCGGCTGCCACTAGCTCGGCTGGCTCTCCATCGTCGAAACGAGCCTTGCGCTTGTGGCGGCGATCGCTGCCGCGGTTGCTTCTACGGTTCCAGTTGCTTGGTTCTCCTTCCTCGTCCGGGAACTCATTACGCACACAGTCCTCGCCATGGCCCACTCGTTGGCAATCTTCATGAGTTCGACTATGGATTGCGGCCGGAGGCGACCGAAGGCCTCCCGAAGGTCGTGTCGAGTGACTCCACGGATGAATGCGTCCATGGCTCTATCTTCGGAGACGGTTCCGACGGAATTGCGCATGAGCGTCCAGCACTGGATGTATGATCGTAGTGTCTCATCTTTCCGCTGCTTGCAGGCTTGCAGTTCTGCGAACGTCGCGGGCCGTGAGTATGTGCCGAGGAAGTTCTTGACGAAGGCATCTTCAAATTGGTCCCAGGAGCTGAAGGAGTTCCGGGGCAGGTTCTGGAGCCAGGTGCGTGCTGATCCTACGAGCATCAGCTGAGGGTATTGCATGGCTGTTGTTGTGGTGCCTCCTTGACAGTTGACTGCGATGATGTAGTCGTCGAGCCAAAGTTTGGGTCCTGCGTGCCATCGAACTTGACTGACTCGATGTGAGCTTGAAGCCTCGCGGTATTCGTGTGGCGCGGATGCGATAGTTAAAGCAGCTAAGGCCACAAGGCTCGTACTCGCCGTCTGAGTAGAGTTCTTCAGCCGGGGCGTTAACGGGCCTCTTGGAGCGGCTGCGGTCGACCGTCGCTGTGTGATGACGTTGCGGGCGTCCTCGCCCTCCTGTAGATGTCGGATGGGTCGATCTCCGCGTGCTGCTCTTTTGCGGTCGCGTCTGTCGCGATCTCCTCGTGGTGGAGTTGTTGCTGCGGGTGTGGCTCCTGGGATTAAAGCCTCCTCTGCCAAACGGAGCGCTTGGATTTGCTGCCGATGTAGGGCTGCGCGAGGGTCGCCCTCCGGAGGTTGGGTTGCCCGCAGGTACGTGGATAATGACATGAGAGCACCCGAAGCTGTTCTGGGGATAGGTATCCCATCTGCGTCTTCTGTCATAAACGATGAGTCGAGGTTGCGAGTGGCTACGGCTCTCTCGGCGTCTGTCATCAGGTTGATACGCGGTCTGGAGCGCCTGTTGTCTTGCGTAACGGTTGGCCCTGAAGAGGAGAAGGAGTAAGCTGCTCGGCGAGCACTCGACGCGTCGGCGAGTTCTTTTCGTCTGGCTAGATCAGCTTTCTCGCGCAACAGCTTCTCGTTCTCCTTCCACACGAGGTATTGGTAAGCCATCATCTCTTCTCGGGTCGCCTCCGCTAGGGGGAAGGTGCACTCTTGGACGTGTTTCATTGCCTGGACTCCCATCTCTTGAGTGATCGTCAGGGTTGTTACTTTGTCCGGCATGGTGACTTCCATTGGAAACGTGGGTTCCTCGCGGTGGGGACCAGTGCCGGGTGTCCTGTTGTTTGCTGCGTCCACCATGAAGACTTGGACATGATAAGATTGCGCAGTCGAATACGCGTTGCTGCTGCTGCTCTCGCCATCAGAGCTGTTTTCGGAGCCGAAGATAGAGGCGACGTGGAAGATGCCGCAGTCTACGCAGAATTCGTCGGGCGAAGCAGCAGTCGGTGGTGTCGCGGGCGTCGGAGTCGAAGAAGGCGCGGGTGTGGTTGAGGCAGATGCGATCTCCTCCTTCGACGAAGGCTTGGGGCCCGTGGTCGGAACAGATGCGATTTCAGTGGTTGGCGTAGGGGATGTAGTTGAGGCAGACACGATCTCCGTAGTCGACGAAGATGCCGGTGATGCAGTCGAAGCAGGCGCGATCTCCGTAGTCGTCGAAGATGCCGGTGATGCAGTCGAAGCAGGCGTGATCTCCGTAGTCGACGAAGATGCTGGTGATGCAGTCGAAGCAGGCGCGATCTCCGTAGTCGACGAAGATGCCGGTGGTGCAGTCGAAGCAGGCGCGATCTCCGTAGCCGACGAAGATGTCGGTGATGCAGTCGAAGCAGGCGCGATCTCCGTAGTCGACAAAGATCCCGGTGATGCAGTCGAAGCGGCGTGATCTCCGTAGTCGACGAAGATGCTCGTGCGCGGCCGGATAGTCGAGTCGTCCCCCACTTATTCACATGGAATTTAATGCTAGCACATACCTCCGTAGAGATCGGCGTACACCGATTGGTGGGCCGGCGGGTGAGGGACGAACTCGAAGGAGCCGAAGCGGATCGGCGCCGCGATCGTCGGCGTGTCGATGGTCATTGCAGATGGAGCCGGTGCAACCATGATTCCAGCACTCTTCCTTCCCACAGACAGCGCCTGTTGACGTGGGGTGGCCACGACAAGTCCCAGGGTCGAATACCCCAGGTTGATTGAGAGGGAGAGAAGTTGGAGTGCTGGTAGTTACCACGGCTGACAAGCAAGGCGATTTACCCTGGTTCAGGCTCTCGGAGGATAATACCCTACTTCCAGCTTGTCTGTTATTGATATTTGGGAGGTGTTACAATGGCGATCCCGGCGAGATGTCGATCTTGCTAGGGTTTCGGTGGTGGAATATGAGCGTGTCCCTTGATCGGCGGCCCTCCCAACCTTTATAAAGGAGGCTGGGTCTCGGGAGTTCGCAACCGACTAGGTTTATAGGTATGGTAGGTTCTACCGATTTAAGTTTCGCCTGCCTTGGGGCGTACTCTAGTTTCTTGGGCTCCCTTCGTGGGCCTTGATCATCGTCTTCTAGTAGAGCACAGGTTGGGCCCTTGTCCTTGCGTGCACTAGGTATCTTCATAGTGGGGCACCCGTTAGGTAGGCCCACGTCAAGAACCTACCACCGAACCCATAAGCTTTTAGCTGGTGAACTTGGAGAAGTTCTAGAAAGCTTTATCGATCCAAAAGAAGCCCAACTAAACCTGTTAACCATGAAGTATGAGGCGATGAATCCTAACCCAGTTGCCAAATAGTTGATTTTGTTACATGTAAGTTGTCATACGAATAATGCAAATCGAGGTTATTTTATGTCCAACTCAAGTCTATATGACCGATCGATCGAAAACCGTGCAAAACAAATTATGAACTCGTGAACTTTTTTTACCATGTGAACATTTTTTAAATTGTAGGAACATATTTTTAACACTTATGAACATGTTTTTTGAACTATACAGACTATTTTAAATTTGTGACCATTTATTCAAACTCAGAGGACATATGTTGATTTCACCAAAATTATCAAAACTAATAGAAAAAATCTCAGAAAATACGCACATTTTTTCCCCGACAGACCAGCAGCAACATCGAAAAAAATTAATAAACCTTGGGGCGGCGAGCTAGCTGGGCCATCCCACGGAGTGCAACGCTTCAAGTGTTGCGTCCATAGAAAGGGGAGAGAGCCGCCAACGGTCTAGGTTTGGTCGTCCCCCATGTCTCCCGGGAAGAGTGTCACGTGGGCCAAGAATCTCCGAAGGAATTGCGTGTTGCCACAAGCCTATTTTTCAGAACATCATCTACCTTTTTAGCGGAGTACGAACATAGCCTAACCTTTTTACAATTTATCAAACATGTAACCAAATCATGACATGTCACATACACACTAATTAAACACTAAGAAGCTGATAGAGACTAAAAAAACTCTATGGTAAGTAACTCCAGCTTCTTGGTCACAATCTTAATTAGTTGTTCCTTCTTATGTTACCTTTGTAGAATTGTTGAACCCTTTATTGAATTGTGGGTCATCACCTAGCCATAATTAGTTCTCTAGAAACTCTCTTAGTTTAATTCAATCATTTGCGACACACAAACCGAACATTTGAACAATAATCCCTTCCAATCCAAGAAGTTGAAGTAGATCGAAGAAAATATATTAGACCTCGTTTGGCACACACTCATTTCATTAGGGACTGATGCCATCATTTTATTTCATTTTGATAGGGTTAGGGTTAGGAATTGACTTAACATACAAAGCAATTTGTTGGAATTCACAGTCAAACACGTTGAGTCTGGAATCACAATTGAATTAGTTCTGGTTGAATGGCTGCCGGTAGAGCTTGGAGAAGGAGCGGGAGTTGTAGTAGTCCTCCCGAGGGAAAAACGGCCCTCGCGTTGTCCTCCCGAGGGCGACTCAGGGGCGACTAGGGTTTCGTCGCACCGCCACCGCCCACCTTCCATCCTCTCCCTCGTCGCCACCATGGACAGATCCACTATGGAGCAAGGGTGTGCAGATGAACACCCAAATATTTCTACAGAAAATTTCATATATATATATAGTGTATTGTGGCATACGTATTTCTCATAGCTGTATAGGTTGCGTCTTTGCGTTTCTCTTGCTCAGACATTGAATTAGCAATAGCGATCAGCCCATCTCTCATGCGGCCCAACTAGCTGAGCTGCCGAGCTGGGCCTGCTGACCAAGCAAATTAGCAAACAGGTAAATAGCCACACATTTGAGACTATCGCTTGCCGGGAGGGCCTAGCGCTTGCTGTTGATTTGCAAGTGCGGTGTATCCATGTTGCTTCTGATTGTCTGAACTTTGGAGGTCATAAATTATACAGTATACGTGATCAAAACAAGTGTAGCCTCTACTACTCAATCCTGAAGAAGATCGATGTGGCGGCGGGCCCAGGCTAGCCGGCCAGGTCCAGCGGTCATCAATTTGTATGTTTATTGGCGTGCATAGACCATTTTTACTTTCTCATCTTTATATTTTCTGTTGCTTAAAATTTGAACACCCAAAGTTAAATTTCTGGATCCGTCCCTGGTCGCCACCCGAGGAGGACGTTGGGAAAACCCGCATGGCCGCCGGTGAAGGTGGCGGCGAGGATCTTGTCGTTCCGTGTTCAACGCGGTGGGCTTTGGTCTCCGGGGCGGCGGCCTGAGGCGACGGCGCCGGTCGCAGGTGCTGGTGGCCAGAGGCCTTGGTCGCGCAGGCGATGAGGCATTGGCGGACAGAAGGTGCAGCGCGAGCTCCTCTCCCGCTCCGACTCCAGATCTGACCGGTATGGCCCTCCCCCACCTTTCAGGCTCCCTCCTCCCCGTCCTTCGTGTGGCACGTCGGCCGTGGTCATCTCTGCACATGTTGGCGGTGTGCTGGTGTTTCAGGGGCAGGTCAGGGGAAACCTCTGGTCGGCTGGCCCGTCAGTGGTGTAGCCCAAGGGCGCCGCTTTCCACCTTGGAGGCGCAGTTGTGGACCCTCCCTCACACCCCCGACCTCCTCCCGAGCGAAAGCTCAAAATCCTTCTGGATTAGGTGCCGTCGTCGCTGTGTGCGTCGTGTTCTCCTCGGAGACGTCGCTTGGGGAGTGTGGTTTTGGGCGAGTGGTGCCTTTTGTGCGGTCGTGTTGGGCGGTGTTGTTGTTCCGGCGTCGTTGGGGTGGTGGTGGAGCTGTGCGCGAGTGGAGGGAACCGTGGCGGCTTCATGTTCGGCGTTGACATCTAACCGTGTTGATTAGCGGGTGTCTTGTTTGGTTCCCCCCGCCCCGTTTCCCCAGTTCGCCATGGGTCGGCGCCCTCGAGCCTGGGCGAGAGGGGAAAGGGTTCCCCTCTACGGCAATAGCGGCTCGTTTGGGTGGCGAGTGCTCCAGCTTCGGTGGTCCTGTTCAACCGTGGTGGTGTGGGTGCCATTCTCTCGCCGTTCCTGCTTCTCGGCGCCTTCGTCCGGCAACTTGGGCCTGGTGCCGCTGTCAAGCCCTTGGTATTGCTGGTCTTTCGGTGGAGCGCCCCCAGCGTGGTTGCTCTATTTCGATCTAGCAATCTTGTTCTCGGGTGATATCTCCGCGCCTCTAGACGGTACAGAGCGCCTTTCGAGCCTGGGCGAGGGACAGTGGTCCTTTTCCGGTGGCGAGGAAGGCGGAAGCTGGGTCTAAGTGCGTTCCGGTGATTAAGACGGTGTCGTGTTCGCGTGGTGCTCCCGTCTTGGCCTCGATCGCCGTGGTCCTTGTTAATTAGTGTAGCCAGGTTTTAGCTTAGGCGCCTCAAGTTGTTCTGAATTTGTTGTATCTGTTGTTTGCTTGGCGCGTCTGATGCTTGTAAGCTGTTTTTCAGCATGCTGTAATTGCCGTTGTGAACTCTCGAGCTTGGTTAATTCAAAGCTGGGCATTATTGTCTGTTATCTAAAAATAATGGCTGCTAAACGAGTTCTTAACGAAGCCGTTTGGCAAATGTGACCCAAAGCAAAACGTAAACAATACACTAAAGTAGCCACGAGAGGGAGCAACGCACTGTTGCATTGACAAGCAAAGAAGCATATATACGGCTTCATCTTGTCCACAACTCTTCATGTCACGGTCTTGAAACAGCTTGTTTCTACGAGGACAACAAGGCGGCGGTCCACAAGAGCGTGATGGGTCAGAAACTCAGGATCGTGCCCACCTCGCGCACGCCCGCGCGCAAGTCGCCGTGTATATATTTTCAAAAGGTATCTGTCGGATGAAAGCTCAAGCTAGCCGTTCCGTTAGGCATCGATCCTCCTCCTGCCTCGCTTGCTCAAGCTGCCATTGTCTCTCTCGGGCCGGCGTAGGCTAGCAGGCACGGAAGAAATCTGTTGGTATGATCTGTAGTAAACTATCAAATATTCTATTCAGACGAGCGAGATCTCTCGATCATGGGCACTGACTGGGCAATTAGTCGGGCAAACAAAACGCGAGCGAATCCAACCGCAAGAGACGCACGCGCACACCGGCGTGATCCGCGACGGCGACTTGGGATGGGCGCGTCTTGGATCCTTGCTCACCTGCCAGGACTTTTGTTTGAATTCTCGCATCATCGCATGTGATTCCATGGATATAGAGCCAATAACCTTGTTTACGACTAATTGCGTCCCCAAGGATGTGGACGATCGAACCAGAATCTCCGGCGATTCCGCTCGCCGGGCAGCCAATCATATTCATCTCCATAACTGACACCCCTCCTTTGCTCCCGTCTCTACCCAGTCAGCGCAAGAACTTGTTTACGACTTGCACCTGTGTCCGCACCCTCTCGATCTCGATCGCTGTGCGGAGCGTAAGGGTAGGGTCCAGGGATGTCATCTATCATCAGTCATCACCAGTGCAGATCCATTGCTGGGTACTGAACTTTGATAGACGATCCATTTGCATCTCTGTCATGAGGATATGTGTGATTATTGGAAGAAAATGTATATTTCTGGAACCATCAAGCAGCGGTGCACGCCAGATCAAAATTATATTTTGGACCATGCATGATCGGTTGATCAGTTCAGAACCATGCGAAGAATATAGTTCCAAAATTACACTTTTAGGACAAAAGGTCCCTTTGTCAATCTCTACGCTTCCTCAGCTCATCGACCTGTCGTTGGGCCAATTTCTCACTATAGCCATGGTCAGGAAGTTGTGGCTAAATTTCCAGCCCTTATATTGGTTTACAGCCAGGCAGGCCGCAGCATCCTATCCTATTTTGAAAGCCTTCTGTAATTTACAACAGCTAACATGGTAAACTTCAAACATTCCACGAAGCAAAATGGGCCTGAAGTCTGAAGACCAACAGCTGCCACACAAAACACATATCTACTGAAACACTGATAGCTGCACCACGCCTTATTTCAGCTCTTTGAGATCTTCTTGCTTTAATAGCAACCACATACTTCTTCCTATTCTCCGGCTCCTGCAGTCCTGCATAAGTGGCACACTGGCACTCGATATCTGCATAAGGACCAAAAAAAGAGTTTAGTGCAATTCAGTGAGATCCCTCTCAGTGGCAGACATTGTTCATACTCAAGGTTTTGGTTCCCGGTAGAAAAAAATTCCCGAGGGGGGTCGGGATTACCGGTTACCGGAAGAATTTGAAAACCAAAATTCAAAAATTTAATTTTGTGGTTCTCAGTTTGACCATTTATCAAGGCTTCTTATTTAAATTAATTTGTTTTCAACGATTTCGGGATTTTTTGACCGGTATGACCATTTCCCGGGGTACTCGGGATACGGGCGGTAACCGGCTTTCCCGACCGGTAACCAAAACCTTGTTCATACTTCATACAACACCACACAAAAGCTGCAATTGGACAATGGAGGAGAAGATGACCCTCTCGATGGTTGCACTTGCACATGGAACACTTTCAATTTCCTGGTCACATTCTATTCATCTAGTGTACTGCAGATGTGTCTAACTTCAGAAACTAGTGAACTGGCCATGTTTCTCTGAAGTGCACGGCTACCTGATTTTCCTACTAATTGAACTGTTTCAAGCCGATCAATCAATTGGCTCCACTGTTCAATTATTTTCGGTTCGAAGGACGTTATCTGTGCAATTGTTGCGTCCATCAGCCAACCAGTGCAATACATCACCCGTTAAAAACATAAGAATAAGAAAACGCAGGCCACATCAGTGCAGTTGAGGGACATGCCAAGTTGCCACCGAGACATACTTTCAGGACATATTCCATACTACTGCTGCTGCGGTACCATCTTTCTCTCTGCAAGAAGTTCACTACTTGGAGGAAGTAATAATCCAATGCAAATGCAATACGATTATACATCCCCTCAGGAGCAACAACGACTCGCCGATCTCCCTGAAGTGCCGGGGCGTCACTTGGCGGGAAAAAATGAGATAGCTCATGCAATGCAGCCGAATTGGAGAATCAGACTCCAGCGCAAAGCTACAAAACAAGGACGTCCAGGTCTCACTCACGGACCAAACTACGCTTGACAACCACTATATCTCCACGGCTGAAGCTGCAGCTCACCACACTCCCCTCCCCCGTTAATTCCAAGTCCACAGACCAAGGCGTGATCGTGACCAGTACTGAAGCTCGGAGAGCCATGGCGTCCGCGGAGACGCCGGAGGAACAGTACGCGACCAAGCCAGCGGCCGCGGGCAGGAGCTACTGGCGGTGGCACAAGGACGACTTGTTCCCGGAGCCGTCGTTCGCGAGCTGGGGCGCGTACCGCTCCGCGCTGGTCGCTACCCCTCGAGGCTCCGTGACCGCTTCACCGGCCGCTCGACCGACGCCACGGAGCTCGGCGCGCTGCGCCGCCGCAGCGAGAACGAGATGCGCCGCTGCCTCACGTGGTGGGACCTGACGTGGTTCGGGTTCGGCTCCGTCATCGGCACCGGCATCTTCGTGCTCACCGGCCAGGAGGCGCACGACCACGCCGGCCCCGCCATCGTGCTCTCCTACGTCGCCTCCGGTCTCTCCGCCATGCTGTCAGTGTTCTGCTACACCGAGTTCGCTGTGGAGATCCCCGTGGCCGGCGGCTCCTTCGCGTACCTCCGCGTCGAGCTTGGTGACGTCGCGGCCTTCATCGCGGCCGCGAACCTCCTCCTGGAGAGCATCACTGGCACGGCCGCCGTGGCGCGCGCCTGGACTTCGTACCTCGCGTCTCTCATCAACAAGCCGGCGAGCTCGCTGCGCATACACACGTCGCTCGCGGAGGGGTACAACGAGCTGGACCCCATCGCGGTGGTGGTGATCGCGGTCACCGCGACGCTGGCCATACTGACCGCCAAGGGCACCTCCCGGATCAACTGCGTCGCGTCCGCGGTCCACGTGGTGGTGATACTGTTCATCATCGTGTTCGGTTTCCTCCACGCGAACCCGAAAAACCTCACCCCGTTCATGCCGTACGGCGTGCCGGGCGTGTTCCGGGCGGCGGCGATCGTGTACTTCGCGTACGGCGGGTTCGACAACATCGCGACCATGGCGGAGGAGACGAGGAACCCGTCGAGGGACATCCCGCTGGGGCTCCTGGGATCCATGTCGGCGATCACGGTTATCTACTGCCTGATGGCGCTGGTGCTGAGCATGATGCAGCCGTACACGGCGATCGACCGGAGCGCGGCCTATTCGGTGGCGTTCAGCGACGTTGGGGATGCACTGGGCGAAGTACGTGGTGGCGCTGGGCGCGCTCAAGGGGATGCCGACGGTGCTGCTGGTGGGCGCGCTGGGGCAGGCGCGGTACACGACGCACATCGCGCGGAGCCACATCATCCCGCCGGTGTTCGCGCTGGTGCACCCCAAGACGGGCACGCCGGTGAACGCCAACATACTCATCGCCGTCACCAGCGCCTGCATCGCCTTGTTCTCTAGCCTCGACGTTCTCGCCAGCCTGCTGTCCATCAGCACGCTCTTCATCTTCATGATGCTGGCCACCGCGCTCCTGGTCCGCAGGTACTACGCGAGGGGCGTGACGACGCGGACGCACGCGCTGCGGTTCGTGGCGTTCCTGCTGGTGATCATCGCGTCGTCGGCGGGCATCGCGGCGTGCTGGGGCGCGGCGCCCGACCGGTGGGTGGGGTACGTGGTGCTGGTACCGGCGTGGGTGCTGGGGACGCTCGGCATCCAGCTGACGGTGCCGGCGGCGCGCGCGCCAAAGGTGTGGGGCGTGCCGCTCGTGCCGTGGCTGCCGTCGCTCTCCATCGCCACGAACCTGTTCCTCATGGGCTCCCTCGGCTCGCAGGCCTTCATCCGCTTCGGCATCTGCACCGCCATCATGCTGATCTTCTACGTTCTCGTCGGCCTGCACGCCACGTACGACGTCGCGCACGATCTGGGCGGCGAAGACGAGGGGATAGAGTATAGTGACAGCACTGCTGATGCTGCTGGTAAGAAGGCGGCGGCGAAGACCGCCGACGTGGAGAAGGCTACCGCGGGAGACGGTGGGCGATAAGATAGCCGGAGTCGGTCGGACTGCTCTGGTGACTGGCTGACTGCCTTGCGTCCCAGAATTCGCAACTTGTACAAGAATCTTCCACAGGATTGTAATGTACACGGCCTCGTCCTTTTGCTTGTTTGTAATGTTCAAGTGTGCAGCAGGCTGGTACAATTATACATGTATGTCAGTATATGCTTACAACGAAATTTTTGTAGTCTGCTCCTCGTTCTTATTTTCAGCCTTCTTTCCAGGTAGGCGCAGCTTCGAAGAAATATTTAGGGCGTGTTTGGTTGGTCACATCAACTTTGGGCCTCCAGTCTCCGCAGCCCAACTCAGGCTGGCCGTGGAAAAACGAGTTCTCAGCCATGTTGTGCAGCTCGTTTGGTTGTCACAATGTTCTGGAGACCCGTTTCCCTCAGTGCAAAATTCTTAGCGCGCGCTGTTTGGTCGGCTGTGTACTTTTTAAGCTGCAAACACATGGTGTTTGGTTGCCAAACGTTGGTACTTCCAGTCACCACTTCTCACTAGTGGTGAACTTACCACGCCAAAGTTCATAGTACAGTCCTAACTGCTAGCAAATTCGTTAAGGCATCATACTTAACTTAACCTAGCTACTAGCAAATGGGTAGCTCATCAAGACATCATAGTTAACCTATCTACTAGCAAATGGCTAGTTCATGGCAGAAACAGCATTGGACAAAGTTCACCTCTTTTGCTGCTTCTTCTTCTTCTTGATCTTCTTCTTCTTCGGCTCGTTCATTCAGATTCTGGTTTCACCTCTAACGGCCCACATTGCGTCAGCCCACTCCTGCCTCTTGTTCTTCCAAGCTTCTTAGTCGTTCGCTCCGACGCCATGGCCAAGATCATCATTGGTATCAGGTGTAACATCCTCCTCCTCGGGAAGTAGGCATCCACACCCCACCCTAAGATCCAGTTGTGGAGAATGTAGCAGGTAAGAACCAACTTGACTTGGGCCGGAAGGGGTGATATGGTTTCTGATCGAGGATCTTGAATCTGTTCTTCAGAGCAGCAAATACCCTCTCAACTGTGACCCTAAGGCTTGAGTGTCGTAGAGGATTTGGTAGTTCCTTGAAGAAAACTCGTTGAGGTGATACCTGGTAGCCCTGAAAGGTGGAAGAACGCCTGAGCGACAAGCGTATCCTGCATCTCCAAGGTAGAACTTGCCATCCGGAATGTTGATCCCATCTGGTCGACTCATGCTATCGGCAAGGATGCTAGCATCATGAGCAGATCCTTCCCAACCAGCTAGCACGTAAGTGAACTTCATGTCGAAATCGACAGCCGCAAGCACATTCTGGCTGGTGTAATGCTTTCTGTCCCTGTAAGCAGCAGCCTCAGACCTTGGCACTCTAGCAGTGATATGAGTGCCATCAATTGCACCAATACAATCCTGATGACATGAACACAATGTGTTAGGCTAAGACAAGGCTAATATGTGTCGAACAACTGCGAAATCAGGTGTTCTCACCTTGAAGAATGGGTACCACCTATGGCTCTGTCAAATCTTGGGTGGAGTTTGGGCACTTGCTGGCTTGATCATCTCTGCTTTGTGCTCTCCAACAGCGTACAGAACTTGCCGAAAATAGCGAGATATAGTCTCACTAGATCTCCTAAAAGGACTATATCTCCTGAAAGTGTTGTGAATCACTCTGAACCTTTGGTTATGACCAACAATGTGAAGAAACATTGCCACTTGCTCTTCTATTGTGGTGTGGATGCTATCTTTAGCCAACCCCTAGACCGAAACGTCTACACAAGCTTGTTGAAAAGGGGGCTCTGCCCATTCGAAGCATGTTCACCACCTCGACCTCGTTGTTGTTGTAGATGTAGTTCAGATTCGCCATCCTCTCCTGGTTTCGGGGGAACAACGGACCATACCTGATTAAGCCCCTGTAATTGCGGCGTACTGCTCTATGATGGACTAAGAGGAGCCATGCCTGCATCACAACAATGAATGATGTGGCCTGAATGAGGAGCGGCATACGAGCTTCTCCCTAAGATTAAGCAAAAATCAGGTGCAGATTAGTGGAGTGTAGTTGAAATCAAGAGGGTGCTGTGCTATTACAAGATCTAGCCGAAATCAGGTGGGGATTAGTGGACTAGTGTTGTCAAAATCAAGATGCTGCTGTTCTACGCCAAAATCAGGCACTAGTAGGGAAACCCTATATAGGTAGGTTAGCATTCTGTGGCGCACCCTTAATTGATGCGCCACAGAATTATTTTTTGTGGCGCACCAAGCCTGGTGCGCCACAGAAAGTCACATTTCTGTGGCGCACATGGCCAGGTGCGCCACAGAAAGTTATCTGGGGGCAGGTAAAATTTGAAACAAAAATTATGTGGCGCACCAATGGTGCGCCACATAAAGGTGACATTTCTGTGGCGCACCAACCTTGGTGCGCCACAGAATTTTTTTCTTCAGATCCCACCCCCAGTGGATCGCCTTTTTAGTCTTGTAGGAAGTAAAATAAAATGATAAAAAATTCAATAAATAAAATCCTTTACGATGTAGTTAGGTATGAGTGTCTAGTAGGTATAGAAATTTTGAAATATGAATTTTGACCTTTTCTGCAAAAAATGAAAAAACAATCTTGTAACGGCCATAACTTTTGCATACGACGTTGAAATAATGCAAAAAATATGCCAAAAAAAAAACTAGAGAAAAATCCGAGTTCGAATCCATCCGGGTTTACCCAGTCAACAATTCACAGATTTCTCAAATTCCAAAAGAAAAAAAAGTTATTTCAAACAGACGATTTTTCGCAGCAAAATCAAAAAAAGAAAAAATTAAAAAAATCAAAACTTCAAAAAGCCCAAAAAAAACACAGAAATGTGTAACAAAGAAGATTGTTGAATTTTTTGGATTTTTTTGAAGTGTTTTGACTTTTTGATTTTTTTTTGGATTTTTTGAATTTTTTTAAGTTTTTTGATTATTTTTGGATCTTTTAAAACTTTTGAATCTTCTTTTGAAACTTTAGAAGTTTTTGAAAAATCTGAAATTTAAAAACACACATTTATAACACATACCACACATATACACATACAAGATTTAAGAGGGTTCATATGATATATATATATATATATATATATATATCAATAAGAACTTGAGTAGCACAAGGGTAGGTGGACTGGGTGGAACTTAGAAGTTAAGCGTGCTAGGGTTGGAGCAATTTGAGTGGGTGGCCTAGCGGGAAGGTATTAGTTTAAATAATTCAAATAATTTGGATTTTTCATATTATTTCTTTTTTTGATTTTTCAGAATTTTTTTGAAACTGTTTTATATTTTTTTGCATTTTTTGAAAATTTTGAATTTTTTAGAATTTTGTGGCGCACAGGGTTTTGGTGCGCCACAGAAATGTGAGAATTCCGTGGGGCTCCGAGCCCATGCGCCACAGAATAAATTTTTATGGCGAGAATTATGTGGCGCACCCAGCAATTTGGCGGGTGCGCCACAGAAAGGCCTTTTCCTACTAGTGAGGTGGGCAAAAGTGCTTACCGCCATGGCAGATCTAGGTAATGAGACGAGCCAGCGGTGTCTCCGTCGCCGTCGCCGAACCTTTAGCCGCCAGCGTTGTCTCCGTCGTCGTCGCCGAAACTTTAGCCGTCGCCGCCGTCCCGCCTAGGATCGAGATTTAGTCTGGTCTTACCGCCTCCGGTCACAGACTAAAGAGGGGGTGAGAGTAGCGTTGGCGCCATACGCGCGCACCAATTTTTCGTCTCCCACCATCTCCATGGCTGCATCCTGCGGCTCCGCACGTACGAGATTCGCCGCTACTGTACTGGCCGAAAGGTGGCTCTGGAAAAACGGCCGATTCGAGCGTTTCTATCGGGCCTGGCTGAGGGGTGCTTTAAGGTTCGTGCGCGTGCGGGCCAAACGAAAACGTGGGCAACCAAACGACCCATTTTTACACCCAGTGCCTGTTTGGGGAGGACGTGAGCTACCAAACACGCCCTTAAGACATGAGGCTCGACCTTAAGCAAGCCAGGGAGATTTGTATAGACTTGTGAAAAGCTTTCTTGAATAAAATTAATTAAGAATAGGTAAGATCGTAGGATCAACTATAAAAAAATATAATTATGCCTCACACACACAGTTCACTTGCAGTTGTAGTTGGATGTGCTGCAAAACTACTTGGCGCAGATATAGGGCTGCCAACTACGAGGCAGGGAGACGGCCGTAGGCTAATTACGACAGTTAAACACCCTGACACAGCCATGTTTTATCGATTGATTGCTGATCGGAGAATGAGATGGCAGCAACACAGCTGGGTGTGGGTCAAACCGATCCTAAGGAGGCACAAAATCTTTCTCTTGTTGGCCTATCGTGGACGTATGAAGTCTGAACACAAAAGATAAAATGGCCAAGAAGGCAAGAAATCCAGGGTATCGGAGGGAAGCTGCGATATTTGCCCAGCTCTGGAGTCCATGGACCATATTGCCAGCCCTGCACTGCAAGAACTCAGATTTTATATGGCGCAAGCTTGGTGTTCTGGAACAAGCCAGGAGGTCATATGTGGCGTCCGTAGATCCTCCATCACGGGTTTCGTCACCGTAGCTCAGGCAAAATTTAGCAAACATACGTGGCCAATCTGCTTTGCGGCGTCCTTACTGACACTGGCATGCCAGGAGAACTCAAGGACAGCCGACGAGCTTAAGATCTGGGCATAAGCTATCACAGAGGTGTGTTCTACTGTTCTCCCATTCGTGTTCTCTTCTGTTCTACGGACGCAACGTATGCTGGTATCTCCTTCTTCTAGTGTAGAGAGTAGCATTACATGTTTGCAAGAGTGAGGATTACACCTGCTACAAATTTCAGATTACTAGAACGACTTTTCAATGAAAACTTGACGACAAGAGCCAAGAAACTGTCTAATTCGATCTATACCAGAATAAGAAACTGTGTACTTCAAGGAAAATTATGTGCATCTATCGGGCCCTTCCTGAACAACGGGGATTTATCCTATCAGCAAGGAATACCAGACAGACATGTTTTTCATGCTGCAACGAGTAAACAAACAGAACATAAGAGAGCTCGTAGATGAGCAATCAGCCAATTAGTCACATCACTTAATTACTATACTGAGAAAGAAAGAAAAAATACCACGTTGCATAGCTCCAGATACAAGAAAACATGAACTCTTCTTTCAGCTATAACAAACCATCTTCACAAGCACCACCATGTCAAAAGATCCTGTTCTTAAACCGCTTCTTGGCTGTAGCCAAGTCATAAATGGGAATCTGTCGAGAAATTTTCGCGTCCATGTTGGGATCAAAAAATATCCAATCCTCCCTCAAGGTGCACTTCATATGAGCATAGAAATCACGCGAGCCGATAAAATCTTCATATTGGAAGTCATGGTTTCCTCGAGCCATTTCCATAAGGGTGTGTTCGGTTTGAGAACCAAATGGG
Organism: Poa pratensis; assembly: GCA_947311845.1. Classification (NCBI taxonomy): domain Eukaryota; kingdom Viridiplantae; phylum Streptophyta; class Magnoliopsida; order Poales; family Poaceae; genus Poa; species Poa pratensis. The sequence goes on from CAMZMU010000088.1 coordinate 19,913,040, forward strand.
ATGGAATGTCATGGTCTAATTCTTAAAGAATGGGTTGGTTCCATTCCTATGTTCGGTTGGTGTAAAAAATGGAATGGGTTGATTACATTCCTGTGTTCGGTTGGAGATGTAGAATGAGAAGTAATCAAGAAAAAATAATCTAATTTAATTCCCATCTCGTACAGATTCACAATCAATAACAAATATGCATCCAAATCAACCTTCGGGAATCTGAATATGTGATCCAGCGACGCAATGTAATCTCCCAAAAGAAGCGCCAGATCGAGGGATCAGGGCGTGGCCAAATTCAGAAAACAAGAAAATCACATCGAGAAAGAGAGGGGGTTGAAACGATAGAAACGGAATCTGCCCCCACCCCGCCGCGAGGCGACGACGAGAGAAGGCACCGACCTTGAGGCAGACGACTCCGGCGATCCTCGCGGACGCGCCGCCGATCAGCCTGACCTCCGCGTCCTCCGCCACCCCGCCTCCCGCGTCGCTCGTAGCGGTCCACTTGTGCAGCACCACCGCCACCGACCCCGGCGCCGCCGTAGCGGTAGCCGCGGCGGGCTCCGGCGCGGGCGTGGGCGGCGCGTCTGGCCGGAGTGGGATGGGGAATCTCGGGAGGCGGGCAAGGTCGTCGAGGCAGGGCGGGACAGGAAGCTCGGAGGCAGATGCCGATGCCGCGGCTGTTTGCGACCTGCTGCTAGGCGGCCCTGCCGGCCGCCGGTCTAGATCGGGAGAGAGGGCAAGTTTCTACGAGAGAGAGAGGGACGAGAGGACAACGGAGTTTGTGGAGAGAGAAGCAGAACCAGGTAATTCCTCCGATTTGATGGAATGAGCAAATTCCGAATCTGAGGAGAATATGCCATTCTGGGGAACGAGTGGGTTCCGGTTCCAGTTTCTACCGAACACGAGAATTAGCTCGAGGTGCAGGTCCGACCCATGCCATTCCACCCCATTACTCATACCGAACACACCCTAAAGTCATCATGACGCCCATGATAAGATTCATGATATGGATGAACAATTTTTATTCCTTTACGCTCACAGTTAAAGCAGCGAACTTTCCTCGAAACAAAAGTAAGTAGAGTATCAACATTTACATGAAAAAAGACAATCTTATGGATGGAAAATATGATTGTTTGCAGAGTATATCAAATAACCAAATGCTTAAAAAATAAAAAGTGCCTGAGTTCTTGTCAACAAATGGAATTTGTAGATTCAAGAATCTGCAGTACGGGAGTCACATGCTATGCATACTTCTGATTACTAAAAATTGCACCAGTAAGCATACATTTCCCTCGCTATAGCCAGCAGTAAATAATTCTTGTATGGATTGATAACAGTGATTATATTAAGTTACGAAGAGACTGATATTGCAAAGCTAATTATGCCTCCATATAATATATGAAAAAGAGCAGCAAAATAACAACTGAGTTTAAGAAACCCATAATCCTATAAACACAAGACATTATCAATGTCGCTGGAAGCGAGGCTTTGACCTGTATGTGTTTCCCCTTTTTCTCAAGTAGTGATGACACGAAAATCTCACCCCTGATGAGACGGCACTAAGGATAGAAACTGATCAGGAGCAGACGGCAGGGCAACATAGTTTCTATCCTTTCCATTCTCATTAAGGACTAGAGAAATGCAGAGATGAAGAAAGCACGCTTCTAGGTTATAGAAACTAAATGAAAAATATATTAGTAAATGGGTTAGAATTTGGAAACTAAGCAAAGCTCGTTTAAGTTCGATCCATCGATTTGATCGGATACATCTAATTTAAGAGATAAACTTTTCTTCCTTGTCGATTCTCGGGTTCCATAGTTATTTCGGGAATACAACATATTAGGAAACAATGCCAGGATAAGTGTTCAGATCATTAATTTCTAAGTTCTGAGTTCTGACGTTCGAGATGTGGCTCAACTTTGAAACATAATAGAGTTATGCCTGCTAAACATAACTGTTTCGTTTAGTGCATGCCATGGCAGATGTTTTAGCTCCTTGAAAGTTGTACATAGCGCTGAATATGCAGATGTAGAGTATTTTGTTCGAGACAAATCTACTCAACATGAATGCATATAAGGAAACTCATAGCATAAAATAACTTACAATTTAAAAAATAAAAATATAATCATGAGTAGTCAGGTGCTATCTTCTGTTCTTGTTTCTTCTCATACAGTAATATATTAGAATCTTGTGGAGTCAAAACTTTCTGCTGAGGTAAGGCTTTTGCAGGTGAAAAGGAAGGACACGTTTTCAAATGCATGGCAAAAAAATGAAATTGCCTACTGAAAAAATACACAGGAAAATGCCATGAGATACGAGCTGTGTGGATAATAGAGTATACCATCCGATATCCAGGAACCCGATACAGGGACGCACATGGATGGTCTTTCATCCTCATCTTTATCACCATTGCTACATTGAGCAAAGAATAGTACTGGACCTGGGGCACAAAAGTTTGATCCCTTGGGCGTTGCCCAGAAGTTGATATGAGAGTACTCGAATTTGCCTTTCTTCTTAAAAAGGGCAACACTTGCGCCTTCAGGCACAACAGTATTAACGCCGCAAATCACCTGAAGCTCATACTGCACCTATACATAGCAAGGCAGAAGAGGGACCACGTCACTAAGATATTCAAGCAAATGTCAGGAAATAAGTACATGTGGTAGCAACTATAGGAAGTAAGAAACCAAATAACAAAAGAAAAGGCACAAACCCCTGTTTCCTGACTGTATTTGAACAACGCCTCATTGACCTTCCTCACAAAGAATCCCTGGTCAGCCTTAAATTTCTTTTGAATCTCCCAAATGAACTTCTTCTGGTTTTGGACAAGATCTCTGAGCTTGGGGGAACATCATTGTGCTGCTGAACCTGCTCCTCTGACTTGGTAGGCGAATATTTGGGTGAAATCAACATGGCGAGGCGCTCAATTGCGCGGTTCATGAGTACAAAAGTCGGCACAGGTGACTCGGTGAGTTCCATGATTATGGATGACGAAAAGAATTTGACCAGAGCATCAGGGTCAGGGTGCCATGAAGCAAGCGCTGCTTCCTTATAGGCGTTGTTGTCAAAACACATAGCATGGCCATCAACTTCTGACATTTTAATGGCTGACCAGATGTCAGCATTGTTTATGAGCAGGTACTCTATGGCATCGTGCTCTGTTAGAGTGCTGAAGTAGGCACGGATGAACGCGATGAGGCCATACATAGAGCAGCACTCAATGCGTATCAGGGCATTGGTGCATATCATGTCCACATCAAAGCCAAGCTCAAACTCATGGCGTGTGGAGAATGTAGAGTCATACCAGACGGTGTTGAGGATGATGTTTGAGACAGGATCCATTGGTCCATAGCAATAGCCAGCCCTGAGGAGGCTGCAGCGGAGAAGCTTGCACAAGGCATCTCCGGATAGCCTGGAAATACCCTCTAGGTACAACACATGGATCTTGTCGAGAAGCAACAGCTTCAGAGCCTGTGTAAATCCAAATGTCCTCTCCTCCTTCTTCCACTTCTTCCTATTCTTCTCATTTATCTTCTTCTGCTTCCTCTTCCTCTTCCCAGCAGGAAGACGTAAACCTGCAAGATGCAGGGGACGCCACATGGTCATGGTGTCCATATTCAGAGGCGCTTCCCTGACCAACTGGTGGAGGCAGCTTATGTTTTCAGTGGAGAGGATGTCATAACCCTGAAGAAACTGAGAGACCTCGACCAGCCGAGATGCCACTGACATTGTGGAGCTCACCAGGACTTCTGGTTCGGGATGCCTAGCAGAGGCGGCTGCACAGGACAGGGCTATTTTGGCGGTAGGGGAGGTGACATCGAACGTGGGCTTGGTGTGAAGCAGGCAAGTGCCGGACACTGAAGGCGCACTCTTGCTACGATCTTGGTCGATAAGCCGCACGGCGACGAGGATATCAGCCCCAGCAAGGCGCAGGTAGCGCAGGGCTTCCGCCTCCGGGAAGTAGCGGTAGTTGTAGATGAGGAAGCTCACCAGGCCTTCCAGCGACCGCCGCGCGACCGTCACGCTCCGTGCCATGTATCGGAACAGCGGTAATTTCAAGACTCTGTGGCCGTCAATGTCGGTGATGATCTTGGACAAGATCGACATCGTCGTCGGTACATCTTCCTCATCCTCGGGGCTGGGCGACGGCGAAGGGGAGTAGGAGATGGTGTTGACGATGATGTTGGAGACTGGGTCGAGGTAGCCGAGGCACACGCCGGCCTCTAGAAGGCGCGGTGCCAACGGGGGGATCCGCTTCACCGGCAGCCTATTGAGCGCCACCTTGTAGAAGTCATAGATTTGATCAAGCAGGATGCGTATGTCCCGCTTCGCCTCCGCCTGTTTGACGTAGCGTACATGGTCGTCTTCGTTGGTTCGGCGACGCTTGGCGTCCATGTCGACGGGCGCACTTGATCCCTCTCCGGCGAGTGTGGATGCTGGGAGGCGGCGGCCGTTGGTATTGGGGATGACCGATGAGGCCGGAAGAACCGAAGAAAGAAGGTACTAGTTGAATTTTGCGTGGCGTCACGCCACGCCTGGTGAGATTTTATGCGCATTTTTTTTTTGGGGCCAAATGTTTGCTAAATTGGAATGTGCAAACTTGTTTTTATGTCACGGCACGCTTGGTGAGATTTTATGTGCACCTTTTTTCTTGGCCAAATGTTTGCTAAATTTGAATGCACAAACCTGTTTTTATTTTTGTTACGAATAGTTAGTATTTTTTGTGTGCGTATTTTTTATATGTTGTGTGGAATATTCAAATGTTTGGTGGTGTGAAATGCTCAAACATGTTTGTATGTTGGCGTCGTTGTTTATTTGAAATTAGAAAAATTCTTTTGAATTTGATTCTACATTTGAGGAAAGTTTGTTCGTATGGTATCGAAATATTGGGCAAATTGTGATGTCCATAAATTTTTGTATTTTGCTATTAGTGTGTAGATTTTTTTTAAGCATTTTCGATATAGTTTATCGAATGTTGGAATATTCGCGCAAATGTAAACCAAATTGGATTTTTGATATATGTTTTTTTTATTTGGTATGAGTAGGTGGCATTTTATCTGAGCATTTTTAAAATATGTTGTGCAATATTCAAATATTTGGTAGTTTGAAATGTTCGAGCATTGTTGTATTTCGTCGTCAATATTTAGCTGAAATTCGAGGGAATACAGTTGAATAACCTCAAAATGGTGACAAAAGTTTGAGTATTCGGGATTACATGTTTGCATTTCGGCGTCAAAATTTAATTGAGATTATGAAAAATGCATTTGAATTGTATCTCAATGGTGAGAAATTGTGAGTATTCCTTTTTTTTCGTTAGCATAAGTAGTTTGTATGTAATTATACATGGCATAATTCTCAGAAGGGTAACTAACTGTTGTGTAAAAAATTTAAATTTGGGAGTGTGCATGTTGAAAAGTTTGCATGTAAAATTTGTTCGAGTCTCAGAAAGTGTTTAAATTGGAGAGGCATTCATATTTGAGTTTGGTGTATGTGTTTTTTAATGCTTGGATTTGAGAGGCATTGTAAACGTTGGAACGCTGAAACTTGAATTTTGATCGTATACCGTGAATAGTCAGCGTTTATTGTTGTTTGCATGTTCATATCTTTGTGACACTTGTAATAAATGTTGTGTAAAAAATTTAAATTTCGGAGTGTGCATGTTCAAAATGTGTTTAGATTCGAGTGTGACGATGTACAAAAAAGGTTTGTGCCCATGAGTTGTTTGGTTTTGAAAAGTTCTCAACATTCTAATTTGGCCTACATTTTTACGAACAGGAAAAAAATTGTACAAAACAAAATCACCAAGGGCGTGTGATAGCTCTCAAAGGCGTAGGTTGAGACCCCAATAGCAGAGTGTGTAGTACGGGCAAGACAATTTTCCCCACGAAGGTGACTCGAGGGTTTATATCGAACTCTCGGGGAATCAGTAGTGGAAGCTTTACCTCCTTATCCTTCCCTTGGAAACCTGCAAACAAAGATAAATTGTTTTGTGCCCTCAACCTCACCAAGTGGTTGTCAAGCACAAGGTGTGAGTAAGTTATGAATACAAAACAATAAATAAAATATGCAATGATGATAAATAAATATGCAAGGATGATGGAAACAATGATAAATGATATTTTTGGGTTTTATATGATGAATGAAAGATGCAAAAGTCTTTTTGTATTTTCGGATTTAATTATGGCTGAAAATGAAAAGTGGATGAAAGTTGTTGGAAAGTTGTTTCTTATGATTAAAAATGGACCGGGGTTCATGGTTTCACAAATGCACTCTCTCTTTAATGATGTGGTGGACAATGGAACACAAAAGTTAACATATGAGATTGCAACAAAGTTTCATGACAAGTTATAATCATATGGGCATCACGTCCTAACATAGAGATCTTTTGGTTATTAACCTCTCTTATACTCCACTAAGATGCGAACTAAATCATAACACCTTAGTATTAAGATAAATCAGAGCATAGCAATAAGTTTCATGACATGAAGTTGAAATAAGAACATGCTAGATCTAGTCATGGAGTAGTGGCATGGTCACACCCACATCTCCGGTAGCAAGGTATTTCTTTTTATCCCTAGTGAGGCAACAAAGTAAGGTAAAATACCCAAGTGGATCGCGGAACTTTCTCTCACGTTCACCGCACTAGCCACCCCCCCGTTACTCCATCTAATGCACACGTTCCCCCTCACACGCTCTCATAAACATGCTTGATCATAACAAGTAAACAAGAACGGGGTACATAATATGCATCTACTTTCATAACTGAAGTAAAACAATTGCAATCTCACACATATATTAACTCATAAAGATCCACCACAAAGGTATTACATAGATGACCGTAATCATGTTCGGCAGCTCATACGGTGCTAATTAGTGAAGCACAAGAGAGAGAGATACATAAGTTACTTCCACAAACCCATAGTCCAGGGGTGGACTACTCCCTCTTCATCATGGAGTCGATGGAGATGTCGTTGGAGGAGGTGGAGACCTCTCCGGCAGCGCCCCGCCGGAGTTTTCCCCCTCCAATCTGCAGCTCCTGATCTATGTTTCGGTGTTTCTGTGTTTGTGCGGCGCTCTCCTCCGAAGAGCCTCGGGGACTATTTTTATAGTCGGTTTTAGGTCAAGACGAAGCTTCTGGAAGAAAGATCGACGGCAACGGAGCGTCGAGGGCCAAGATGGTGGGTCCCACGCGGCTACAGTACCTGGCCGCGTGGGCCCCCCTCTTTTGGTCCTCGGACCTCCGTTTGTTTGCTTCCTTCGCTCCCAGGTCTTCTTCCTTCCAAAATATTGACGCCTGTATTTTTCCATAATTTTTGGACGTCGTTTGGGTCCCTGAAACATAAAAGGAAAGAAATAGGGTTTTCTGACTGCGCAGGGTTAATTCCAGAAAAATAGGGGAACTTGTGAATTATTCCCAAAATCATTATAAATCAATAATATAACCCTTATATGATGCAAATATGATGAGAATATGAATAAAATAATGCAAAGTTCATGTATGCATTTTACATGCATCAGCGTGGCGTTGAAATATTTTTTTATTCTGTTATGAATGGGTAGCATTTTTTTGTGAGCATCTTTTAAATATTTTGTGTAGAATATTGAAATATTTAGTGGTTTGAAATGTTCGAACATGCGTGTAATTTGATGGTAATATTTAGTTGAAATTAGAAAAATCCATCTGAATTTGTTTTCACATTTGGGAGCATTTCTTCGTATGGTGTCGAAAGATCGGCCAAATTGGAATGTTCAAATATATTTGTATTTTGCAATGAGTTTTTTTTTTGTTACCATTTTCGGTATATTTTATGGAATGTTCGAATACTTGTCCAAATGTTGGCAGAATTGGAAAGATCGGCCAAATTGGAATGTTCAAATATATTTGTATTTTGCTATGCGTTTTTTTTGTTACCATTTTCGGTATATTTTATGGAATGTTCGAATACTTGTCCAAATGTTGGCAGAATTGGAATTTGCAAATATATGGTTTATTTTTGTTATGAGTAAGCAGGTTTTTTGTGAGCCATTTTGATATATTTTGTATGACGTTCAAATATTTAGTAGTTTAAAATTTTCGAACGTAGTTGTATTTTGGTGTAAATGTTTAATTCAAATTAGTGAAAATGCACTTGAATTACCTCCAAATGGTGGCACTATTTGAATATTCCATTTTTTCTTTAGCATAAGTAGTTTGTATGTATTTTCTGTATGTTTTCATATATTACTCGTATTTTTCCAATGGATATATTCGGAGATATTGTTTTGTACTTTGTTTGAATGTTCTATAATTTGTTTGAATTGCAAAAATTTGTGAAAGTGGGAAGCTGTTCGTATGTTTTTCCCCGTTTTTCAAATGCTCAGACTTGGAAGCCGTTGAAATGAATGTTCTATAATTTGTTTGAATTGCAAAAATTTGTGAAAGTGGGAAGCTATTCGTATGTTTTTTCCCCGTTTTCCGAATGCTCAGACTTGGAAGCCGGTGAAATTTTCGAAGTTTTCAAATTTGTAATCTGATCATGTGGCACAAGTAGCAAACGTTTATTTTTTATGTGTTAATGTTGACATATTTGTCATACTTGACTCTGTCTGCGCTTATTAAACGCTCGTACTTGAAATGCATTCGAAATATTTAAATTAGCTGTAATATTAATTTAGTTTGAGAAGATGTAGTAAGCTTGTATGTTACCTTAAGAATTTTATTTAACTTCGTAATCGGAGGAAATACATTATCTGAGATTTATTAAGTTTAATCCATTATTAGAGGAACTGAATATGTTTTTTTCGCATATTCAAAAATTTAATTTTCATATATGTTTGCATTATGGCAAAAGTGGGTAATTTTTTTGTTGTGGTTTTTATTGCAGTTTAAAAAAGATGCAGAATTCAAATTGTGTGTGAAATTTAAGATTTGAAATAACTTGGGGAAGTTCACAATGTTTTTTGAAATGGCTATTTTTTTTTTTGTGGAAATTGAAATAATCTGGAAGAAGTCACTAAGTTTTCCAAATTGCTGTTTTGATTTTTGCCTTTTTAATGAAGTTGGTCTCAGTTGTTTTGGAATTCTATTTCAAAAGTTATGAAAATATTGGAAAATTGAAATCTAAAACAGAAGTAAAAAAAAAAAGGCCGAGCCAGACGCGCACGAAGCGGCCCAGCCCAGCTAGAAGCCCGTCTCAGCCGGCCCAGGCCCACTGTGACGTCAGCGTGGCGTCATAGTGGCCGGAGCCGCTGCAGCGGCGACGACGTCGCCGGCGGCGAACCAGCGCGTCCCAGGAGGCGCGGCTGGGCGCGCTGGACGCGCCTCGTCGCGTGCTGGCCTCAGGTGGCGGCGCTGCCGATTATGCGTCGCCGGAGCGTCGCCGGCGTCGTGGAAATGCGGCCGCGGTCGGGGAACGCGGCGCGGACGATTCCGGCGGCACAGCGACGTCCCGGCAAGCGGTCTTCGGCGGGCAGAGAGAGGACGCGACGGCGCACCTCGTCGTGGGTGGCGATTTGAGCGGGGAAGGCGGGAGCCGCGGCAGCGGGCGCGGCGGCCGGCGGCAAGCTCGGGCTCGCGCGGGGAAAGAGGATGGAGAGGGGGGCTCTGCCGTTTTTTGCATGGAAGTCCCTGAGATTGTGCCAAATTGCGTTTAGGTCCTTCCCTGCGTGAAACCGGAGGGTCGCGCTGCATTTTGTGGGCTCGCTTGTCGCTTTTTGCAAAATGGCGCCGCGATGTCTGGCTGACAGGTGGGGCCCACCCGGGCACTGTTCAACACTGTTCATTTTCTACAGTGATGACCAGTGCCCGGGCGCGGAGAGGCCGCGGATCTGCCCAACTTTAATATAGTTAGTAAATATAGTTAGTAATTGTGGATGCTGGCATGTAGAGAAATATGCTACAATCCTGTAACTGGGCCGGGCCAATCTGGCAACCTCGCTCTACGAGGCCACGAATCATGCTCACCCGGTGCTAAAACACAAAAAGTTAGATCAAGATTTTGTGTTCCCCTAAAAAAAGATCACGATTTTGTGATTTTTATGTAGCCTACAATAAAACTTATTATAGAACTAGACTCTGCAGAAGCGTATGTGTCCATATAAAAAAATAGATTTTTTGTAACTTAAAATGGTATTTTCATTTATTTTTTTAATAGTGAGAGCACTGCAGAGTCAAAACACATCTCTTAAGCTATGACACAAGAAGGTGGAATGATGAATATGATAGTTATCCGTTAAACTGCCTTATATATTCTTTGTATTTGCTGCTTCTATGGATCATTAAGCTACAATAATTCACTATGAGTGATTGCTAAAATGTTTTTCGATATTTGTATTTGGTCCATACCACCACCTTGCGAAAGGTTATCAATCCTTGTGGGTGTCCGTGGACCATGGCTCACGGAGGCATCGAGGATGAAGGAGCAGGGCCTCTCTCGTGCTAAACAAATGAGGCTGGAAGGGTTGGGTCTGTAGCGTATGCCACGCCTTTCCTACTAGGGAGAATAAGCCACAAAAATGGACTGGCGTGGACTTGTGTGCACCATATAATTATAAAGACAATGCATGATAGCATATAGCAAGAAAAATTTGCATATTGGTCTATTAGAATCCAAACTATTTATAGTATTGTTGATATCTCGAAATAATGCCATTTCAATACCAAGTACTTAGTATGTTAATCATCTAGAAACTGTTATTGTGATATTTGTTAGATCATACTCTTTATTGGTCTTCACCATAATTACGTATGAATTGTTTAAATTATGTGTCATAGAATAATACTCCTAAAATAGATTTTATTACAAAACACAAGTTAATATCTGCCACTGATACTCAGCACAAACCAAAAAACACAACAACAAAGATAGAAAAACACCAACTAATGTTTAATAACATTCCTAGTTATGCGGTTAAATTATGCGAACAAAGAGAACAATATACTTATATTATGGTATGAGTTATTCTACAACCGGTTGTAGAATAGTTCCCTACAACCACTTTTGTACTTTTTTCGTTCTTTTTCTGTACTGCTATGTTTTTTTGGAAGTTCACGAGTTGTATTTTTGACATAGTTTTCTAATCGTTTGTCGGAACTTAGCAAATGATATATCGCCAAAAGGCTAATAAAGGCGTCGTATCGTATGAATCCGAGCATTTTATACATTCGTGTATCCAAATCATTTTGATCATCAGATCTAAATCCTGTGTATCTGCTCGCTCCAAATCAATCATGCACTATGTGACCTATGATCTAAAAGTACCACTAAAAATCAAGATTTTTATGTGGTTCTTGCATCAGAGGGTCATTCTCACAAAAGGAAACCTACTGAAACGTAACTGGAATGGATGTACAAAATGTTGCTTTTTGTGATCAAGATGACAAAATTCAACATTTATTTATATCTTGTCCTTTGGCTAAAATGGTATGCCGTATTGTCTTTACGGCCTTCAATATTACGCCCCCAATGAGTATCTGTAACTTATTCGGTATTTGGCTCAGGGGGGTTGACAAACAAGAGAAAGCACAAGTCCAAGTGGGTTCTTGTGCTTTAATCTGGGCCATCTAGAATATACGCAATTAATAACATTATTTTTAACAATGAAAGCCCTTCCTGTTTAATGCAGGTAATTCTGATGGCTATTCATTTGATTCGTACGTGGTTCTACAAACAAACAATGGACAAGCGGGCCGCTGTGGATATTGGGTGCAACCGGCTCCTTTCAATGGCGCGGGACTTATACACCCAGTACAGCAGGCGTTTTGATCTTAAGATATCATGTTGATGATCAGTCATTCTATGTTATCATTTCTATTTAGATGGTTGATTCATGTATCGATCCTATGTGACCCATGATGTAATCACTTGTAAGACTTGAACTCCAATAAATTTAACTAGCTGATACCCCGCGCGTTGCTGCGGAAATATATAAACTAATAAATGGAAAATACATACTTGTGACAATGTGCAGTTTAGATGGAGATAAATACAGTTTAACCCACCGGAATACTAACATTTTAAATCTGTTTTTTCTCAACGGTGTGTGCAAAAAGAGGTGGGTCACTCCAATCTGAAGAGAATAGGCTTTTCCTCTCTAAATCGTTATACAATTTACAATTGTAAAGGTTCAAATAGATATGATCTGATGAGTAGGTCAGGCATGACAATGTTTGCCCAAGTAGCAAAGGTGTTATATTCAAGCACACTGTACCCATCGTCATGTTACCTCCGAAAAAACAGTAGTTAGCGCTTACTATATCTTGTATCCAGGTTTGCCTTGCATGTTCAGACAAAGGGAATTAAGAAAAATCAACTTACATTTAGGATTTGAAATATTCAACCCTTTGACAATTCTAAATTTGATACTAGGGAATATGAACAATATTTGTCAACAATATATTCTTGACCCTTTATGTAGAGTTCGTTCTTGGTTTCGCAGCAATCCTTTGACGATTCGAAAATTGATAGTTGGGAACATGAACATACCAATATTTGTCAATAATATATTCTTGACCCTTTATGTAGAATCCATTGGTTTCCAACAGCAAGCTAGTTGATTTAAAGTATCAACCCATAGAAATCAATGTAATACCACATGTAGTAGGCTGAAACTGAAAGAAATAAAGTTAGGATGGTGCATCTTTTCATATTCATAGCAATCCGTAAACATTCAGGGCAAAATTAGTAATAAGCAAGAAAAATATATACTGAGTGTAAAGCAAGAACCAAGAGAAAATCAGTCAAGAGAGCCTGTGAACCTAGGAACGGACAAAAGTCCAATAATATTAACTCAATTTCATCGCTAACCTGTAATATAAATAGTCTTTTTGATGAAGTAAAAAAGCAATGGACCTCTACACTTTGCTATCTGTAATACAACCGGATTAACCGTAGAATGGACACTATCATTGTCTTCTAGAGATTTAGGGAACGTTGTGCCACTCGGGAACTCGAGTTTGGCGGTGACAGGAGCCAGGACGTGGACAGGCTTGACGGTGTGATCATGGAGTGCAGCAGCCAGGTCTTAAGAGTCACTCGCTGGGTGTAGACGAACGTGGAAAACTTAGGGCATGTACAATGGTAGAGAAGGTGCGCCTTCTCTTAGCAATCCACGTCATTTGGAGAAGACGAAATTAAAACTTGTACAATGCATTATCTCTTAGTGTCATCCCTAGCATTTAATGTGAATTAATTATATTTTAGTAGGAAATTGTATTTCTAAGGGAAGACAAATGGTACAATGGTGAAATTAGTCTTCTCTTATTTCGTAAGAGATCATCTCTTAGTTAAGGGAAGGCAACATTCCCTTTCTTTATTCTCTCTCCGCCAACTAAACAAATATCCTACGTGTCAACGCTAAGAGAAGTCTGACATCACCTCATTGTACATGCCCTTATAGGAGGTAGGAGCGGAAGAGATGGCTGAAAATCAATTAATTACATGCAAAACTTGTAGCAGGTTCGTGCTTGCAGTTACCATTTCAGAGTAAAGAGAAATAAAGAATCTTGCCATAGCTGTGGGTGGAGAAGAACTGAAGGAGAAGGCACCGTGGCGAATAGGAAGAAGTGCACTCGAACTTGAGCTGACGTGGAAGAGGAGTGACGTGGAGGGCTTACATGTTGAGAGAAATCTTGTAGTGGGTGTTAGCTATTTAGATCTAGAAGATAGAAGATAAAGGCTGCATGCATCAATCGATACAGAGGCTAGGGCATGGCCTCCTTTTCAGAAAAAGAACTAATTAGTATAACTGAACATCTCGAAAGACTGCATAGTCCTACAATATAAACTGAAAATAATCAGATCAACAATTTTCTTTTTAAGTCTTTTCTAGGAGTAGTAAACGATTTAATAATTTTTTTCTAGGAGTAGTAAACGTATGGTCTTATAATTTTTTTTCATTCATCCTATTCAAGAGGCATATGTTATCAATTATCATGACATATGTATCAACAAAGAGAGCGGAATAATGTGCTAATGCAACATATAACTCCAGACAATTGGCAACTTTTTCTCTGAAATATTGGTCTCGGAAGTGAGCAACACATTTGCTGATCTACACATACATCATCCCAGTCAAGTTTTCCACTCTCTTCATTGTCAAGCTCCTAAATCTTAACATTATTGGGTTGTACCACTTCTTGTGTTTACTTGAAGTGCTACATTATAGGGTTGATCAGTGGATGCACTTTATTCACATCCTCCACTTTATACGACCTCAAGAACATACTCATTGCCAAACGAAACAGGAAAGACTCTTTTTACAACCTGCTAGATGAGCTAAGCATTGAGGAGTACAAATACCATAGCCGCTTTGCCTGAGAATCGGATCCACCAGCGTACTTCATTAGGGACATTAAAACTGAGACACCTACGCTGCCTCTCACGCCATCAACGATTTTAGCCGTCCGATCGCGCCATGAGGATGTTACTGGCCGTTGGATGCCTATCAGCTCCGAACCTGGGCCAGTTGTCCCTGAGAACGCTACACTGCCCATCAAATTGAGCTTCTGTGGTGAATTGGGCCCTAAAAACTCCTTAGAGCCCATTTACTTCGTTACTGGACCGACCGAGCTTTTATCGACTCTCAGCAACGATCAACGGAAATTCTCAAAAAAAAAAAACGATCAACGGCGAACGGTTGATTCAGGTCGAGAAAAAAAAGGAGACGAGTGATTGGGGCCGAGGGATGCGGCGAGCGGCATGAACCGACGGGATGTGGCCGGGCGGCCGCCGCCCCAAGCGACCCTGCCCTCTACATTGATGGTGAAGAACCGATGGGTCGCTCGTGATTGATCTTGATGCCCCCAATGAATGATGGTTGTGCTAACTTTCAGTTCCTGCAGATCCCTAATGGCTGGCGTCGTGCGCAAATCGTTGGCGGCGAGTGATTATGTACGTTACTATACTACCTCTCCCGGCCTATAAAATCTGTTGCCTGAATTCTGTCCATACAATTTCCACTCGAGCAGAACTTGCAGGTCCAATGGTGTACTGGTGATTATCTTTCCTGTGAAATCCCCATTTTCTCAACATATGAATTGTCACCGTTTCTAAATTCCGAAATCCATTTTTCGCAGGTTGTGTTCATCCAGGTTCAGCTCTTTTCATTCCGTTGAATCTTGGGGTTTGCTCAAATTTTAATTGGATGTGGATTTCTTTACCTCAGTATTTACAATGGCTGCCGGCCAGGTCAGTTCTTAGATTACCTCATATAATGCCGTCATAGAATACTTCCAGCTTACAATGTTTGGAATTAGTAGACCTAGATTCATATCATCTCCAATTCTCCATTACTTTAAATTGCTAGGTCATGAAGCCCTGCCACGGTGGCCTCGATCCCTACAGGATGGCCGTCAACTTCGTCTCCCATTACAAGTCCGAGATCACCAACAAGTAGGTACATTCTATAGCCCCGAGCACATCCCATTAGACCCACCTACTTATCTCCCAGATGGCTAAATCGTTGCTGATTGTACTGAGGGGAATAACATTAATGTAAGCACATTAGTTCTAAACACTTTAGGTGTCAGCTAACACCTTCGGGCCTTCAAACGCATAGTATCCTGAACTTCCTTCTATGCATATTCATCCGTTTATTTTTCTTCTTCTGAAGTATAATACCACCATAACAAGCTCGTTAATCCAATTGGGAACATTTTTCCTTATATTTGGCACTTAGAGTATTCTGTTTGCTATCTAATGTTTTCGTTTGTTGTGATTATGCACATTGCAGCAATGTCGCCCTTCGGCAGGGTTAGCGGAGGCAGTGAACTGCCTACGGCACCGCCGCCTTAACTTTGCAGGGAGCAGGCTCGGTGGAATTTAGGGTCCCTGGTCTGAGGGATGCATGTCATATGTTCTTCTACCACCAAATACTGAAATTAGTATGTAAGAACTTACTTATATATTCATTTTTGTAACTCTGACCATTATGTGGTAAAGCTTTGCTCATTCCAGTGTTGAGGAATGTGCTATACATAGCAAGAGTTTGAACATTAGTGGACAGTTCATAGACTGGATGGGAATTATCTCTAGCAGTATATAATGTTTCTTTGTTAGGTGTTGATAGGTGAAGATATATGGATATGGATCTTGCTGCAATTTTAGGGCTTTTTAACAGCAATCTCGACTATTTTCTGTTTTCAACTCCTTTCACAAAATATTACTAAGTTCTATTTTTTTTTGTCACGGCAGATCTGCTTGAAAGCTGAATCTACCTCATGCTCATTGACGCGGGGGTCACAGGGACAGGGTCACAGGTATCTGCTTCAGTGAGTCTAATGGAAGCGGCTGCGCTAGACCATGATGCACTGCACCACAGGTGATGCCCAAGTGTTTGCCACATCGACCACCGAGAAGCAGAGAAGCCTGCAACCAGGCAGCGGCACCCCGCTGGGCGCCGAGGCTGCAGCAGAACACCTCCTCCTCAGGTCTCGCACCGATTTTTAAGGTGTGGAATTTGTTTAAAGCTCACTTTGCTCTTGGCTGATTGTAAATCAAATATGCCAGATGGGTAGCTTGGCTTGCACTATTGATTGATTCAAGCTGTGCTTTGAACATTTTAAGGCTTCTTTTACGAGGTTATGATTAAAGTTATGACCAAATGGTTGATGGGTTTTGTAATGACTTACTAAACCTGCATTCGGTGTACCAACTTCGACTAGCTTATTTTAGTAATGCAAAATATGGTATTGCACCATTTAATCAATAAAGTTAACAGAAAATGGAGAACATATGCTGCTGTCGGCATGGGGATGCTATCCATCACCGTCCATTTGCTGAATTTGCTGAATCCTTGACATGCTTGTAGGTAGTGAAATCCAGTGTTGCTTTTGCTCATAAACAGGTCAAGTTGGAAAGCGATGAGTGGTAGTGTTACAGTTACAGGTAATGACGCAGATACAGAGGAGAAATTTGCCATCTCAGCAGTGATCTATGAAACGAAATGTTTGTTGAAGAACTCCCTTATTTCCACATAGAAATGTTTAACAGTACTTCAGGTTATTTTGTAGCTCATGGGTTAGCTAAGTATGGTCGTACTACAGGTTGTGCTGGGGTCTGTTTGAACTCGTTTCCTCCTTGCATGCTGGTAACGGTCAAAATGATTTCCTGCCTGTGTTCTGGTTATGGTTCAAAAGGATTGTAATGTCTTTTGTAATCCTGCTACTTTCACTTACTTTTTGAAATTAGCCTGCTACTTTCACTTAATTCAGTGTACACACAAGTACGAAGATTATTGCGTTTGCTGGCACCAAGCCAAATTGTATGTCTAAGCCTTACGTTTAACAAGAATGAATTTCCCCTCTATTATTTTTTATGCAAATTCAGTTTTCTTTTTGTAATCATATATTTACGGTAGTTCCTATAATTCTATTGTACAAGTAGATGGGCGCCACCACGTAACAAGCAACCACAAGATCCATAATGAATGTTGGGAAAAGACTAAAGGAGCAAACGCTTACATCTATTCTTAACAATCCACTCCTAATAGATGGGCGCGGCAACGCGCGCCTAAATGATCTAGTGCATAATAGAACAATGAGCTCATAGTTTTGCCACAAGGTGTTCTTGATTTGGGACGCGGATAACAAACACTCATGCCATAGAAAATAATTTCTATTTTCAATATAAAGTATGCAGATCAACAACAAATAGTGTGTGACTGTAATACAATGCTATAGAAATGGTGCACACAAATACAATTTTGGCTCCTCCGGAACAGTATAGCAAAGCGCCAAAATACCCTATAATAATTGTATTAACATACACGTCCTACTCTACTAACAATTATTTGGTTATCATCGAAGCCAACGTCATTGTCTTCTTAATATGCAAAGTTATAAGAATATCTGAAGCTAACATAAATGCAAATATGCTTAATAGTCCAACACTGATTCCTGTTAAACTTGGAATTTAAAAGAATAGTTGGTCATTGTCTATAGTCCATATCTTGCAAATATGCTGAATAGTCCATATCTTGTTGGTCATTGTCTACTTTTGACGTTTCACAATTCTAATAACCAACGGTCACGTCAAAAGTAGAACACACAGAAAACTTGGCATGTACTTTGCTTCCTACTCGTCCTTGGTATTGCCTGCAAAAAGACGAGAATATAAATTATAACCTCCACACGCCCATCATGACAAGAATTGGATATGAGGATATAAAACATGGATATGAACTTAGATGTCTAGTTCCCAAGAATTGTTTCTTGCCAGTCGCTTTAAGTGTTCCATATGGAACCACATCTTTCACCTTTTTCTCATTGTAACACAAAACAACACACTTTATGGAACGACCGGTAGCAAACTGTAAGTTTAATTTAAAAGAATCAACAAAAATGTACAAGAATGAGGAAGGACAACCACTGGAAAACAGTCAGGTATGTCAAAACTCATGTTCAGGTCGACTTATTAGTTTCTTCGTTTTACAGTCAGTCACAGATGTGTGAATGATTTGGAGTAAGGTGCAAGGAAACAGACTGTCAACTGAATTACCAGGAAGGGAACGCATGCTGTGGCAAAAGCATTGTTGTGTGCATTGAGGATATGGAAGTGCAAACACGATTTTTGTTAATGATACGTCCAAGCGGACGTATCGGTTTCAAGAAGGAGAGGTAACAACGCAGGATGCAACCTGGATAGTGGCACGTCTCGGCAATATACAATTTTGGCTCCACGTCTGGTTGGTCCCACGCACCAGTTACTCAAAGTCGCGGAAAGTCAGAGGAGTCCCCATTATAGCATTATAAATATCTTGAATTTCGTCCAAATTTTGTACCATTAGAAACATCTTAGGTTTCACTGGCCACTAAATATACGACTCTTCGGCTCCGCTTGGTTCACTGTTTTTTCCTACACCGGTGAGAAAATGACCGATTCCTGTGGAAAAATACGGAGCACTCTAGGTCCGTGAAATAATACTGGCCGTTTCTGCCTCAAAAACCCTGAATCCAAGAGGGATCCTTAAGATGACCCAAATGAGTGTTCACGTTAGCATTTAAATTTCTCAAGGCGGTGACAATCAAGGTAGAAGAATGAACTTCATAAATAAAAGAACCACTCCTATAACAAATGAGTAAACACGATATCTTTAGGTGTATGTCCAATTCTAGCTAGTTCATATAAACTTTCAGCATCATTACACCAAGTTCCACAACACCTATAGCAAAAACATAAACTGAGGGGAAAAAACGCGAGAACCCGCAGTAGAACTGCATGCAGGGGCGGGCCCAGAATTTTGAGGGTGGGTATTCAAAATTATAAAAATGTTTTTGTATACGAAAGAAATGATTATAAAGGAAATAATATGGACTACTAATCATCTACAAGCAAAAAAAAATTGTGAAAAATTAATGCAACTTTAAGGTTCGAACTCTCAACCTAAAGATTTTTAATATGCATTGACCAATTTACCACTGCTTCATCATTTGTTCAATTATAGGATAGCATTCTCATTATACATACCATAGAAAAATCACATATCAACATTTTGACAAAAAATTTGGGTATTCAACTAAATACCCTTGACTTGAGCTGGGCCCGCCCCTGACTGCATGTCTTTGTATTAAGCCTAAAAGCACAAAAATAAAATAAAAGGTTTCACCTTGCATCCCAAAACCAGGTCAACAGACTTTGGATGACTGCCCACATAAATGACAAAAGTATTGCCCTCTTGATGTGAAAAAAACATAGCTTCTGGAATATGTGAACTCCAAAGCTTTGATACTACAAAAAAAAGTGAACCTTGCTGCTTTGCACATCTGTCCGTTTTTTCTTGATCATTACTGACTAAATTAACCTAGGGCTTTGCACATCATTGTCTAAAAACACCCCAACCCTCCGTAATAGATCATAAGTTGCAGCAAATACCTCAATATGCATTTCTGACTGAAGTTGACATACAAAACAAGAGATCATTGAATCGTGCCATGAATCAATGCAGGCGCAGTTTTACATATTTCAAAATTTTGGTGCCAACAAATTTATCATACAAGCCACCAGCTCGCTAGTACAATGAAGAAACCAACAAGGTCGACACCAAAGTTGGATTTCACTTACATCCAGCGGTTTCGTTGCGGGCAGACAATCCCCAATCTGTTCGTTGTAGTTGGTGGTGTGAACTGTCCCTGTCCAACACAGCCATGTTCGTCGGCTAGCTTTGCCCACCTTACTACAAAAATGTCGGTGAACTATAATTGTGAAGAAATGCAGGTGAACCAAAAATAATATGGAACGAAAAACTCGGTAAGCAAAAAATGCCGGTGAGCAAAAAAAAGTTGAACCAAAAGATGTCGGTAGACCGAAAATAATAGTGAACGAAAAATGTCGGTGAACAAAATGCTGGTGAACAAAAAGAATAGCAACCAAAAATACGAGTAAATCGAGAATGTTAATGAACTAAAAAGGTGATCGACTTGTCCAAAAGATGTTCCTCAGAAAATAACGATATTCAACGCTTTCTCTAAAAACTTTGTTCCAGAGTCCAAAAAAAAATTGTATTACCGAAAGAATTCGAAAATGAAATATGAGAAAAATAAATAGAAAATAGAAAGAAATAGGAAAATGAGAAAATAAAAATAGTACAAAAAGAGAAAAAGGAAACATCAAAAAAAGGAGGGAAGAAAGTAAAAAATCAAAACTGGAAAACGGAAAAAGAAACAGTGGGGCGGTGACCGCGGTCGGGAAAGAAATGAAGAAGAAGAAAGAGTGAGGAGTAGAAAAATCCGTCATTGACAGCGAAATGGGCAAGTCGATCGGGGGCATGCGTGAGGCCGTGAGAGAGCAGCCATCCCGGTACGCGAAATAAGAAATTCCCAGCGATAGCGTACGTGAGAATGGAAGGAAGAAAAGTTTGGAGTAAATGGGTCAGGCCCAGAAAGGAGTGTAAGAAAGGAGGGTACGCGGAGGTTGTACCGCTCCGCGGTACGCGATACATAGGGTTTGCCGCCGTGCCTGGCCCGCGACACGACTCGGGCCGATCTTGGGCTCTAGGTCGGCCCGTTTAGCGGCCGAGTGCGATTTTGCGCACAGCACACCAGGCATCGCCATCGCCACCGCATCACACACACCACACACACAGCACGCACGCCCATTCCCTTTCTCTCCTCCCTGTCCCAGATCCCGTCGCCATCGCCTCATCCTCCTCTCCTCCGGTGTCCTGCCGCCGCCACGAGCGCTGCACCCCCACCGTCGCGCCTGCGCTGCCTCGCCCGCGGTCCTGGCCCGAATCTATTCCTTTTTCTGTTGACCTGGTTCGATCCTATTGTTATCTCACCACCTCCCGAAACCCTCTCCCTCCCGAAACCCTCCTCGTTCCTCTCGGCGGCGGCGGCAAGATCTCCCGGAGAACGGCGGAAAGATCTTCCGGAGAACGGCGGCGGCGGCTAGCGTCCTGACCCTTTTTGCTGCACGTCTCCTTGCCTCCCTCCTCCTGCTGGTCGCACAGCGCTGGTAGACATGAAGGGCATGTGGTGAACCGTGGAGGAAGAGGGTACGGCTGGGGGTTAGCCGAGGTAGAGGACGGACGTGAAGACGACTGAAAGAAGCACCACTTCATCCATTTGTCCTCTCTGCTCTATCCAATCTGAAGGTGAGAATCTGACCCTTCCCCTCTTTGGTTAGGTGAATCATCATTTGGCCGAGGCATGATTGTCATGTTACATGTATGTGTGACTATTACAGTGGTGTAGATGCTCACATATTCTTGTATAGGAATGCCGCTGTGAAGTTCAAACTTCTATTGCATCCTACAAAGTTATCAATCCTTATGGGTGTCCGCGGCGCACGGAAGCGTCGGAGGATGAAGGAGAAGGGCCTCTCTCGTGCTAGACGGAGGCGGATAGAAGGGTTGGGTATGTCGGATGTGCCTCGACCTTTCGTCTTGGGGAGACGAAGTCGTAAAGATGGAGTTGCATGGACTTGCAAATGCAAGACAGAGAACCGACCTTCCCAACATTTATTCGTGAATCTTCCCGCCTTCAGCTGCAGCAACCCGAATTGCAAATTTGACCCAGTGAGTCACATGTTCAACCTCTGTTTACATCTTTGTGTAGAGTTGATCAGAATTCAGAGTAGTACACACAGTGTTATCCTCTTGTCTCTTGATATATTACTAAATTATGCAAGCTGATATCATCATGAACAATGCGTTGGCTTAGAGATGCTTGTCTTGTGTAGTTATTTACAATCTGTTGAACTTTCTTTTTGTTAGGTGCGTGTTAATTTCCGATTTTCTTTTGGAAACCTGGATGCCAACGGAGTTAACCCGATTGGTTTGATACATCGCCAGTTGGGTGGTAAGTTATTCTTAGCACCTTTTATCTAGATTCATCTTTCAAATAAGGATGCTTTTGCATCCATCATAATCCTTTTGTTATAGCTATACCTCTCATGCATATGTAGCAGTAAACATCCATATTTTTGATAGGTGAACATTGTCCATGGTACTTAGCAACAGCACTGACCGAAATTGTTTTCTTGGTAGATGACTGTTTGACATTTGCCATTGCAAAGGCTGCTGAGATAACTGTCAGAATAGTGCTCTCCTTATTGGGCATTCAACGTGAGCTAGGGAGCTTTAATCCTTACCATCTAAGGGACAACTTTGTTAGTTCTCAGTTGGACGAAGGCGTGGCAATAGAAGATATTTGCATCTTTGATAGATATGCAAAGCTTAAGATGCTTGAGCTCTTGGAAACAGTAGGAATACAGGAACTGAGGAATGAGGTGAGATATGCCTCATTATTTCACCCTTCTTTGCAATAAGATCATGTCAAGCATAAGAGTATTGGGTGTACTATCTCCTAGTGCATAAGATTGGCATCTTGCCGCTGTTTCTGGACAACTATGCTGGGAAGTGTGACATATTGTTTGTGAAGCATTTGTGCTGCGGACTAATTATATCTCATATATTGTTTCATGTATTCTGCACTAGTTATGTGATGACCAGACTTTTGTTGTTTTTTAGGAGGAGGGGTGTATCTACAGGATGAAGAGCGAAACAATTGATGCTGACTTTGAAACTGTAGCGATGACATTGGCTGATGGATACGCCTTGGTTGTCAATTTTGCACTTGGCCTTAACTTTGATAACCTGGAGTATCATATAGTTTATAAAGCACCATATAATAATGAAAACCCACTGCCGGAGTCACTTGCATCACACGCGGTTGTCCTTGTCGGGGCAGCTAGGCATGGACTAATGGATTACTATTATTTTGTAAATTCTCATGGGATCCAATTTTGTCTTCGAGTCGCGAATGGCTTCCACCTTGGGGGAATAGGGAAGCTTCGTGCCAAAGATATCTTGGAGAGGCCGCATAAATTTCTGAGGATATCAGTTGAACCGAAAGGAGAATCCATGGTGACCTGGGATTACTAGGATGAGAGGTACGGTATAATTCTGGTAGATAAGTTTCTGCTCATTTTCACATGCAGAGATTGGATCAGTACAAGGCCCAGTAGTTTCATGGTCCTTTAGTGTTTTATTTTTTCCTTACCTTTATATGTTCACCTGTCAACCAGCAGCTAGCTAGCTACAGGCTCCTAACTGAATTGGACTCATGTGCAGTGGATTGCCAAATTTGGGATTAGAATTCCTTACTTAATTGCTTATAGATGTTTCATTATTCTGCAGGAGTGGGGATGATTTATCAACCAGATCGCAAAATGCTTTGTAGATTGCGGAAAGGGACGGATCCTTGTTTTTATCAGGTGTGTTTGTCTGAAATCGTTTAGGTGTTGCTATTGTTGATTGGGAAATGGTCGTTTTCGATATACCTCTATTATACAGTGGGAGGGAAAGTGTCACGGTAGGATTTGCTACTTTTGTAGGCTTATCTTAGAAAAAGGTTTCTTTGTTTTCTTTGCGGACAAAGCACGGAAGGGATTTTCTTTCGTTCATTTTTTATTAGTAGTTTCTGTTTTCCTGTGTATCATGTACCTTAAGTTGTTCCAGAGAAGCATTTCGTGTTATCTCGTTATTCTCCTTTGTCTTTGTTTGCTTTAGTTTTATTTTTATTATTTGGTAGATAAGATACTCACTCTGTGACTTTTGTGAACTTCACTGGCCTCCCTGTTAAGCGTTCTTGCTAAGTTTATTAGAGTTGATCGCTCCCATGTCACTACTCACTACTCAAGGTTGTAAAATACATTCTTGAACTTACCTGACATGGACAACTCCGCTGGTTTCCTGTTCGTTCTTGCTAAGTTTATTAGAGTTCATCTCTCCCACGTGACTTCTGAAGGTTGTAGAATACGTTCTTGAACTTACCGGACATGGACAGGATGACGTAGTTTTGGATTTTATGATTGCGCTGTTCATGGTATTTGAGTCGCTGTATAGTCGCCGACTATACAGCGAGTCGTTTCTCAAAAATCACGGCGACTCGCGACTATACAGCGACTTGCCGCGACTATACAGCGACTTTGCTCGACTATACAGCGAGTCGGAGGGTTGGCGACTCACCTGCGACTCGCGACTCAATTATCATGGCGCTGTTTGTTTTTCAGAGTTTATGTGAGTACTACGACTTTATTTGTTTGTGCACATAAATTGTTTGTGATGGTTCAATGTAAACACTCTATTTTAATTTTATTTCTTCATTATTGTACCAATGTGTTTTCAGTTCCTACATTTTGTAGCCTTTTATATTCTTAGATTGTATCATCATGTTATTTTGGCCATGTGCTTACATTATCTTAACGCATTGGTAAACGCCAAGATAGATTATCTCATGCACTACATTGTTTTCAGATACCTGTCAGGAGGTAAAGTGTAAGCGTGATAAGAAAAAATAGGTTAGTCAACTTTCGATATTTTTTCTCAACTGCATGTGCCCTATATCCGCTCAGTGTTCGGTTTTCTCATGACTATGGACCAGATTTTAATCGGTTGCTATTTGCTAATGAATTGTAGCTGTCCTTACAATTTCACTTTATTAGCATGAGTATCCAATTAACCTATACAGAGTATTATTTGTCATTACAAAAAATATTTTGTTTTGTCAAAAGTTAGCATGTTTAAGTATTTTTTGTTCTTGTTGGAAAATACTAGTCCTGATGAAAATAACAGATTTTTATGTGTGCTTGCATAGGTTAAAGAGACTCCTGAGCCAAGGTCTCGAGCGGCAAATGTTACCAGGCGTGGTGTCCCAGATCGAGGTGGACGAAACAGATCTGTTGACCATAGCTCCATTGGTAATAGAAGAACACCATTTGAATCTTCGAGGCTGTTCATTGTGTTTGTGTTTGACCATTTATCTTATAAAAAAACACAGACTTCAAGGTCCTCGGTCTCAGGACCTGGTATGCCATCAACCAATTCCACTCAGAGGGCCTACGTCTCTGGCAGAGCGTTTTAATGCGTTGTGTGTGTATGTATGTCGTTGGACTGAACGATTGGTGGTGATTTGTTTTCGGTTTCGTTTATCTTAGTATATGCGCGGAGCAACAGTCCTTGTAACTCTTTGAGACCTAGTTTACCTAACAGTTGCCATCCTGTTTTTTTATTTTCTAAAACCGTCTTCCATCTTTGAAATACTTCTCTTGATATCGTCATGTCTCTTGAAAAGTAATTCTGCGAGCCATAATTATAAGTTATATAACTTGAGTTAGATTATCTCCTTTTTCCAGCAAAAAAATAAATAAATAATCAGAAGGAGCACAAATCCATTTTGTAACCTATAAAGTTCCTGGCCTATCCTGGGCGTTCAATCGAGCATCTCCACTAGCACCAAAGGCTCATTGGGTTTCGGATGCAAAAATCGTGCGAGGAGCCGCCGGAGCATAAAGCCTTTTCGTGAGCTATAAAGTTCCGGGCCTATCTGGACATTCAACCACTATTTTAGATTTGTACAACTACTTTTGCTCATTGCGAAAAACCCCGCCTACCCATTCCCCGCTCATTGCAAAATACAATTCTTAACTTATTATGCTTCTATGTGTGACAAACCTCCAACTTTTGTTCATCTCTTACTATTCGTTTCTTTTTCACCATAAACAAGTAATTAAAAGGAATGATGCCATAATAATTGAATATTTTCACCATTTTTATCTTTACCGTCTCATGATATAATAAAAAAAAGGCATGGAACTGTTTAGTATCTCTTCATCCGTCCTCGTTTGTGCTAGGCCGGTAAGCCTGGAACTAAAGTAGAACCCGGCAATGGCGAAGTCACTCCACCCTTCCAAACCCACTTTGGACCAAGTTGAGGAGGAATGCTCTGGGAAGCAGCCAGACAACCTCGCAAAGCTCGACGACTCGCTGGCGGCGGTGACACTAAAGAAGAAGCGCAAGTCACACATACAATGTAGGAAACAATTGGGTCTTATTTGTTAGAAAGTTCTCTTTTTGTGTAGCCCAAAATACAAAGTTTTTTTGAAGAAATTTCTTGCATACACACATGATATGTACTTGTGTAACAAATTTCTGATTTTTTGAGACGAAAAGTATGGTTTTCAAAATTATCAAAAAAAGAGCTTGAGTGAGCTCGTGTGCAATTACCGATTTTCGCGGCCTGTTACCCTAAAAAAAGAGAATAACATCCCTACCTAGAGGATTCCCTTCCCGAAGGGCGATCTGTGCGTCTACGCGCTCCTCCGCTGGCGCCACGTCTCTGGGTGCGAAGCCCCCCGCGGCGGCCGGTGTACGCATTCAGGGTGTACAGATCGTTGAGGAAGGCAGCACGTACATCCTAGATCGATCGTAACTAGCACGTACATCTGTGTTGACATCTGTGTTGCGATTAGTGCTCCTAATTGACATGTCATTGCAACACACGTCTTCATAGTGAAAGACGACAATTTACGGATAGAAGAAGTCCAAGTTCTCCGTGTATTAATTCTTTTGGTGATAGCTCAATAACTTGGTATCATAATAACCGCAATGTACCTGCGTCATGTGCATGAAGCAAAGAACATCAGAAGTTAAGATGCATCGTCAATAAGATCTATATATTGTTAGACGATGGAGAAAACATGCGAGACCTCATCGTGCGAGACCGCATGTTTCCTTGACTTCACAAATCATATATTCACCAACTGGCTGAAACAAAACGTGATTCTGCTTCAAAAAGCATCTCTCTTGTTGACTCATCGGTTATCTTCTACTTTGATTATCTTCTTAATTGACTGAACCATTATAAAAGAGGGGGAATATAAAATTAACCTCGTAACGCAATTTGCAAGCTCATACGGTCGATGAAAGAAACAATAACGATATTTGATGCACACCTTAGCGGCTTGCTTTCAGCACAATTTGGGATGTTACAATGATATGCTTATTCATAAGAATTAGATAATCAAAATAGGAGAATCCGGTTCCAAGTCCAGTCAGTATTTAGTATATTTCCAAATAGTAAACAGGAGAGTGAATGTGAAGGTGCATGCATGTCATTTTGTTAACCAAATTCGCATTCCTGAGCAACTCTGAATTCTAGGCACCAATCTCTGTCTCACAATGATACATGCATAGGGTAGAATCTTGACAAATTTAGCCGGATGGAACCGCAGCAAACTAAAAGACCATCAAAAGAGGACTCAGTTACCCCCAACGTTTTGCTTCATCTCCAACTGGACTTGGGGCGGGCAGCAGTCTAAAACATCGAACACTTCTCAATTTATAAGCTGGCTAGTGCTGCTCGACCTGACTGAAGGAGGAGTTGACAGGAACGCCAGAGAAGATGACAAATATCATCACACTTGATCAAGAAACTGAACAAAACCATAGGCAAAGTCGCAAAGACGGCTCCCCTCCAACCGCGGGGGAGCAAGATAGGTCGGCTCCCGGCCAGCATTGGGGCTGCGGAGGAAGACAGGTGGGAATTCGGGAGCAGCGGCGGACACGCCTGTTCTGGCTGTTACCGATGTACTTGCCCAACCCAATTCGTGCCAGAGGAGCTCCGTCCTCGACGAAAGCGGAAGATCGTGGGTTCAGCGCAGCCAATCGGCGGCACGACTCGCTACATGACCATGACACACCCGGCCATGGCCGAGAAGCTCCGCCGCGAGCTGGCCGGATGCGAGTCCGGCCGTGGCCGAGAGGCTCCGCCGCACCAAGAAGCTCAACCGCGAGCTGGCCTCCTTGCCCGCAAGGAGGGAGGAGGGCGGAGCAATGGAGCCATCGCTATCTCGCCCACCACGGTCTGCACTCTTCCCGGCGTCCCCGCCACGCTGGGAGCGGTCATACCTGAAGCGAACGACGTTCCACCCTGTCCACCGTGGCGAGCGCCCCCGACGGCTCCTCGGACACACGGGGCGGCGTCGAGATCGAGAGCACTGGGAGCTACGCCTCCACGACACACGCTGGTCAGCGACGCAGGCCTTCGTCCGCTTCCGTTCTTTAATTGATCGTTTTGCATTAATTGAAGTCAATCGCCTGAACATTTGTGGCTGGCCGGTTGGGTTGATCAAGTGGAGAGGAGAACAAAAAGAAACGAGGGTCGTATTAGGTGATGCGGTGAGAGGGTAAAACGGTTCAAAACGGACATTGTTGAGTTGTCAAACATTGAGACGATCTGGGCTGTTTGATCGGATATTGAACGGCTCAGATTTAATGTATCTCAATAAGTTTGCTCTTTTAATAGTAAGTATAGATTATTGCGATACTTGGCAGATATGCAAACAACCAAAATTGAACAGTGTGAGAAGAAACCGACACTTGTCGCAATTAGAACGAAGGTGAGGTCCCTTTCAACGAAGGCGAGGTTCAAAGTATAGCTGGCCAACCGGGCGGCCCGGCCCGGCACGGCATGGGCCCGTCAAGGCACGGCCCGCTTAAGGCACGGCCCATTTACGGCACGCCTCTAATCGGGCCGTGCCGTGCCGGCACGTGGGCTTCAATTTCAGGAAGCACGGCCCGTCAGGCACGAATACGGCCCGTTACGCACGAATAAGGCCCGTTAAGTCTGAAATATATATATTTTTTATAAAATTCAAAAAAAAAGATAAAAATAGCTATAAAATTTAAAATAATAATAAAAAATAGCTAATCGTGCCGTGCCGTGCCGTGCCGGCCCGCGTGCTCCAAGTCGAGGAGCGGCCCAGGCACTAACGAGCCCGTGCCGTGCCGCGGCCCATTTAAGTCGTGTCGTGCCGTGCCCGTGTCATGCCAAAAAAGCCGTGCTTCGGGCCGGCCCATTTGGCCCGGCCTATTTGGCCAGCTATAGTTCAAAGGAACCTTTTTTCAACTGTGATAAGTGGGCCGGGCTAATCCGGCCTGTACTCGTGGAGGTGCGCAAGAAGCATCGGCCCGGCCATCTAGACGATACCTATCAGGCGGTGCCTAGGTTTCCTTCGCCGTTCGCCGACGCCGCCCCCTCCCTCCCCCATCCCCCTCCCCACACAGTGACCTCCAATCGCCGGAGCCCTGAGAGAAAGAGCCGTCCGTCGACATGCATGGCAAGCGTCTCCGCCGCATCGGCGATGATTGTCCCTCTGGCGTTACGCGTGAGAGTTTCAGGCAGGACGTATGCTTCCTGCTCGATCGCATCCACGGTTTCTACGGGCGGCGCTCGACCTGCTGCAGGCAGGGAAGAGGATTCCCTCGCTAGCCCCGCGCCTCCTCAAGGCCGGCGTCTGCTTCGGATTTCTTGATCCGGTCTCCAACATCATCGCCAACACTATCTCCCATACGCCCAGCCCCGAGGAGGAGAAGGAAGACGATGATGATGCGAGGGATTCGATCATCTCTAAGATCATCACCAACACCAACGATGGGCAAGTATTCGTGATACCGCTGACCCCACACAGGGTTCGCTCCATGACTGTGGCGAGGCGGTCGCTGGAAGGTCTCATCAGTTTCCTCATATTCCAGTACCGTTACTTGGTGACTGCAGAAGCAGTGCGCTACCTGCGCCTCGCTGGAGGGGATCTCATCACTGCTGTGCGGCTCATCGAGCAGGATCGTGACAAGACCCTGCCGAGTTCGCTTTCAATCTCATGTCCCTTACCACCAAAATAGCCTTGGAGTGTGCTGCCGTGTCTGCTGGGCACCCCAAACCACTCGATCTTGTGGGAATGTCGTTTTCGCTAGCGTCTCAGCCGGTCAAGGTTTTGAAGGTCCTTCAGATGCACTGCAGCTTATGCCCTGCGACCCTCAAGCTGCTTGCCAAGCTGCTCCGTGACTCGATTAAGCTTGAAGGTCGGGGTATCAACAGGAAGAAGAAAAGAAAGAGGGGTGAAGGGAAGAGGAAGAGGGATGATCTGACGACAGTGAACACAGAACTTGTGGAGTGGAAGCCGGGTATGCATGCAGCCTTCAGACACACACAAACTTTGAAGTTACTCCTTCTCGGCAAAATCCATGCCTTGTACCTGGAGGCACTAGCCTTGCTGCCTCGGGATGGCCTGCGCAGTCTTCACCATGGCAGCCTCATCAAGGGCGGATATTGCTATGGCCCCATGGATCCTGTTTCCAACATCATCCTCAACACCATTTTTTATGGCGTTGCATTCCCCACGCACCCAGACTTTGTGTTCGACTTTCAGGTGGACATGATCTGCACGAGAACACTGATGCGCATCGAATGCTGCTCCCTCTATGGTCTTGTTGCCTTTCTCCGTGCTCGGTTTAGCTTCCTCACAGAGCACGATGCTCTCTGGTTTCTTCTTCTAAGCAAGTTGGACTTATGGTTAGCTATCAAGATGGTGCAAGCGTCTTATCTTGCAGATGCTACTGGAACTGACTCTGATGCATATAAGAAAGCAGCGCTTGCTTCATGGCACCCGGACCCTGACGCACTGGTGAAATTCGCCACCTCGTCTTTGGACATTTTGCCCACCGATATGCTTGCGTACACACTGGACGATAGCGCAGTTGAGCACCTCAGTAGGCTTATGTCCACATTTTCATCTATCAAGTCAAAGAAGCTGAAAGAAGTATCACCAAGCTCAAAGATCTTGAATGAGAACCAGAAAATGTTAATTTCGGCGATCCGAAAAAAGTTTAAGGCTGACCAAAAGTTTTATCTCAAAAAGGTCAATGCTGCATTGAACAGATTTTCTCGGCAAGAATTGGTTAGTACATTTTGTAGTTTACTCCGTTTTCATTTTGTAGTTAACATGAAATGGAAATAATAGAGAAAATACCCTTAAGTGTATTAGGCAAAAACGTTGTGCTGAAATTTTATTTATTTATTAAATATGCATCACAATTTAATGTGGTTCAGTGCCATTTCCTTGAATGTCCATACCGATCTGCTTCAGTTTTTAGGTGGACTATGATCATGTGTAGTTGATATGAAATGGAAATAACAGTGAACTTCAAGCTGTATTAAATAGAAAAATAAAATGTTGGGCTGAATATTTACTCATTTGTTTAAATGTGCATTACAGTTAAACGTGATTCGCTGCCATTTCTTTGAATGTCTTTTTTACCAATCTGCTCCATTTTAGGTGGATTATGAACTTCATATTATCTGCGGTGTGAATCCCAAGGTAACTGAAGGCTCCTGTGTTAATCTGTTCAAGAAGAGGTTCAAATTTGAGTATTTCCATATCAACTTCTGGGCAAAACCAAAGCAATCTCCTGGCACACCTCTAGTGCTGTTCTTCGCCGAGTGTAGCAATATTGATAATGATGAGGAAGAAAGACCATCCTTGTGCGTCCCTGTGATGAGTTCTTTGATAGATGATGGTATGCTCTCTGCTTGCACTTTCCGTTTACACAATAGATATCTTATTTTAGTTGTGTGCGTTTTTAATTAGCATTAAGTATTTACTTGACATGCTTATACACTATCACTGCACAATTTGATTAAGTCAGCCATTAAGTTGAAGAAAAGATCACAAAATACTGTTCCAGTATTTACCTTGTGCATTTTTCTCCCATATTTTTAGGACATAGTAGCTCTGTAGCTCTTTAGTATTTAGAACTTCTGCACCACCAAAGAATCGTAGTATGACGGCATGGAATTCCTTTAGAATTAAATAGCACGAAAGAACATTTACAACCATTGTTGACGCGTCACAGCTCGGATTTTTCTAACCTAGTTAGAGTCTTTCATGATGGCACCATTTCATCCCCTGTACTAATTAAGTGCCATGCACATCTCAATGCTCTCTAACAGAACTACCTCCTTTTGGAATTTATCGAACACCTCATATCTGAACAACTCACTACCTTGCTTCTTTATTTGCCGCGACAACTTCAGAATTTTCTAGGCATTGTATGGAAGCTTGTGTTCTTAACTATCAACTCTTCTTAGCTGTGTCAAACCTAAGTCAAAACTATATAATTGCAAGCTTGCGACCAATAATAACCTGATGAAAAATGAATTTCCACTCTCTGACCTTGATGTAGTTTTGTAAGAAATCCTTGAGTGGAATATGTCCATGAAATAGGCTGGAATCCGCGCCTCACGAATCTTGTACCTAGTAGCCCACCACTTTTATCCTCCAGCTAAAATCAGAAATGAAAGAGTGCATTTTAACTCAAATTCCTTGGGTCAATCTATGCACCCCATATAGACGAATTCAGCCTTCAAATAAACAGAGGGTCTTCTCTTAATTGAGGATTATTTTCTTTTGGGAAGTTTCTTCAAAATATGCCACATGCACAATCTGTGCTCGGTGGTAAGCTCATAGCCTCCCTGATGTTAGCTTCTTCAGTCATCTAAGTCTAGGCTCTTACCCTCACATAGCTTTTAAGGTTGCAAACAACCATTTGTAAGGCATAATAATCTTAATTACAAGACAGCCGGTGCTAAAAATCACTGTCTTCTTATGGTGATTTACGCCATGATATTGTAATAGTTAGTTATGTCTGTAAA
The DNA here is from genome assembly GCA_947311845.1 of Poa pratensis. Lineage (NCBI taxonomy): Eukaryota > Viridiplantae > Streptophyta > Magnoliopsida > Poales > Poaceae > Poa > Poa pratensis. Next base: position 19,945,780 of record CAMZMU010000088.1, read on the forward strand.
ATCAGAAGAGACCAATTGCCAAAGTGGTACAGTGTTTCTAGGCTGTGGCATCTTTCCAAAATTACTCCATAAAACTTTGGGTTCACAGTACTAATTCTGTAAGTCTTTATTCGAGCAGCCTACATTCTGAAAACCGCCAGCGTTGACATGAAGTAATGTGAACACCTGTGAGGTGCCTATGGTTGCGTTGTGGCACGAGTAAAATCTGTTTTCCCCTTCTCGCATTTGGCGGTTAGTCTGGTTAATAGATGCTTACTAGGTGTCACCTCCGTAATTGTGAAACTCACTAATGAAGCCATCTTATATTTTTTATCACTAGTCCTCTTGATAATTGTACGAGCATCACATCAACACATAGTTTCTTTCCTTCTACGCTTCTTATGGTGATGGGTGGTCGTTTGAGCTTTCTTTGAGGGATCAATAGCGTATGCACCTTTTTTCGTCTCAAATCCTTCCTATCACATTGGAAACACTTCCATATAAGCATAACTATGTCATCCACTAGCTTCTCTTGCTGACCTATACAGACTCTAAGTCCAGCAGGATGCGCACATGACCTGTAAAAGTTCTCCACAAAGTCTGTAGTCGTCTAGTATCATCCATTCTAAGGGCTTCAGTTTCTCTTTGCACTTGGGGATGAATTATGAACACTGTAACAACACTAATATGATTCAGTTGGTACCGTAATTGCATATCTATCTAAATTTTAACAACAAGGCAAAAACAATGGTCTCTGGCTAGATACTCACACGTAGAGGCATGCTTCCTTTTTTCCTGGGTGTTCTAAAACCATTATTATTACTTTGTGGGGCGTTTATGTCGGTGGATGATTGGGCATCAACAAATTCATGTGCAGTGCAGGCATGGTATTGCTAGCTTCATAATCTGCGAAGACGTTTGACCATGGGTCAATGCACATGCACATGCACATCTAAACTAGGCACATGTACTATCGCATATACTCCCTCCATTCCACAATATAAGATAGTGTAGCCATTTTCCACATTCACATGCATACACATGTATGTAACCACTTTTTAGTGTATGTGTACATTCTTTTCTATTATGAATGTAGACATGAATGTGTAACACCTAAAACATCTTACATTATGGAACTGAGGGAGTACATAACAAATGTAAGTGTAATAGAACGTCTGCGGAAAGTTCTTGGAGCCCATTTTTTGTTTATTTTTTTAATCAGTTAAAAAAATTCTGGAAAAAAACCTAGATGTTGACAGTGCTATTTGGGTCGGGGCTGTGGTTTGTGTCCTTGAGTTAGTTTGGTTGCATGATTGGCACCAGTTGGATGATTGCACATCGAATGCTCACTTATTTTCATTTTGTTGTATAATAATCATTAGTCCATGTACTGTTTTTCTTTTATACTTTTGTGGCGGATCTTGACCTTCATATCTTATCGGAAATTTAGTGCGTGATGAATTGCTTGAGACCCTTGTTTGGCTTTTTTGGTTGTTGAGGCTGACGATCTATTTTTTTTAATGAAAGCCCGTTGCTTTTGCTGTGAGCATAATGGAAGCAAGATTGTGCATCCATGGCTTGAAAGATATAATGGACGCTACGAGGATTTCCACAATATGGCTTCCGGAGACCGTGGTGTACTAAATGAGTTTATTATCAGTTCTTATGAGCTTGAAGTGGATAATATGTCCACGCTAAAGGAGGACTGGATTTATTTCGATCCTAACATGGACGCCAAGGTTGCCCAAATGAATCCTATTCCTGACTGGGCTAGGAAAGTTCGCGAATGGGGAAGAATCATATGACAGCTTGTAAATTCCACACCAAACTCTTTCTTGTAAAAACGGTCGGTAATTCGCAGTGTGAGACGTGTAATAACAATTTCAGTAGGTTTAATTTACAGTATTTATCTTTTCTTGTGTTTGTAAATCATGTTTCAACATTTAACTGTTTTTAGAGAAGATACAATATGAGCCATTGCAATAATTTTACGTCCATCACTTGGTACTTTATTCCGGTGATTTGAATTATGAAGACTATTTATTATATTTTGATAGTTTATGTTAATGTATACTCCACACCTGATATGCATTCTCCTTCATGGCCCTGCATAATTTTTTTTGAGGCAGTCTCGAAAATAGGCTACTCACTCCGACGCGAAAAGGTTGTCCCACCCGCCATTTTAATAAAAAGTCCTCAAGCTTTGAAAACATATCATGCATCCCCTACTGCTCTAGTCCATCCCGTTCCCTCGTTGGAGATCTTTAGATCTTTCTTCTCTCTTCAACTCGCTAGGGGACGCCGTGACTTGTGCAGGTCCGCCTCTCTCTCCCAAACTACCAGCCGTTGTCGCGTATTTCTCTCCTGTTGCCCGTGGTAGCGCGAGGTCAAAGTTTCGATTTTTGGCCGATGACATTGACTGAATTGTCAGTGGTGGAGGAGCGGTAAAGTTTTCAACAGACGACATCCCTCCCACAAATCAACACGTTAATGCTCTCTTGTTTTGTATGTCAACTTCAGCCAGAAATGCATATTGAGGTATTTGTTGCAACTTATGATCTATTACAGAGAGTTGGGATGTTTTTAGACAATGATGTGCAAAGCCCTAGGTTAATTTAGTCAGTAATGATCAAGAAAAAACAGACATGTGCAAAGCAGCAAGGTTCACATATTCCAGAAGCTATGTTTTTTTTCCACATCAAGAGGGCAATACTTTTGTCAGTTATGTGGGCAGTCATCCAAAGTCTGTTGACCTGGTTTTGGGATGCAAGGTGAAGCCTTTTATTTTATTTTTCGTGCTTTTAAGCTTAATACAAAGACACATAGTTCGTCTGCGGGTTCTCGTGTTTTTTCCCTCTGTTTATGTTTTTGCTATAGGTGTTGTGAAACTTGGTGTCATGATGCTGAAAGTTTATATGAACTAGCTAGAATTAGACATACACCTAAAGATATCGAGTTACTCATTTGCTATAGGAGTAGTTCTTTTATTTATGAAGTTCATTCATCTACCTTGAGATTCTCACCGCCTTGAGAAATTTAAATGCTAACGTGAACACTCATTTGGGTCATCTCAAGGCCCCCGCTTGGATTCAGGGTTTTTGAGGCGGAAACGGCCAGTATTATTTCACGGACCTAGAGTGCTCCGTATTTTTTCGAAGGAATCGGTCGTTTTCTCACCGGTGTAGGAAAAAACAGTGATCCAAGCGGGGCCTAAGAGTCGTATTTTTAGTGGCCAGTGAAACCTAAGATGTCTCTAATGGTACAAACTTTGGACGAAATTCAAGATATTTATAATGCTATAATAAAACCTAGACATCACCTAGAAGTTTTAATGGTACAACATTTATGAGCACATGTTGCTTGATCTATTATTAGTACACGGTTTACCGGATACAATTTTCCCGCTATGAGATTTTCCGGTATATAGAGTCGTTCTTTATTTGTAAATCAGAACTCCTCTGACTTTTCCGTGACTTTGAGTCACTGATACGTGGGACCAACCGGACGTGGAGCCCACCTGTTAATGACCCAAAGTCAGGCTGGGAGAGAATCGCACCTCCACAAATCAACACGTTTAATGCCACACACGCTGCATCCCCTCTCCTCGCTTACCTTACACCAACTCTTCTGGGTGCCCGCCCGCTGGTTTCAAAATCCAGGCCGGCAAAATGGCGGCGTCGCCGTTCTGGGTGATGCTGGGTACCGCGGCGGAGATATCAGGAGGGGAAGAAGCGGAAGAAACAATCTCCCTCCCGCTGGCGGCGCCCCCGCGCTTGGCGGTCCTCAAGCTTCCCCGTAGTATGCTGCCGGACACCACCGCCGGCGTGTCGGTCGTCGCCGCGATCCCTTCCGCCCTCCTCCTCCACGTCGGTGAGGGCTCAACCTCTCGCTACTACCTGCCGGATACCGACACCTTCATCACCATCCCCGATCCAGAGTTCCTGCATCCGGGCCGCCTCGGGCTCCTCCTCGAACCGAATGACGGCCTCTTCGTGATTGAGCTCCAGCCGCCGGCGGTCGAGGGCGACCAAGCCACGCTCCTCTGGTATGACGAGTCTGGTGATTGGGTTCGCAAACCCCTCTTGTACCCCCTACCGATTCGGCCGCCGTTGGCCCCCCACGGCGTGGTCTCGCACTCAGGCAGCCTGTGGTGGGTCGATCTGTTCCGATGTCTCCTTACCTGCGACCCCTTTGCGGAAGTGCCGGCGCTTGCCGTTGTCAACATTCCGCCGGGCAAAGAGCTGGAGTACAAGGAAACTCGGGCCAAGAGATCCACAAGCGGCGCTGCGTTGGCGCAAGCGGCGGCAAATTGCGTTTTGTGGACATGTATAAGAGTAGGAACAGCGGCGGCTGCAGGCAGATCAGCGTTTGGTCCCTGACAGAGAACAAGGTGTGGACACTCGATTGTGAGGCCACTTTTCAAGAGATTTGGAACCACGAGACATACAAGGCCACTCCTTTGCCAAGGAAGACTCCAGATCTTCTACTGATACATCCCTTCGCCCCCAACATCGTGTACTTCACAATCAACGACTGCATCTTCAGTGTGGATCTTATTTGCAGGAAGTTGGTAGAGTTTACTTTCTGCAAGCTGTCTGTGCCGCCCAACGACCACAGTGTCATCACCCCCGTTCATGCTTGGCAGCCTCCACCACAGGAGTTTCATATCGATGACCTGCTGGATTCGTCGGAGGATGATCGCTGGTCTGACAACAGTGATGATCCTGCAGATACGGATGGCACAGACGAGTCTGATGGTCCTGATATGGATGGCACAGATGAGTCTGATGATCCGGATGACACATGATATTAGAGTTCTTTTGTGGTACCAAATGCCCCTATATTAGCATCGAGGAGTTGACTGGAGAAATCTTCTTCTTTTTATCCTGTTAAGAAAACTCATTCAGCTGGTTCAGAAGTGAAAGAAGAAGAATGTAGAGTCCGTAGCTATATAAGCAATGCTTGACAACTGAAGTCTTGCTACCCCTTTTTGCATGGAGCAAGTCAGAGAAAACTTTTGAAAAAGCATCTGGAAGTAATATGTAGATTCATCAGATTTTGTGATCAGATCTATCCTTCATTCTCGCTAGCAATGTATTGTTAATCTCTAACTTTGTCGGATTGGCTAGCTTCATTAATCCGAGCAATAGCTTGTGTATTATATTAGCATGTTTCCAAGTATACCAATGCAATCATGTATCCTCTGTGCCATAATTAGTAAAACAAAAAAGGGTTCGAGGCATGTTCCACAAATATAGATTTGCTGGATTCTTTGCTATAGAATATCGTGAACTTGCAGAAATATTTGTTTTCACATTATTTTATACAGATAAAAATTATGCTCATACTGACTGTAAGATTGTCAACGTATATTTGTTCATCATGCCGTAAATTTAATTGGTACCACAATTTTCAGGGAGGATGAGTTTTAAATACCAGTTACTTTTCTTGTGTTGCTTTAGTCTATATTGCCGAGACGTGCCACTATCCAGGTCGCATCCTGCGCTGTTACCTGCACATCATGTTTGCACTTCCATATCCTCATGCCACACATCAATGCTTTTGCCACAGCATGCCTGAGTGGTTCCTTCCCTGGTAATTCAGTTGACAGTCTGTTTCCTTGCACCTTACTCCAAATCATTCACACATCTGTGACTGAATGTAAAACGAAGAAACTAATAAGTCGATCTGAACATGAGTTTTGACATACCTGACTGTTTTCCAGTGGTTGTCCTTCCTCATTCTTGTACATTTTTGTTGATTCTTTTAAATTAAACTTACATTTTGCTACCGTTGTTCCATAAAGTGTGTTGTTTTGTGTTACAATGAGAAAAAGGTGAAAGATGTGGTTCCATATGGAACACTTAAAGCGACTGGCAAGAAACAATTCTTGGGAACTAGACATCTAAGTTCATATCCATGTTTTATATCCTCATAACCAATTCTTGTCATGATGGGCGTGTGGAGGTTATAATTTATATTCTCGTCTTTTTGCAGGCAATACCAAGGACGAGTAGGAAGCAAAGTACATGCCAAGTTTTCTGTGTGTTCTACTTTTGACGTGACTGTTGGTTATTAGAATTGTGAAATGTCAAAAGTAGACAATGACCAACAAGATATGGACTATTCAGCACATTTGCAAGATATGGACTATAGACAATGATGAGTGACCAACTATTCTTTTAAATTCCAAGTTTAACAGGAATCAGTGTTGGACTATTCAGCATATTTGCATTTATGTTATCTTCAGATATTCTTATAACTTTGCATATTAAGAAGACAATGACGTTGTTTCGATGATAACCAGAGAATTGTTAGCTAGAGTAGATGTGTATGTTAACACAATTATTATAGGGTATTTTGGCGCTTTGCTATACTGTTCTGGAGGAGCTAAAATTGTATTTGTATGCACCATTTCTATAGCATTGTATTACAGTCACACACTATTATTTGTATGTTAAAGCAAGCGTTCCTCTTTTTGTAAGTCAATTGCTTCCCTTTACCATGGCTGTATTTGGTTCAGGTAGTTATACATTCTGGTGCTTACTGATTCATTGTTTATGTTGAAGTGTTCATCTTTTACACCTGATTGTGAAGAGAATTTGAAGCCTAAAGTAGGGATGACATTTGAAGGACTAGAGGCCGTGGAGAAGTTCTGCAAGTCCTATGCACATGAATCTGGTTTTGGAGTTTGTGTTGGACAGCAGAAAAAGTTAGATAATGAAGTAGTCCGCACTAAACGATTCATGTGTAGCAGGGAAGGATTCAAGTCTAAGAAGGGTAAAGAGATTGAAGATCTGTCAAGGAAAAGGCGTAAGAACACGGCCACAAGATGTGGTTGTGATGCACATATCTTTGTGAAGTTGTGTGGTGATAATACATACAAGATAGAGTCATGGGTTGAGCACCACAGTCATGGTCTTGTGTCACCTGATAAACGTCATTTTGTCAGATCGAATCGTCAAGTAAGTGAGAGGGCAAAGAATACACTATACACATGCCACAAAGCAAGCATTGGCACATGCCACGCCAGGCATATAGACTCCTCCAAGTCAGCGAGGGTAGGATTGAAAATATTGGATGCATGAAGAGGGACTTGCAAAATTACTACCGTGATCTCAGGTATAAAATCAGGGATGCAGATGCCCAAATGTTTGTCGCTCAGCTAGCAAGAAAACAGGAAGTTAATCCAGCATTTTTCTATGATTTTGGTGAGTGATGAAGGAAATTTTATGTATGTATTCTGGGCAGATGCCACAAGTAGGAAGAACTACAAACACTTCGGGCATGTGATATCGTTTGATTTTACATACACTACTAATCAGTATAACATGATATTTGCACCATTTACGGGGGTTAATCATCACTGACAAAGTGTTTTTTTGGTGCTGCATTCTTACTAAATGAGAAGGAGGAGTCATATATTTGGTCATTTGAGACCTTCCCGAAGACAATGGGAGGTGAAGCGCCAGGGCTCATCATAACCAACGAAGCTCGCAGCATTAAGAATGCGATTGAAAAAGTATTTCCAGGCATCATACATAGGTTATGCATGTGGCACATAATGGATAAACTTCCAGAGATGGTTGGACCTGTGATCAGAGAAGAACCTGAATTTTGGAAGAGGATGAATGCATGTGTATGGGGATCAGAAACCCCGACCGAGTTTGAGTTGGTGTGGAATTCTGATATTGCAGACCTCGGTTTGGAAGATAATGAGTGGTTTACTACAAGGTTCAGTCTTCGAGAGTCATGGATACCAGCCTATTTTATGGACATACCACTGGCAGGAATTCTCCGAACAACTTCAAGGTCAGAAAGCGCAAATTCATTTTTCAACCGTTTTATTCATCGCAAGGTCACCCTTGTTGAGTTCTGGCTTAGGTTTGACACAGCTTTAGAATGTCAACGTCAAGAGGAGTTAATTGTGGACAACTCAAGCATCCATCAGACACCTCAGTTATTGACACCGTGGGCAATCGAGAAGCAAGGTAGTGATGTATTCACATATGAGGTGTTTGAGAAATTTCAGCAGCAAATTATTGCTGCTAGATACCATTGTTGTGCTCAAAGTATTACACAAGACGAAGGAATAAAAATAGTGACCTTCAGAACCGGTGCTAGTAAGGTAAGGGAGGTCCGCTGCGACACGGCAACCATGATAGCTAATTGTTCGTGCAAGTTATTTGAGTCCCATGGAATTCCATGCCGCCATATTATCCAAGTGATGAGGATTGAAAATCAGCAAGAGCTTGCATCCTTCTAGATGATGGAAAGATGGCAGAAAAGGTGTAAAAGGTACAAAGGAAAAAAATCATAACCTTGCCTGCTTTTACTTTCTCGCAAATCATATGACTGACATTTCCCTTTTTTCTCTAGAGAAAGTGTGTACGATGTACAAGGGAATCTTCTAGAAGAGAATCCCGCCAACTCCTTGGATGCAGCTGCAAGGAAGAAGATTTCAACCATACGTAACAAGTTGGAAGATTTTATTCAAACAGCCAAACAATCCGATGAAGGAATGGACTTTTTACTATCGAGTGTGTTGAGCATTGAGGAGCCTCTGAACCAAAAGGTTCCTGCAGCAGCCAAGCACTCTAGGGAAGAGGAATATGAGGCATTTATTGGTTGCAACATTTCTACTCAAGTTGACATACACCCGCCAAATGATGTCCGTTCGGTAGGGAGAACTAAAAGAATAAAGAAAGGAAAGGAGATGAATGGAGAAGAACGCAAAAAGAAGAACAAAGAAGCCAAGGCCAAAGTTGCACGCTTGTGCAAGACATGTCACCAAGTAGGGTTACATGATAGTCGCAATTGCCCAACAAAAAAGGGTCCAGAAAAAGAAGCCACAAATGTGAAGACATGCATTTAAATGGTGGATCATGATTTTTATTCTGTCCAACTCTTTGTCTCAGATTAGAGCTTTCTATTTTGTTATTCTAGTTGCAAATGAATATATCATTACTCCTTTGAACATGAGATGATATGTGAGACCACAATAATTGGATATTGCCTTCACATTCTCTTTAAGCTTTCACTAGAAACTGCAGTCTTAGTGTTGTTTGCTTTCACTAGAATCACTGAAAACTGAAGGATTTTGTATCTCAATCTGTGCACAAACAGAATCTGTTGTATATCTGCCTGCAATTATTTCACTCTGATATTTTCACACATAACAATATGGATCTTCAATCTGCTGGAATCAGTAACTACAGAAATGAGAAGCAAGATCATCATGTTAACTTGAGGATTTGGCTGCTACGTAATGTTATCATTCATGCAAAGGCCACTGAAACTGAATCTCGTTGTATATTCATACTGGAAATTCACATGTCACACGCACACCCAAACAAAGAAAAAGAACAAAGTTGTCTCCAAACGTCCTCACTTTATTCATGAAACAATGTGGTCACGCTCAGTTACAGCAGAATACATCATCCACAACTCTGTTCTAATATATACCACTGACTCACGTGTCAAACTGTTTCGTTCTCTTGCCATTTTGATCACTCGAACCCTCTTGTAATTATGTTGCTGTAGTGGTGGAGACCCGCCGCTTGTGGCTGGGTCATAAACTTTGAAACCCCCCCCCCCCCCCCCCCCTCTTGTAATTATGCCTTCACTTTCTATCTTAATATAATGACACGCGATGCTCGCGCGTGTTCTTGTCATTTTGATCACTCGAACTTTACTAAGTACATCCCATAGTAAGCTAATTTCTATGTAAATGGTAGCATCCAGCCATGGCATTGCCTCCACTTCCTCGACGCCCGGATAATCTTGCAGAACCCAACTAGCAGATGTCATCACCTAACCAACATCTTTCATCTGAATCTGCACACTAAAACCCTGCAGCTGAATTGGTACATAAATTCAGTCGTACAAGCAATTTGGGCAGAGTTGGAATGAAATCGGATCAGTACTACTCAATTTTCCAGTGGCAATCCTAGTATCCAGGTACGTACCCTCCACCAGATACGTCTCGGCGCCTCCTCTTGCAGCAGCTCGCCGGCGCCGCCGGGCGCCGGCAGCGGTGGCGCCGAGGATCTTCAACTCCTTGTACCAGCGGAGGATCTAGTGGAGCATGTCGAACGCTGAGCCTCTTCAAATCCGTGTACTAGCGAACTGTCTTGCGGAACATGTGTGGATGCTGGGAGGCGGCAGCCGTTGGTATTGGGGATTTGTTTTTTTTTAGCAACGTTGGTATTGGGGATGACCGATGAGGCCGGAAGAACCGAAGAAAGAAGGTAGGCACATGGGCTGGCATCAGATGGGCCGGGCCAATCTGGCAACCTCGCTCTATGAGGCCACGAATCGTGCTCACCCGGTGCTAAAACACGAAAATTTAGATCACGATTTTGTGATTTTTATGTAGCCTACAATAAGATTTATTATAGTACTAGACTCTGCAGATGTGTATGTGTCCATATAAAAAAATAGATTTTGTGTAACTTAAAAATGGTATTTTCATTTACTTTTTAAGAATCAAAACACATCTCTTAAGCTATGACACAAGAATGTGGAATGATGAATAGGATAGTTATCTATCTGTTGAACCACCTTATATATTTTTCGTCTTTGCTGTTTCTATGGATCATTGAGCTACAATAATTCACTATGTGTGATTGCTAAAATGTTGTTCGATATTTGTATTCGTGCATACTACCACCTTGCGAAAAGTTATCAATCCTTATGGGTGTCTATGGACCATGGCTCACGGAGGCATCGAGCATGAAGGAGCAGGGCCTCTCTCGTGCTAAACAAATGAGGCTGGAAGGGTTGGGTCTGTAGCGTATGCCACGACCTTTCCTACTGGGGAGAATAAGCCACAAACATGGACTGACATGGACTTGTGTGCACCATATAATTATAAAAACAACACATGATAGCATACAGAAAAACGAATTTGTATTGTTGATTACTCGAAATAATGTCATTTCAATACCAAGTACTTAGTACTCTTTATAGGTCATATACTAGAAATTGTTAATCATATACTAGAAACTGTTATTGTGATATTTGTTAGATCACACTCTTTATAGGTCTTCACCATAATTATGTACAAATTATTTAAATTATGTCTCATAGAATAATACTCCTAAAATAGATTTATTACAAAATACAAGTTAATATATGTCAATGATACGTAGCACAAACCAAAAAAACACAACTACAAAGATAGAAAAACACCAACTAATGTTTAATAACATTGCTAGTTATGCGGTTAAACTATGCGAACAAATAGAACAATATGCTTATATTATTATTATTTGCTAAATAAGATATGAAAAGCCATACATGCTACGCAACAACCAAGATCTATCTATAAAGATACAAGTGCATAACTAGACAAAATGATCTAACTCTTGTACGTTACCAACACCGTTGAAGCGGAATAGATGTTGATGACGACGTTGATGAGGCATGTAGAATATTCTCTTACTAAGCCTAGCCGAGAGAATGTAGCCGACTCCCCGTGTCAACAGCCTTCGTGAAGAGCTTAATCTCTACTGGTGTATATAAAGGTGGATATCTCAACACGTAAGAAGAGAGAGATTATATCTAAATCTGACCAGGAAGGACACCTCTCTTTATCTAAAAAAGGAAGGACACCTCTTGTGAGCACACCTCAAACCCTTTTAGATTATAACCTATCTTTACGTTTCTTCAAAGGGAGAACTTGTGCGTCTCCAAAGGAGGGGTGGGGGGTTTATTTCGGGGGGGGGGGAATACCTAACATGTTAACCAGCAAAATAGTGCGGTCTACAAGACCAAGGCGGCTTATGAAGTTCATAGCCGCACCACTTATGGGCTTACACAAAGATGGGCCGACTCAAGATCATGACGTACAAGAAGAAAGATCTAGATGAAAGGAGTAGACATGACTTGGAAAGCACGAAGCGTGTGCTTTTGATTGGCACATTCACTTTTGCCAAGAATCTCTAAGTTTGTAGGTAGGACAGTGCTAATCTCCGCCATGTTTGCCTTGAAGTGTCTGAACCATTTGCCGTTTGGAACGCAACAAACACACCTTCAATCACAAGACATCAACCCCTGCACATGGCGACAAGGGGTGCCGAAGTTTCTTTGAGCTATGTGGTTGATCAAGAAAATTAACGTAGGAGGGTCGTCCCGGTTTTCTCGACTCCGCGGTGGGGCCGTCAGTGAAAATTCGGTTTCCTTTGTTCTCTTTTGTTTATCTTTGATCTGCTTAGAGGATTTCCTCAACACATTGTATCGCGACTATGTTGCTTTAGTTATAAAGCGTTGCGAAAACCTGTTTCCAGAAGGAGAGTGTTGGCACTATTTGAAAGACCCCTAGAGTCAGAGTGACCATTTTCTTACGGTGTTTTATTAGCGGAAAGGTCCAAACTGATCGCGTTATTGCAACTCTTGTACCTTTTTACTTTGAATCGCAATGAAAAGCCGCTATGCTGCCTTTTTGTCAAAAAATATAAAATAGCACAATCTATCATGAACACTCTAGAGAATACTAAAATGTACAGATATTGTTGCTGCTTCATGGCCACCATGAAAAAGAGCTATTCATAAATGACACGTCATCATCCCATTCCGTCCGGGATTAATCCAGCTACATACCCCAGAGAAAAGATGGTGGGATTCACCTCATGGCCATCGTGGCCGCATGAAGACCCCGGTGACATTGTCGCGCATGCAGGTGAGGCATGAGAACACGGCCTAGCGCTTGAGATAGCCGGAGTTGTAGGTGAGCTCGCTGTCATCGTCGCCGACCATCACCATTTCGTCAGATGCCACTTTGTCTGCTGCTCTTGCAACAACTACACCCGCCATCCTCCACCACCGAGATGATTCAGTCAGTACTGCCGCCACAATATCAGTCACCGGCCAAAAATCGAAACTTCGACCTCGCTACCACGCGCGACAGGAGAGAATTACGCGACGGCGCCTGGTAGTTTGGGAGAGAGAGGCGGACCTGCACAAGCCGCGGCGTCCCGTGGCGAGTCGAAAGATCTCCGACGAGGGAACAGAATGGACTAGAGCACTAGGGGATGACATGATATGTTTTCAAAGCTTGAGGACTTTTTCTTAAAATGGCGGGTGGGACAACTTTATCGCATCGGAGCGAGTAGCCTGTTTTCGAGACTGCCTCAGACAAAAATATTTTTGGGACCTTGGAGGGCCATGCATATCAGGTGTGGCGTATAATTTAAGTAACCTAAACTATTAAAATGTAATAAATAGTCTTCATAATTCAAATCACCGGAACAAAAGTACTAAGTGGTGATGCACGTAAAATTATTGCAATGGCTCGTATTGTATCTTCTCTAATAAGCAGTTAAATGTTGAAACATGATTTACAGAAACAAGAAAAGAGAAATACTGTAAATTAAACCTACTGAAATTGTTATTACACGTCTCACACTGAGAATTACCGACCGTTTTTACAAGATAAGTTTGGTGTGGAATTTACAAGCTGTCATATGATTCTTCCTCATTCGCGAACCTTCCTAGCCCAGTCAGGAATCTCTACATCTTTAATCGAGCTAGGAATAGCGAGCTGTGGTTGATCGCTACAGTCATCCAATCCAGCACCGCCACGACAGGAAAAATAGCTTGTGGGTCCCGCACGTATGCGTCAGCCTGGGCCGCAGCTGCGCAGGGCGGCGAGGGCGTCGTCTCCTCACCGTCCGCAGCTCCCCTAGGCGCCCTGCTCTCCTGCCCCACGCCCCCGGCGTTCCTGCTCGCCGTCGGGCTCAGCCCACCCGTCTGCGATGGGTGGCGACGACGGCGCGGACACTGAGGAGAAACAGGAGGCCTCCCGCGCCGTGTGCCGCGCCACCGGTGGCCGGCGGCGAACCTTCAGGGCTCCATCGCCTTCCCTGATCCCGCCACCGTCAACAAGGTCCGCCAGCGACAAGGTAGTCTTGATTTTTTCCTCACATCCTTGATTTTTGGAGCAAGCGGAGGATGAAAGGAGTTATGAGATGAAGAGGAGATGGTGTATGTGCAACCAGATCGCAGCTGCTGCTCCACAAAATACTGAAAATAGGCAAGGAAATTCCTCTGGCCTTGATTTTTGGAGGTATGATTCTGCTCCAAAAAATCCGTGAGAGTTAACTCTAAGGAAACTCTTCCTGAATTTTTATCCAACTCATTTCTGATAGTTTTCAGTTAGTGCAATTGTAAATTACAAATAAAAGCAGATTCTACACATATAGTTGTTGCATCCAGCCAATTAAATTTGATTCTAACAAGTTAGATAATACGCTAAGCGAATGCAAAATTATACACGCTTTTGGTACGCGATCTGCCAGACTTCTTTCTCACTGCAAAAATGAATAGAAACTCTAATCAGTACTTGCTGCAACCAAACAGCGCTACCATGAAACCAGTGATATTTTGTTGACTTTTTGCCCAAAATACTGAAGGAGAATTATTTCCTGAGCTATCGCTTGTTGTTTTATGTTGATCCAAAAATTCATATAAAGATAGGGGCTAACATCGGAGCGAAGCGGAGCCCCGTCGCCGGAGGCTTGGGCCGATAGCGTAGTCATAGTTATTAAACTTTGGCTGTTGTGTGGTTCGGTTTCATGATTGTATGGCTATGGGACACATTACTTTATTTCCGCATATCAGGTGCATAGGTTAAAAACAAGCACTAGAAAAAGGTCCGCCTAATGAGTTAAAGGTATTGTTTTACATGGTCATGTGTATTATTTTCAGTATTGTGATGTTAATACATATTGGAAGGAGAATTAATATCTAGCATCTTGGCACCTGCAAAGAATTTGTTGTAGACATGATAATCACTGTTCTACCGCATCCCTGCATGAGTGAAGATATTAACTTTTATTGATGATTTGTTTCTGCGGAGGTGTTGTTTGGGCTGTAGTTCAAGTCTGAACATGGATTACATGGCTAACTGGCTATCCTAAATTGGTAATTGTGTTATAGCTGACTTGCGAGAATACAATGCACTTTTCAGCATTTTGCAATAAAAGCTTTGTATGTTTCTTTGGTATAAATGGTGACCCTGTAACAAAGCATAGGACGGTTGTGCTTAGACCGCATATATCCGCCCTCCCAGGAGGACAAACCACTGAAAAACTTTTAAATGCGTCATGTGGATGCCACACAGGAATTGTAGATGCAAAGAGACAATATTAAAAATTCCCAAATTATATGATAATTTGTTAGCTTAATAGTACGACACTTCTCAATCTGTTTGGAAATAACATGCAAGAGCTGTTATTTTTAAAAGCAGTGTAATAATACGAATTATTAATTTGCAGTTACTACCCTCTTAGGGTGTTACCATATGATGCATGTTTGCATCACGAAATGATTTTTCACTTGCAGCCTTTTGTAACAGATGCGAGAGGCTATATTTTCTTTTTAAAGCGCTATCAGATGGTGCTTACTGGTTATTTTAAGCAGTCAGCTCAAGTGGCTTCCATGGTAATAAGAGAATTAGTGTGAAGATTCGGAAGTCCAAAACAAAGAGAATTAGTACCCATTGAGGCATTGAGAACTACCAGGCAACAAATTAAAAAAGAGCAAGCCCAAGACAAGGGGCATTTACCTTCAATGCTCGCGTGATTATAAAGAGGTGAGTCAAACAGTTTCGAATTTGAGAATACAATGACACTGTCCACTGGCTATGTAACTGCTCGATTGTGATACGTAAATTTCTAGAGCTGCTCGGTGCCAAAAATTATTTTCATAAACTTTCATCAGTGCATCAGTTTATCTGCCTGCTATATAATTGAATACATGCAACACTGGTTAGAAGTAAGGAGCTATGCTTGGTCACTTTATTTATATAGATTAGCATGGAACAAAATACATTTAGGTATTTGTAGCCTACAACTTTTAGTAACCATGGTTTAACATTTGCATGCTTCATTTATCAATTTTTCTAATCGGATGAAATGTTGGGAATATGCTCATAGGCCACGGAACCTCCGGCATATTGCCGAGCTTGAGAGTGAAGTCCGACTATTACATGATATTATAGCAACATATACAGTAGTTGCAACTCGCACCTAAGGAAGAAGATCAAGAAGCTGAACCGTTACATGAATTATATTGAGACGTGGACCCAGGCCAGCAAGATCAAGGGCAAGGTGAGCTCAAATCTGACCCTGTGCCGCCCTGGCATAATTGTGATTTATATGTACGTGGATGGAAGTGCTCATGATGCAATGCATCGCTTTTTGCTGAGAGCTTAACAAGAATTTTGTGATTTTCTCCACATATGAACCGGCCTATAGCAGTTCCTAACATTAATAAGGGCCCTCAAAGCAGGCACCTCCTGGCATGTCCACGCGTCTGGGTATAGGTCACTGCATTTTAGCACCCACAAAATATCACATCTATGACTGTTTTGGGGCTTGAGATGTACATAGGGGGCTAATAAGTTAAGGACGTCCTATCCCAACATGCAGGCAAGGTCCAAAGAGCGTTACCATTTTTTTGAACTAGATAAATGAGGGGTACACCGTGTTGTTTATGCCCTTTCACATTGGTTCTTCTCTATTCTAGATTATCCTTGCAGATATGTGTTTATATTAAGATCATCGTCCATTGTTTGTTGTTTTAATAATATAATAGATTCCCTATCTTTCCCTATTTTTTCGCCAGTATTACTGCAACCTCTACCTATGCCAATTTTTTTGTATTGACTGGCGCATTAGCATTTCATTAGGCTCATACCTTGTATATAGGGGCGGAGCCAGGCAATTTTGCCGATGGGTTCACTCGAGATTTTGTAATGAACTAACTGTTGTATAGTAAATCTTATACCACCTAAATACAAGGCCATATATCACTAAAGAACATCATAATAAACCAAACTATCATAACATGTATGGTTGTTTATAAAAAAACTAAAGGGTGAAGACATATCGGGTAATTAAAATTATGAAACTACTTGTTTATATTTAAAATAAAGCAGTACAAAAACTTTGTAACAAAATTGAACAAAAACAACAAATTAATTTCATTACTTTTATATACTTCATCGAAAAAATGTCTTTTATACAATTACTATAAAGAGAAATATGTAAAGTGACTCACATTTCAAAGTCGATCTTTCATCTTCTTAAAAATATCCAACACGTCATCGTTACTAATGATATAAAACATGTCTTTCTCCACCTAGCAAATTAGACAATCAATCATAAACTGATCACGCATTTTGTTGCGCAATTTTTTCTTCAAAACATCCATAGTTGAAAAACATCTTTCCACTAGTGTCGTGGCAACATGCAATATGTACTAGCTTTAGAAGTTGATGACCAATCTCTATCTCTACTATATAATATCGTTAACGGTGGTGATGATGGTGCGTCAAACAGCACGTGGGTCACGTTACGCAAGGAAAAGAAAAAAATACCAATCATACTCTCGTACGTATCCAGTTCAAGTCCAGTTCGGCCTAGGCAAGGAAAACAAAGCAAGTATGGGTGTATGCAGGGGATCCGATCTACCAGTTCGTTTCAAACACAAAACAGACCACAGGGCACAGGCGCGTAGCTTCATACAAAAGAGAACACAAACAAGCTCTCGTACGACTCAAGCGAACAAGCGAAACGGTAAAGGAAAAAAAAGGAACTATCGTACCAATCCAAATCGAGTCCACAACATGAAGTGCAAACCAATCTCTCGTTCGTGTACGCAAGCACGATCAGGAAAAACCAGTATATGATTAGAACCAATCTCTCGTTCGTGTACGCAAGCACGATCAGGAAAAACCAACGTAAATTCACGGCCAATTTAAATTGGCCCTGCATGTAAATTTTGGTGTCAAACCTTGTTATCTGACACGACGTAAACAAATATATATAAAGAAATACAATATTCAAGGCACATCTTTTTCAACTATTAATCCTTCGTATAGATCGGTGACACCAGGCGAGATGAGAAAACCCATTTACGAGGTTGCGGCGTGCACTAGGAAAACTGATGCGGCAACACCTCATAATCAGGAAAAATACCATCACGTGGAAATTGAAGACTGACATGTCGATGAATCCCGATTGAAAATAATACGGTGGTATGTTCAATCACGTTCTGCCTTCTGTCGTTCGCTGATAACTGTTGTGTCTTGACGAAACATAATATCATGGATGTTATAAAATTATTTATTTCCCGTTGCAACGCACGGGTATTTGGCTAGTCGGAAAGTAATATATTTATTTGTTTATACCATTAATTTAGCAAGATCATAAGACAGTTCATCTAAATCAATGTATCTTTTGTTACATGGCTTAAGAGACTCGCATTAGGAGCATCTGATTGCTTGCTTCTAAGGGGTGGCCTTAAATCTGATGATCAATTCATCTTTCCCAAAATACTGTTTCATGAATCATGACCTAAGATCAATCAAAGGTGAGAAGAAAAGCTATCTAAACAGTAGTAGGACTAGATTAATTAGAACCGCACAAGACGGAAAGGATTACCCCATGTACCGCTGCCGGCCGCCGCCGACGTCCGGCTGTCCGGGCGATTAGGGAGTTGCGATCAGCTAGAGACGATTTAGTTGGGAGTTGCGGCGGTGGAGAAGAGACTCAATCCGGAGACTGCAAAACGTGCGGCCGGCTACTGATACGAATACGCAAGCAGGGCCTGTACGCGCATGTACATCGAGTCCGACCAGACTACAGATTAATTTGTTTACGTGTGGCCTGTTAACCTTCTCTTAGAGTGTGGGCTATTAGCTGACTAATAGAACGTGCTAGTGGATTATAATATTATGGGCCAAAGCCTATTCATTTGTTCAGTTGAGGAAGCGATCAGGATCGATGGGTTCAGCCGTGACTTTTGGTTGGGTTCAGGCAGCGGACGTATGTATACGATCTACTCGACCGAACGGAAGTCGTTGGTGTCATCTGCACCCAACACTTGTACGCTGGCTCCGCCACTGCTTGTATATGTCTCCATCTTATTTGCATTGTATTCACCTCATCTGGTTCATCACCCGATATATGGACTAATCTTGCACAGGGACTCTTATTTTTCCAGCTACCACCAAATTGATTTGACCAAGGTTGTTACAAGTTCTATTATTTTTCTACGGCCTTATTCTCCTGAGGATCATGGAAGTTGGGGCATAGCAGGATGATCTGTAGACAAAGCCACAATATTTTTTCTTGACAAATCTTTCCTTTCACGTTACAAAGCAAGAATCACACAAACGTACCAAGACCCATGATGTGCTCATACTGCATAGTAATGATGCTTTTCAACTTAAGGTGTATTCATATCATTTATCTCCATTGTGAACAATGTTTAAGATGGTTGTATTCATGATTATGAGGAAATCCATCAGAGGTTGTGAGGTTGTTGCCTCCGCCAGGTAGTTCTGATAGTGACAACATGAATGCTCCATTTTTTTTGTTAAGTCCTGGTAGTTTTATTGCTAGAAATTGCTAGAACGACAACCAATTTAGAATAGAGAGATTGAAGGGCGCTTGTTCGATTTCTTTTCGCCGATAATGTATTCACTGCTTAGCAAGGCATTTAATGGACAAAAAACAAGACATTTATGTTTGTAAAATGTGCAAGGCAGACATGGTATCTCTGTACCTTTGTCTTCAATATTTGCTTGGGAATTTAAGTAAGGAATTGCTAAGTTCCTGGTGTTTTTGTTAGTTCATGCTGCTATTGGTGCACTTATTTTGCAGCGTGTGGTATTGGTGCATTTGGATGTGTGTGGTGCAGGCTGCAGGGCTAAGGCTGCTGCTAGCGTATGCTTGTTTTATTTTGCAGCTTTGCTCCACTGTGGCTGTTTATGATTTTTTCGTAATAGTCATTTCTTTTCGTATGCATGTTACATGTGTCTTGAGGCCTCTACCATGAGGGTGAGTGGAGCCCTGGTGCTCGCACTACCGGAAACCAAATCTTTGCCGTGTGGCTGAATCACACGGCAAAGCTCCTGCGGAACACGGCAAAGGCTTTGCCGTGCCTAGTCGCACGGCAAAGCCCACACGGCATAATACGCGTCGGCAAAGATCTTTGCCGTGCGCTTTTCGAAACAATCACGGCAAAGCTTTTTGCCGTGTTCCATTGTTTTGCCGTGCGCCGTGGTTTGCCAGACCCTGGTCAACGCTCACCCCGGCCTTTGCCGTGTGCCTAGCCTTTGCCGTGTTGCTTATCTCTGCCGTGCATCTGAAGCAAATGGGTCACGGCATATCTTGCATCGTTGCCGTGCGCTTTTCTACCAGCTGCACGGCACACATCACCTCTCTGCCGTGTGCCTGTCCAGCACAATCACGGCAAAGAAAAAGAATGTCACCAAAAAAAAATCCCGCGTCCCTCGCTGGGACGGCGCCGTTGGGTCCACCTCGCCGCCGACGCGAGCAGAATGACGTCCAGGCCGGTGGAGCATGCCGTGGAGCGCCGAGGTGAAGCATCCTCGCCGTGGCCGTAGAGGTCCCCGTCGTGGCCGCATCCTCGTCGCGGCTGGTCGTCAGAGACGGCGGAGAGGAAGAAGAGGAGGCATGCGCGGCCGAAGAACTCGGCGACGAAGACGGTGGCGTCGTCCTGCGCGTTAGCGGCGACGGCCAGCCGGAGCGGGCGCGGGCGGAGCGCGGCCAAACGGAAAGGCGGCGCCCGGGAGACGGCCAAACGGAAAGGCGGCGCCCGGGAGCCGGCCAAGCGAGCGGGGCAGCCGGCACGCCGGGAGGCGGAGGCGGGAGGCGGCGTCGAAAGGCGGAAGCGGGAGGCGGCGTCGGGAGGCGGATGCGGGGAGGCGGCACCGGGAGGCGGATGCGGGGAGGCGGCGTCGGGAGGCGGCACCGGGAGGCGGCGTTGGGAGGCGGCACCGGGAGGCGGCCGAGGCGAGGCCGGAGCCGGCCATGGCTTCCATGCGCGCGTGGAGGGGACAGGTCGCGGAGGCCGTCGAGCGTGGCTTCCGTGCGCGCGGTGACGAAGAGGAAGGCCATGAACGCGGCCAGCTCCGGGTCCGGCCTCAGGACCTCGGCCACGGCGACGCGGAGTACCTCCGCGCGTACTGGATTGGGTCAACGGAGCACGACGAGCTAGCCAGGCCTTCAGCCAGCTAGCGGCCGGACGGGATGCTGGATCGATCGATCGAAAATAGTACTAGCTAGCTAGCTATCCTTCACGTCATCACGTGCGCCACCTGAGGCTGGTCTCAACCAATCAGAAAGAAACTACAAGGATTGTGTGCTTTCTTAAATACGTTAGGAGGCGTTGGATCGGCAGGATCAAATAATCCAACAGCTCATAGGCATGATCCGCGTGAACTCTTTCTGACCAATCAGAACGCACGGTTTCTTTGCCGTGTATGGACACACGGCAAAGACGTTTTTGGTTTTTTTTTTTCTTTTCTTATTTTCTTAGATTATGTAGCTGTAACTATCAAATATTTGGGGACTATCAATTATTTTTTATATCAACTACTACACATAAAAGGGCTCCATGTCAAAGGATTTCATTTTTTGAGCAATTTATCACTTTATTTGATTTTTTTGAAAAAAGGGTCGAAATGGCCACCATGGCTATTCATCGAAAGGGGTCAAATTTTTCAAAACCATCGACGGTTCTATGACATAATCACTTAGAGGTGAAAACTCCCGTGTCGGGTGCCGGGCGCGGAATCATGCGACAAACCACATGAAATGTTGGTTCCCCATGGTCCCATGTACCAACCTAACACAACCAATCAAAAAAGTTCACGCGTCTACCTCCTCTCGGCGCCGGTCAAAGGGGTAGATCGACAGGTTTGACTTTTTTCCAGCGGGTGTAGGGTTTCGCCGTAGCGGGGTCCGGAGCGTCGGAATCCCACCAAAACTTGCATGGGTCCCTAATATATGTGTAAGAGTGTGTTGGTAGGTTGTGGGAACCAAGATACGGCACCGAGGTGCGACCCCCTTCACCGACCCCTCTTACTCCGTACTAAGTTCCGACACTTAGAGCTGAAAACTCCCGTGTCGGGTGCCGGGCACGGAATCATGCGACAAACCACATGAAATGTTGGTTCCCCATGGTCCCATGTACCAACCTAACACAACCAAGCAAAAAAGTTCACGCGTCTACCCCCTCTCGGCGCCGGCCAAAGGGGTAGATCGACAGGTTTGACTTTTTTCCAGTGGGTGTAGGGTTTCGCCGTAGCGGGGTCCGGAGCGTCGGAATCCCACCAAAACTTGCATGGGTCCCTAATATATGTGTAAGAGTGTGTTGGTAGGTTGTGGGAACCAAGATACGGCTCCGAGGTGCGACCCCCTTCACCGACCCCTCTTACTCCGTACTAAGTTCCGACACTTAGAGGTGAAAACTCCCGTGTCGGGTGCCGGGCACGGAATCATGCGACAAACCACATGAAATGTTGGTTTCCCATGGTCCCATGTACCAACCTAACACAACCAAGCAAAAAAGTTCACGCGTCTACCCCCTCTCGGCGCCGGTCAAAGGGGTAGATCGATAGGTTTGACTTTTTTCCAGCGGGTGTAGGGTTTCGCCGTAGCGGGGTCCGGAGCGTCGGAATCCCACCAAAACTTGCATGGGTCCCTAATATATGTGTAAGAGTGTGTTGGTAGGTTGTGGGAACCAAGATACGGCTCCGAGGTGCGACCCCCTTCACCGACCCCTCTTACTCCGTACTAAGTTCCGACACTTAGAGGTGAAAACTCCCGTGTCGGGTGCCGGGCACGGAATCATGCGACAAACCACATGAAATGTTGGTTCCCCATGGTCCCATGTACCAACCTAACACAACCAAGCAAAAAAGTTCACGCGTCTACCCCCTCTCGGCGCCGGTCAAAGGGGTAGATCGACAGGTTTGACTTTTTTTCAGCGGGTGTAGGGTTTCGCCGTAGCGGGGTCCGGCGTCGGAATCCCACCAAAACTTGCATGGGTCCCTAATATATGTGTAAGAGTGTGTTGGTAGGTTGTGGGAACCAAGATACGGCTCCGAGGTGCGACCCCCTTCACCGACCCCTCTTACTCCGTACGAAGTTCCGACACTTAGAGCTGAAAACTCCCGTGTCGGGTGCCGGGCACGGAATCATGCGACAAACCACATGAAATGTTGGTTCCCCATGGTCCCATGTACCAACCTAACACAACCAAGCAAAAAAGTTCACGCGTCTACCCCCTCTCGGCGCCGGTCAAAGGGGTAGATCGACAGGTTTGACTTTTTTTCCAGCGGGTGTAGGGTTTCGCCGTAGCGGGGTCCGGAGCGTCGGAATCCCACCAAAACTTGCATGGGTCCCTAATATATGTGTAAGAGTGTGTTGGTAGGTTGTGGGAACCAAGATACGGCTCCGAGGTGCGACCCCTTCACCGACCCCTCTTACTCCGTACTAAGTTCCGACACTTAGAGGTGAAAACTCCCGTGTCGGGTGCCAGGCACGGAATCATGCGACAAACCACATGAAATGTTGGTTCCCCATGGTCCCATGTACCAACCTAACACAACCAAGCAAAAAAGTTCACGCGTCTACCCCCTCTCGGCGCCGGTCAAAGGGGTAGATCGACAGGTTTGACTTTTTTCTAGCGGGTGTAGGGTTTCGCCGTAGCGGGGTCCGGAGCGTCGGAATCCCACCAAAACTTGCATGGGTCCCTAATATATGTGTAAGAGTGTGTTGTTAGGTTGTGGGAACCAAGATACGGCTCCGAGGTGCGACCCCCTTCACTGACCCCTCTTACTCCGTACTAAGTTCCGACACTTAGAGCTAAAAACTCCCGTGTCGGGTGCGGCACGGAATCATGCGAC